>NIZV01000008.1:0-378201 GCA_003947045.1 Fusarium ambrosium
CTCACGAACGATAGGAGAATGTGGACATTGTTACCCCAATTCTGCGCCTTCTCCAAATCGAAGGCCTGTCGTCGCATTCACCTTGGCCTTCACCTTCGGTAGACATTGTATTACGTGAATAGCTTCCTTTTTTTCCCCCAGGAAAAGCACGCCCAGATCTCTCTCCGCAAAAGATCTCCATTCCCTTCTCCAGAAAAACAAGGTAAAATCTCTCCAGTTTATTTCTCCAGACTCCAGATTCTTTCTCCTCATTCAATCAACCCTTTACCTCGGGTCTCGCGGGGCCCCACGAACAAGTCTTGCCATTCCCAGGCGCCAAAACGTAATGGATACTACAAAAGTCGCGCTGTGGACGTGAGGTGAGGTGAGGGGCCGGCGACTCGGGAGGCGAGAAGAGACGGACTGGCGAGAGACAAATGGAGCCGCTTTGCCAGCACGGGGACTGGTTGTGGTGGATAACCGGGGTAACGGCTGAGTTGAGGGCCCATTCTTTTTTTTTTTTCTTTCAATTTTTCAACACGCTTTCAAAGACCTGAATCGCAGTCAATATTCAAGGTGACCATCTCGGGTTCTCTGGAATTACCGGTCACCGGCATTTGCGCCCTGGTGAGCCAAATCGAACCAACCCACCGCTAACTCTACGCCACACGCATGTACGGAAGCTCTCATCAACCGCTGTGAATGGACGAGAACGTCTTCTAGAAAGGGAGACCAAGACCCCCCCGGCAGAAAGTGACCTGCATCCGAAGGACCAAGCTAGCGTGTGGGTGGGGGGAGGGAAAAGGTTGATGTCACCCTTGTCAAGATAGAGTCAAGGGCCCAGAGTTTGACCATCCCGCTAGCTCGTCTCTATGGTCGTATCTTACCGCTGCCTACCACCGTCCTGGCTTCGGCAGTGCCTGAAAATAAAGTCGGCCTGTCCTTCCTATTCCTCTCGTCGACCGGCCCGGTCCTGTACCTGGGTTCCCATCATATCACAAACATGTTCCTCAGACCGATCCACACCCCCGGATATCAATTCCATCTTGGCATTTTTCTGCGCGCCAAGAACAATAATGAGGATTGCTTCAGGGAACCGCTGCTGACCAACTCGCTCAATGTCGGAGCCGTCAAATCCTCGTGTAATTAACCCTCCCCCAGGTCCCACGTCTGCCGTTGCCAAGACTTCTATGCTCAACGGTAGCCAACGAGATTCAGGCCAGTCTCGTTGTCCCCGAATGCCATCAGACACGGTCGTACGGAAGTGGCACGGGTCATTCAGGGTCTTTGAAGTTTGTATGAGCTGACTTGATGCGATTCTTGGCTGGGCTGTGTTTTCGGTTCATGCTTCGGGTACCGACTTTGTTATTGATGCTCACTATTGATTCATCCCTCGGTAGGGAGTTAATGACAAGTATGATCCAACATCAACGCCCAATAACATTGCAACAAAACAGAGCTTCGCTCATCAGTTCAGACTAGAGTCGTAATTCAGTCCCCATGCGTAACTCCAAAGAATGTGCAAAATCACCCACGCCACGTAATGTCACCTTTGCTCCCCGCAATACCACCCGTCCGAGATCCCACCCCTTTTTTTCGATTTACCACGATGCCACGCGGCGATGCGTATGATTCCCATCCTGGACAAACGGTGTGCCATCGGACTGCCACACCTCTTCCAGTTCCAAGCTCCCGGGTTCCCGGGATCTAATCCATTCCACCTCAATTAAGCTCAGGTGCAGATGCAGATATCGGTCCAGACGCCGACCAGCCCTTAGCCGCCCTAGAGATATCGCGTCTTAAGCCATTCCTCATCTCGTAGTCCTAGGTTCAGCCCGTTCTGTGTCCACCATCGTCGAACCGGGCTCTGGTCTCCAATGCTGTCCTCAAGTGCCTCTTCAATGTTGCACGTTCGGAACTCGACCTGCTGCCTACGTCCCTCCATCCCTTGGAGCTCTCCGCGAGCAAACTTGCGCCACCATTCTAGCACCGCTAGGTGTTGATATATGGTAGGAGGTACTAGCACCTCGGCGTCGTAGACGAGCTTGTCGTCTCCTTTGAGTCGTCTCCACGTCTCCAAAACGTCCACCTGTCCCCAGCGGCTAGCCATCTTGGCGACGCTATCACCATGCGCCGCGGGGATACCCGACGCGTCCCACCACCGTAGGACATCAGCTTGTCCATATTGTGTCGCCCATAAGAGTGACCGGCCCGGTCGTAAAACGACCTTGTCGTCTTGCGCCGCGGCATCGCGCCACCATTCGAGCACAAGGAGATGTCCACTTCCGCTAGCTTGCTCCAGAGCTGACTCTGTATATCGCATCGACAGTCCGGATCGCCGCCACCACCAGTCCAGCACACGAACATGTCCGTTCTTAGAGGCGCCGTCCACGGCTTCCGCGTCATAGATATGCCGTTCTCTAAACCATCTGCTCTGTTTCCAATAGTCCAACACATCGGTGCGAGGATAGTAGGCCGAGGCCTTGGTCGGCAGCGTCGTTCCGTCAAACGCCTTGAAGAGATCCGGTCGGTTGGCTTCCATATACGCCAGCACGTCGATAAGCCCAAACTTGATGACCAGTTTGATAACCAGCGCCGAGATGTCGTGGAATTCTGGCGGAGATTGCGATATCTTTTTACATATCGCTGCCGAGTTGCATGTTAGGACGGTCCACTCGAGCTCGTGCTCATAGACCTTCAAGGGGTCGGCCGGGTCCTTCGGTCGGCTCGTCCATGTCGGAGGCATCGGAAGGTTCGTGTACATGCCCAAGGCCTTTGCCAGTTCCCAATCTCCTGCGTAGTCGAGGATAATAGTCCATATCTCCGGCGGTAACTTTGACTGAACTTTCACGTCCACATCGGCCACCATAGCCATACCTGTCGCAATCTCGACGTCTCGCCCCAATCCTAGCAAGTCTGCTTGGTTTTTGATGATGCCCAGCACCTCGTTGAAGCCGTTCCAGTTCGGTACTCGCTTCGGGTTCGGTGTTCCTTCGTAATGCCACAATATTGGGGCTACCACACGTATCCAGTTCCATTTCCGATGTATCTTGTTAAGATGCTTCTTCGTCATCGGGTTCGACCACATGTGGGTGCTCATGCCGGGCACCAATACGATATTCTTTTGCGTATCCCATCCTCGAAGTACTTCGCCGAGGAACGTATCTGTAACGCCTGCCAGCATCTTGGCGATACTGTCCGCATCTAGCGGCACGCAGACCATCAGATCTGCCCATTCCACAAGTTCAAAAGCCTGTTGTCGATAAAATTCAACGTCGTCCGCTCGGTCACCCATTCCTAGCGCTAAACTCCGGTTCTGCATGACGATGATTGTTTGTGTCAACCGCGGCACCACATCGTCGACAATGGCGCGGGCTTCGATCTGAGGGTTCTTGGAAAGTCGCACGACGAGCGCCTGCGCCCAGGACGTATCGCGGGGTCCAGTCGCAGCGACAAGCAGACGGAGCTTTCGGTTGCGAGCCATGTCGTGAAGGGATGATGGGGGCGCGGGGCTCAGCCGTGGCGAGAGCAGGCGCGGCGAAAAGGAATGATGTGCCATGCTGGATGATGGCCCTGATCCCACATGGTTTGAACCTGAACCATGCGCAAGGCGAGGCGGGCAAGCGGTGAGGTGACTCGGAGGAGGAGGACTTTGACGGGGCATCAAATCGCTGGTTCGAAATTCGGATCGTAGTAGTTGGCCGTCAGATGTTGCGATGATGGCTTTGATGTCTGGTTGGCAAATCGAGGTCGTCAGTTGAGCCTTGTTGGTTGGGCAGATGATGTTCAGGTGGCGACGAATTGGACTACCGAAGCTGATCCATTTTTCCTCGATATCCCGGCGAGTTTCCGGTGCAAGCCGGAATGGAGGGGCAATGTACGGAGGAGAGGAATGGTACCAGAAAGTTGGGAAAATGAATAAAAATAAAACAAGAATAATGATAAAAGGGGAATATTTGGATGGAGGTCCCTCAAATGTTTCGATATTAGATCTTAGGCCAGTCAGTTTACTTTTTTCACTTCCCCAGATCTCATTAAATAAGCCAAGATGACGTCGCCATGATTAGAAAGACAGGCATGGCTTGAAGCCGACAGAAGCAGATGCAACGCAATTGAAAGATCTAGAATCCAATCAAAATCATCATGATGACCTCTACCATTCTTACTTGCCCCAGATTAAGTTACGGCTCTGTCCGGAAGCTAGTTAATCCAAAGAAACAAGTTGATCCGGATTTGCCAGTTCAGGTGACTGGACTGACGAGAGGCGATGGCGATAGCGCGTTGCTCCACAAACTAAAACCCGTGATGGAAAAGTTTGATCTCTTTGTTGACATCCCTACATCCAATCCATCCAATCCATGTTAGTCATACATTATATCCTCGGCTTCATCCTACTCAAAATCCCTGCTTTTTACGGAATTCTCTCTGGGCGTTGATCGTCAGCCTGAATCACATACCGACTCCCTGTCAACCCGTGCAGCCCAAGCCAGCCAGCCATCCCATCCATCCAGCCATTCATCCTCCTCAGCTCCCCGCGCATATTTATCGCCGCCAAAAAATCTTCAGCCCCGCTTCTTTTTCTTCCTCTCTTCGACAATGTTGGACCAAATGGCGAACGAAATCAAGCTCATCTCGGGCAGCTCCCACCCGGATCTCAGTGCCAAGGTCGCCAGTCGGTAGGTTCTTTGAGATGGCAGGCTCTCCAATTGTCTGGCGCTGGCTCTGTCTGGCGCGGCGGTGAGCAATGGGTATGGGCATATTTGCTGATCCAGCTTCAGACTCGGCATTGAGATCGCCAACACCATGAGCCTCAACTACTCCAACCAGGAGACCAGTGTTTCCATCGGAGAGTCTGTCCGTGACGAGGACGTCTTCATCCTCCAGTCCACCGCCCCTGGAGATGTCAACAATGGCTTGATGGAGCTCCTCATCATGATTCACGCCTGTCGCACAGCTTCGGCCCGGCGGATCACCGCTGTTGTTGTCAACTTTCCCTATGCTCGGCAGGATAAGAAGGACAAGTCTCGTGCTCCCATCAGCGCGAAACTCATCGCAAATATGCTCCAGGTCTCAGGATGCGTGCGTCGATACTGGCCCTTTTCTTTGACCTTCACTAATAGTCTTAGAATCATGTGATTACTATGGATCTTCACGCCTCTCAGATCCAGGGCTTCTTCAACGTCCCTGTGGACAACCTCTACGCGGAGCCCTCAGTCCTTCGATGGATCAGCCAGAACCTTGACGTTGAGAACTGCGTCATTGTTTCGCCCGATGCCGGTGGTGCCAAGCGTGCCACCTCGATTGCTGACCGTCTGAACACCGGCTTTGCTCTCATCCACAAGGAGCGCCCTCGCCCCAACGTTGTTGGACGCATGGTGCTCGTGGGTGACGTTCAGGACAAGGTTGCCATTCTCGTCGATGACATGGCCGACACCTGTGGAACTGTAAGTCATCTGACGACATGAGATACAGCATATCTAATTCGTCACAGCTTGCCAAGGCTGCCGAGACGGTGAACCAGCATGGTGCCCGTGAGGTTTATGCCATTGTTACCCATGGTATTCTTAGTGGTAATGCCATTGAGACCATTAACAAGTCATGCCTCTCTGGTCTTGTTGTGACCAACAGTGAGTAACCCAACATCTTGACCGGACAAACAGATGCTAACTTTACCAGCCGTCCCTCGTGAGTAATCAATTTGTCTCTACAGAGGCTTTTCCCCTAACATTAAATAGTTGGTGATAAGATCGAGCGCTGCCCTAAGCTCAAGGTCATTGACGTTTCCGGCACCCTGGCTGAGGTATGTTTCCTGTTCACTTTTGCTTACCCTGCTAACAAATCAGGCCATCCGGAGAACTCACAACGGCGAATCTGTGTCGTACCTGTTCAACAACGTTCCCGTTTAAAAATTTAGTGCTAGAATCAGCGCAATGCTTGGATAATGGAGTTGGTATGTTTGGACGCCTCAATAAGCCGCATGTGTACTAATACGGTGAAGCGGCGTAACTAGAGCTGAGGCTTGGGCCAATTGGCGGCGAATCTCGGTCGTTTGGTAGAATAAACCAGAAAGAGCCATAGAAAATGAATTAAGGATGTTTTTCATGGGATATATGCATGGTTAATCCAAGTTCACCCTATACCTACCTGGTTCATGGTTACACGATAGATTAAAATCATGATCTTTCTTGACGAATATGTTACTCTAGGGTGGCTGGTGAAGCGGGATGAATGATTGCTATTCTATCTTACTCCCAATTCTATCAGATTAGGCCTGGATAGATAAGTGATGGCTCTTTAAGATCATTCTCATAAATTTCCCTATGCCATGTTCCTAGGTATCATTTAATGGTTCAACTCCCGTACATAGGTAGGTATGCCTGTCCTTCCTACTATCTTCGGAGAACTGGCGTCACCCGCCCCACGTGAGGCGGGCGGTGAGCGATTCTGCCGCCTCATCTACAAGGGACACATCACTGCCTACGACAACAATTCAACAGCATCGCAACAAGATTAACGTCGTACAGCGGCAGAATTTCATCTCAAGCTGCATGGACTTGCGAGAAAGCCACATGCTCCGTGTTGAGCCGAAAATTTGCCCGAGGCCAAGATGACGACGCAACTCCTAGCTACGGAGCTGGCGAATCTCATTCAGGAGAGCAAGAGGAAACACAATGACTTGCGACAAGTAAGCCGCTGCAGCCAGTGTACGGTTCCGAATTCTAATTTTGTTGCAGGCTGCAGAGAAATCCCTTGAAGAGTTGAGAAATTTGAGAAACCCTTCGGAACAGACGGCTCCTGAAGGTCTGACCCTCACCATGTTAATCCGACGCCATCTAACCCTGTTTAGAGCTATCCCAAAAGGTCAACTTTGTCAACCCATTCATCATCGCATGCGGAACCAAGAATGCCAAGTTCACCGCCATCGCCATTGTCTGTCTGCAGCGCCTCATCGTTGCCCAGGCTCTTCCTCGGTCCAAACTGAACCAGGTGCTTGAGGCTTTGATGCAGGCTACCTCGGCTGGCTTGGATGTACAGCTCAAAATCTTGCAGGCGCTGCCTTCTCTGGTTCAGAATTATGCCTCGGACCTTAAGGGGAATTTGTTGGTGACGGCTCTTAACATTTGCTTCACCCTCCAGAGTAGCAAGAATGCTATCGTTAACCACACTTCAGCGGCAACGCTTCAACAACTAGTTGTATCAGTGTTTGACAAGGTTGTTGCCGAGGATAGTAAGTTTTATAGATCTTTACAAGGATTCATCTAACTTTAGTAGAAAAAGCCGGTGATGTTCCAACAGGCGACCCAGAACAATCTGAGACTCGTCCTGCAGCACTTGACGCTTATCGGGTATGTGTATAGGCCGCTTTTTGACCAAGTTCTGACCAACAGATCTTTAATGATCTATGTCTTATGACAGAAAACCAACGTCCAGAATTCATCCGAGTCACAGGACTCCCGCAGACATTCGGCCTGGAGCTCATCGAGTCTGTCATTACGAATCATGCAACCGTTTTTAGCAACCATCCCGAGCAGGCTCAGATCCTGCGGGTCAGGGTTATGCCTCTTATCATGAGCGCTCTGAAGGGAAAGCCAAACTTTGCAACCACTGTACGACTCGTTCGTATTCTCTATACGATGATACGCAGACACATCAGTATCTTGCCATCGGAATGTGGCGAGTCGCTGATGATTCTGACCCAACTGCTCGACCAAGATGACTCCATTTGGAAGAGAGCTTTGTGTATGGAGGTCTTTCGAGGAATATTTGCCGAGCATGCCCTTCTTCGACGCATATTTGCCATGTTTGACGCCAAAGAAGGAGAAAAGGACGTGCTCAAGCCTTTGATAGCTACGTTCGTACGACTGAGTACCGAGAAGCCTGCTGTTATTGGGCTTGGACACCAATCGACACTACCGGTCGCCAATTTGAACCCGAATTCCTCCTCCGATCAAACCATCATCGAGGCGAGTGGCATGCTTATGGCTGGTCCCGTTGGATCCGAGACTACAACCACTGGTATCAGCACGCAGTGGAGCTCTGTTCGCGTTCCATGCATTGACCAACTCGACAAGACGGAGGCTCCGACTATCCCAGAGTCATACGTCTACAGCTTGGTTCTGGCCTGTATCTCATCTGTTTCTGATGGGCTTGCAAAGTTTATCCTTCCTCTCACAGTCCCAAGTAAGACTCAGAGCCAGAAGAAGACCTCGAAGCAGGAGACTGGCCGTGATTCTCCTGCACCAGAGGACAATTCGGCAAAGGGGAGGCTAGAGAGATCGGCGTCTTTTAAGAGAAACCCAGTCCCTCTAAACCCCCTATCATTGGAGGAGCATCCGCTGTTTTCTGAGGTCAAGATTTGTGCCACCATCGTCGAAGAGTGCTGGCCTGCAATTCTTGCAACTTGCTCTACTTTCCTGTATGCTGCGCTCGACTCTGAGTACTACCATGGCTTGGTACGCGCCTTTCAGCGCTTTGCTCACGTCGCTGGCCTTCTACAACTACCTACTCCTCGAGATGCTTTCCTTACGACTCTGGGGAAAGCAGCCGTGCCACCTAACGTTCTCACAGCCTGCGTCAATGCCGGCCAAGCTCGCCCCCAGACGCCAAGCACGCCTACAGACACATCGAGTCTATTTAGTAATGCTCGAGGGTTGTTGAGCGTCGACAGCCTAACTCCTGCTACACCTACTTCGGAGAAGCGGCATGCATCTTTCGACGCCTCTGTGGCGTCACTCAACACTCGAAACTTGCTTTGTCTGCGGGCACTCCTAAACCTGGGCATTGCACTAGGCCCAACTCTGGGAGGAGCATGGAGCATCATCCTTGAGACGCTTCAGCAAGCCGACTTTGTCCTATTCGTGAGCGGAAAGACTCCAGGCAGGACCCCAACTATGAGTCGGGGACCCGATCAAGGGGGTGACAGCGAGGCTGCTACCCTCATGGCCAACTTTGGATCAGAAGTTCGTGCTGTCGAGACAGCTGCGTCAAGACTGATTGAGAGTACCATCGATTTCCCCAATGAATCGTTTCTAGAGGTGGTAGCAGCCATCTGCAAACTATTGACGCAGAGGCCTGTCGAACCACCTGAAGCTAAGCAGCCTCAGGCTGATGGACAACTCAGGACTCCGACTTCGCAGCCTCGGCGTTTTTCAGGACAGTTGAGCTCTGGTTCAACGCAAGAGGACCAATTTGCGCTTGCTAAGCTTGGAGAAATTGCCACCATCAACATCGAAAGATTACTGGAATACAGTCCAGAAGAGTCAGGCTGGGATGTCTTGACTGAGGAGCTCATCGAGACACTAACCTCTGCCACCACGAATCCATCTGTTCGAACCAGGGCATCAGATATCCTGGTGAAACTGGTTCTGGAGGCTGCTAGTGTCACGTCCTCGTTCCCTGAAGATATCCGTGGCGACATCCAACTCAGATTTTTCGAGGCTCTGCGGAAATCGCTGGCGCCCCTGCTCAAAGGAGACCGAGAGGTTTCCGTTGCTAGCCACTCAACTGATATCGACATCCACAAGATCATTCTGGAAGGCCTCAAGAGCATCATTGAAGGTTCTGGAGAGAGCCTTGTCAAGGGATGGGACATTGCTTTCGAAATCATTGGAACCATCTTCATATCGAAACAGTTCGACCCTGCCGACCGCCGTGGCTCACTGGCCAACCCGATTCTGCTTGATACCCGATCAGCAAAGCTCATTCGATCTTCTTTCAACTCGCTTCAACTCATTTGCTCCGACTTTTTGGCGTCGTTGCCAAACTCTTGCTTCTTGATCTTGGTGGATACCCTCTACAAATTCTGCTCCCAGGACGATGATCTCAACATTGCCTTGACTGTAAGTTTATGCCATCGGGATTTGACCAAGCTAACACTCTATAGACGGTCACATTCTTCTGGGTCCTGTCCGATTTCCTTTCGGCAAAGAACGAGTCTCTCGACATCACAGCGGAAATGATGCAGGGAACAGAGGTTTCTGATCTCGAGAGCATGGCTGCCGATCACGACCACAAGAACTCTGACGCAGCATTGTGGATGCTCCTCCTACTTCGTCTGACAACAGTCACTACAGACGACAGACTTGAGCTGCGCAACAGCGCGATCCAGACTTTGCTCCGAATATTTGATGCTTATGGTGATCGACTCAGCCCCGAGTCATGGTCAATTTGCGTCAAGTCGGTCATTTTTAAGCTCTTTTCGTCAATTGAACAAGAGATATCTGCCTCGCAATCGGATGAAGCGAACGAGAGTGACCGGACCGAGTGGACCGAGACAGCAGTTGTGGTTCTCAACGGTATTTCGAGTCTTCTGGCCAATTACCTCGACATTCTTACCGTTCATCCTTCGTTTAATCACCTCTGGCGAGAACTTCTCACCCACTTCACGACACTCCTCGACTTTCAAGTCTTGGATATTAATACTGCAACCTTCAAGGCGTTGGCCCACGTCTTGTCTCAGACAAGCAATGACGGCAAGTCGGTGTTCAACAAGACAACCGTCGACTTTGCGTGGGATCTATGGGCGAGAGGCGTTCCGACCTCGAAGCCTGCCAAGGGCAAGACTGAGGATAACCAGAACTGCCTTATTGCCTACGTTTCTGCTTTGACAGAGATTTATCGATTGATCCAAGATGATCTTACTGTAGAAAGAGTTGCAAGAATATTGAGTCTTCTGCGAGCGACTTTGGACGAGGCTTCTGTTGGTAGCTACGTCCAGGATGTCGAGTACGTGACACCTTTGCAGGCACATATCGTTGAAGCGATTCAGACGATCCGGACGGACATTGATGGAGTCCCATCAGCCATGATCGCTCAGGTTGCAGACTTTGTTGTCTTGCCGTTCCAGGCCACTTCGTCCAAACCAGGCCCTAAGCGCACTTACATTGCGCTCTCAAAGGCAAGCATGAAGACCCTGGAGAACCTCATCCTCAACCACTCCGCAGATCCCGACATCTATCGCAGTGGGGCGTTTTACGAGGCTCTGAAGGCTTTGTGCAGACCGATTGCACTCAAGTATGGCTTCTCAACCATCACCAAATCTACTCAGCCGTGGAGGCTGGCTACCTCTACAGCCCTTGTCATTCTGGAGGCCACCCTATCTCAGATCATAACCCTTGACATCCAGCGAGGAGTGGTGCAAGACATCTGGACCACGATCGTCGCTGTCGCTGACGGAATCTTGAGTGCAGATTGCAAGAGCGCTGCTTCTGGAACCGACTTTGCGGCTGATGAGACTTTCGATATTGCTTCTTTCCACAAGCTACGAGAACTCATCATTCCAGCACTTGGTGCTGAAGCTGTTTCTGAAAGAGCTCGCAAGTCTTATGCCGAGAGTCTTTTCAGAACATCCATTATTCACGCTCCTTCACTAGCTGAGGAGTCAATCATCAATGGCAGCCATGAGAAGGGCCTGGGAGCACTGTACACTTCCCGCGCAGGCCGAACAGTATCGATCCCGCCGACGAAACGCACAAGCATGGCGTATGTTGCCTGTGACGAGCTGTTTGCATTGATATCCGCCAGGGAAGAGCCTGCAATCGTCATTCAGCCGCCGACACCAAGGTCCCCAGACGCGAAACACCAGAGGTTTGCCGAGTCGCCAGTTAAACTCCATGGCCGGATCGCTAGCACAGCCGCTCCATTCCTGATCCTACGATGCGCGTTGACGCTCAGGGCGTACATTGCCGATCAACCTCTTCGAGGCAAGATGCCTCAGCCATTGAGCCAGCGAAAGGAGCTGTTGTGGATTCTAAGGAAGCTAGTGGACATGAAGAGTGAGAGTGGAGCTATTCCCGAGTTGAGCGGCGTGGAGAGTGAAGGAAGAAAGCATCTGCTGAGGTTGTATCCTCTTATTGTGCGAGCATCGGGTGTAACTGGAGATGAGAAGGTAGGGAGGTTGCTGAGAGAAGGACTGGAGGTTGTTGGGGATGAGCTTGGAGTCTAGACGACACGAGTATAATATGAAGATATAGAAGGCGTTAGAAGCAATTGATCTAGCAATATTTCAATGATTATCTCCAAACTATTCGACTTATTCGCATTCTGCATACTATCTAATGCTTCAGCGATAGAGTTGCTAGGGTACTGTAGGTAGGTATTTGTTGGAGGGGCAGACCCCACCAATAACGCGGGGCTCGAAATTCGCCGTGAAAATTAAACATCCATCCTACAATCAAGCCAACGTCATGGGAAAATCATCCAAGGACAAGCGAGACGCCTACTACAGGCTCGCCAAGGAGCAGGGATGGCGTGCAAGAAGCGCCTTCAAGCTGCTCCAGCTGGATGAGGGTGAGTCAGTCGGCGTCTGAAAGAGACTCTGCTAACAGGCGCAGAATTCGACCTCTTCTCCAATGTCACCAGAGTCGTCGACCTGTGCGCCGCGCCGGGAAGTTGGTCACAGGTTCTCTCGCGAGTATTGATCAAGGGGGAAAAGTTTGGACGGGCAGCATGGCAGGATAAGGAGGCGAAATTCCGACAGCAGATGTTGGGTATTCTGCCCAAGGACGACGAGGCCAACAGCACCGAGCAGGAGGGAGAGAAGCAGGAGGAGGCTCCTAAGCCACGAGACGATGTCAAGATTGTGTCGATCGATCTTCAGCCTATCTCGCCGCTCGCGGGTATCACGACTCTGCGCGCCGACATTACACATCCGGCGACAGTGCCTCTGCTACTCTCCGCTCTTGATCCCTCTTACGACTCAAAGACGGCGGGAACCCAGGCATCACACCCTGTTGATCTGGTTCTGAGTGATGGCGCACCTGACGTTACAGGTCTTCATGATCTTGACATCTATGTCCAGTCGCAACTACTCTTTGCTGCGCTTAACCTGGCTCTCTGCGTTCTGAAGCCTGGAGGCAAGTTTGTGGCCAAGATCTTCCGCGGGAGAAACGTCGACGTACTCTACGCTCAGCTCAAGATCTTTTTTGAAAAGGTTATTGTGGCCAAGCCACGTAGTAGCCGCGCCAGCAGCGTCGAAGCCTTTATTGTCTGCATCAACTTTCAGCCACCGCCCGGATTCAGAGCCAGTCTCGAGGAACCCCTCGGCGTCGGTGGACGACTGGAGGAGATGCTCAAGGAGCAGACCAAGGACGTCGAGATGCAGGACGCGACGAGCGCGGATGAGGGGATCGTGGAGATGCAGGTCTACGACGAAACGCTCGAGGACACTGAGAGAAGCAGTCGATGGATCGCACCGTTCATTGCTTGTGGAGATCTATCCGCCTTTGACTCCGATGCCTCTTACCAGCTCCCTGAGGACTATGTCTCTCTAGATCCGGTCCAGCCGCCCATTGCCCCCCCTTACAAGCGCGCCATCGAGATGCGAGCCGCCATGTCTGGGTCACAGCGCTAGCCTCCCTCGAAACAAGAGAACGTAAAAAATCTCGAACAACCCAAGATAATTTGCACCGCTGAGATATAAACCATAAAAAAGAGAGACAAAAGTCATCAATGCTTGGGGGTGGGCTTCTCTGCCGGACCGGGCATCTCCAGCATCACTAGGCCGGCCGAGGGGCCCTTTTCGAAATCCATGGCGCCGAGCTCCCTCCGGTAGAGCCTCGCGGCGGCTTGGTCGTGGGTCATGAGGAGAAGGCCACGCATGTCTTTCCAGTCGTTGACGAGTTCCTTTAGGGCACGCATCAACCACGAGGCCAGTCCCCGACGTTGAAACTCGTCAACGACAAAGACATCTGTGAGGTAGGCAAGGGTGACGTAGTCGGTCACCACGCGGGCGAAGCCTACCATCTTGTGTCGAGAACCATCCTTGGGACGAGCGATGCCGTTTTCTATCGAGTCAGCATGCGAACAAGAGACGAGTGGACAACTTACTCTTCATATCTTCAGCAGTCTGTGGTGTCCAGTAGACTGCCAAGGTCAGGCAGTTGTTCAGGACCTTTTGGAGTTGGCCATGGGGTAGAGGGCTGCTCCACCAGTTGTCATCGAGAGACTGGTTAAAGGTCTGGGGACACAAATAGGACTTGTCGTTTGTGAGGAAGAAGTTGTCTCGATACCAGAACCGGGGAGCACCCTCAGCCTGGACAAACGAGTCTCGGGAACCCATCTTGGAACTATAGTTGTTGTTTTCGAAGGGGGGGATGTTGATGGACCGTGATGATGGATCTGGACAGTTGTTGCTTCCACAAGGATGGCTGTCAGGTTTCCTCCCTCTCTCTCAAGGACGGAGACGATGATGTAGGGCAGGGTGAGAGCCAAGGGTGTACGGCTAGTGGCGGGCTTGCCTCGTGGGAGGGGCGTGTGATGGATGTTCGAGTTTTAGTCAATCCTGTTTTCTGGAAGAGACGGTTGGTCGACGAGGCGGGTCAGGTGAGACGGGAAGAGAATCCAAGGTTTGCGGGGAAGACAAAGGGAGGTCTTTGTGGAATGAAGCTGTCGTGGAGGGGGACAGACGAGGAGTTGACAATGAACAGTTTTCTGAATCGAATCGAAGATGAACAGATATTCAAGTATCTAAATATCAAGACGAACCCAGCTATTTGTAATTATTCAATGCAAATTCCCCTGTCGTTAAATGCGGCTCCTTCAACCCACGATAAATTCACCATGTGCCCGTATCTCAATCTTGTCATTTCGCCTTACCCAGGCCACGATCCGGCTCACAGCCTATCAGGACCAGCGCCCTATTGCTGGTCGTGGTGGAACCGGGTCTCTCTCGGTCGGGATCTGTTGCCCGAAAAGTCGGAGTCAAGAATCTGGGGAGTGTGTGCATCCAATTGGAAGGGATGGTTTTCATATCGGCGGTGGCGGCGCTATCTACGCCCGTGACGGGAAGGAGGGAAGGAGTGTTTTACAACGTGACATGACGGAATGAACGGAATGGATAGCTTCGGTATAGAAGGGTAATTACGTTTTGATACGGGTTAGTGAACCCAAGTCCAAGTACAAGTATTACATATCCCAAAAATATCCCCCCCAAACCCTGTCCGAGAATAATGGTACTTGTTAGAGTTACAGCAGTCCAGCGTACATGGCACCGGCCATAAGACAAGAGCCGAGGAAGGCGCCGGCCGTGGGCATGACGGCGCCACCGGTGGAAACCGTCGACGCCGGGGTGGCGGCCGCATCCGATTCGGACTCGGAGCCGGGGGTGGTGGCACCGGAGCCGGCAGCAGGAGTTCCTTGAGTAGTGACGGTGGTGATGGTCTTGGAAGCGTCCTTGGCGGTAGTTGTGGTTTGCTCGACAGCAGTTGTCTCCTCAGCAGTGGTATCCTCAGCAGTTGAAGCCTCTTCAGCAGTAGTAGTCTCCTCGTCCTCAGCAGTTGTCTCTTCCTCCTCAGACACCTCACTGGTCTCGGAACCAGCCTTTCCAGTAGAAGAAGGAGCCTCAGTAATAGTAGCAGTAGCCTCCTCAGTCTCAGACTCAGCAGCACCAGTCTCGGAGGCTACCTCCTCGCCGAGGGTCTTGGGGTTGATGAAGCGAGGCGAGTAAGTCTCGGTGCCCTCGTACGAGCCGCAGCCGGGGACGGTGGTCTTGGGGGGAGCCCGACCGCCGCCGCAGTCGAGGAACTCGCAGACCTCGCCAGTGTCGGGGACGTAGTAGATCTTGGAGACGTAGGGGGAGTTGCCTTGGAAGAGGATCGAGTCGTACGAGGTGCAGCCTGAGAGATCGGTTTTGGCGATGGCGGGGACAGCAGCGGCGAGGAGAGCCGCGACGAGGATCTTGGAGGCCATTTTGAATATTAAAGATTGTATACGTTCAACGTTAGAGAGTGGCAGACAAAAAGTCTCTGGATGATTAACGAGTGAATGAATGTTTTTGATCGCGTCTCATTTTTTCTTTTCCGGGGAGGGCCAGCCTTTTTGATCATCACCAACGAGCCAAGCCGGAGTTTCAGGGCGATATTCCCGGCGTTAATCAGTGGCGCGCCCCGCTGTAGGATCGGAGCTTGGGGCATCTTCAGGGCCTGATGCGTCGCCTAATTCGCTGCACCGTCCCCCTGGATCGTTTGACCACAGGGCTGCGAGGGCCATGTAATTTTACGATCCCCTGTTCGGTCACTTCTGGATCGGGGATCGCTTGCAGGTGAGTATTCGCAGATTTTTTAGAGATGATGTCGGTTCGTGCTTATGTCGAGTTGGGCATGAAAGGGGTAGATGAGGCTATTTCGTTGCTATTTATAAGATGATAACGACTGTTGGCATGTTGTCGTCTGGTCTAAACATGTTCATTGTCTTTGACCAGTTTCTGAACTTGCTACTCACCATCTTGAGTAAGAATCAACAAGACATTGATAAGCATCCAATGGCAAAAGCTACTCCTGTACCGGAGTTACTCAGACTGGGGTAGCTTCCTTCTATAACTCATCCATGGCATCACCAAACAACCCCCGAGTTTCAGGCGAGAATCTGACAGTGAGCATTCGTAAGCTCTCGGCCATGGATGACTTGAACCCTTCAACCGACGTACAGCCTGATCCCTTGCTGATACTTCATGGGCCAGATGACAGTCATTGTGACACGATGATATCAGGCGTCTAATGCAGCTGCAACAAGCCAATGGCATCATTTCTCTACTCTAACACACGAGGCAAATGCATACTCAGGAACCAACCAATCACCACAACTAATGACGGAAGCCTGAAAATGGCTCTGCTGCCTGAGTTCAACCTAAATTAAGATAGTTACACAAGAGCTTCATTGGGGGCCATGTTAGGTGGGCTGCAGCTTCACCGAGGAAGATCGACAGGGCATCCAATCATGGCCCTCGGCGAGTGACTCTCTCGACCTCGAATGTACCTCACTCTGCAGGTATAAACCAGCCATCAACAATGACATACTTCCATCGAATTCATCGCCAATTATATAAATCTAACCCGCTCCTCCATCTACAATCTCTTACACATCACTTCTCATCCTCCACAATGCCCCCAAGCACAGACGTAGAAGCCTTCCACGAGGTCCTCCGCTCCAGCAAGCGCATCCTAGCACTCTGCGGCGCCGGCCTCTCAGCCTCGTCCGGTCTTCCCACGTTTCGCGGTGCAGGCGGTCTCTGGCGAAACTACGATGCCACTACTCTTGCCACGCCGACCGCATTTGGTCAAGATCCTGGCCTTGTCTGGATGTTTTATGGGTATAGGCGTCATATGGCTTTGAATGTTAAGCCGAATCCTGCTCATTATGCTCTGGCTGCTTTGGCGGGGAAGAATAAGGACTTTTTGTGTTTGACGCAGAATGTTGATAGTGAGTTTTTAGTTATTGCTATAGAGAAGAGGTACTGACACTTTCAAGACCTTTCCCCGAGGGCAAACCATCCTCCAGAACAGCTCCGCACACTTCATGGCTCACTCTTCGACATCAAGTGTTCCAATGGTCGATGTGATTGGATCCAACACGGCAATTATGATGATCCCTTCTTCCCGGCCCTTGCCCCGGCCTCGGAGGACCCAGAACCCGGAAAGCCTTCTCCCCTGCTGGATCCATTCCATCCTCTGGAGCCGATTCCGAAGGATCAAATCCCCAAGTGTCCCAAGTGTGGGAAGGGGTTCCAGAGACCTGGCGTGGTGTGGTTCAACGAGGGTTTGGATAGGGACATGCTGGAGGGTATTGACAACTGGCTCGACCAAGGCAAAGTAGTGAGTTTTCCTTTGGATACAGTCTGAACATACACACTAACAGAAACAGGACCTGATGCTTGTCATCGGTACATCAGCCAAAGTATGGCCAGCAGCAGGCTACATCGACCAAGCTCGAGAAAAAGGCGCGCGAGTAGCCGTCATAAACATGGAGGCCGCAAGCGACGGAGGAAAGGATTCCGACAAGGACTTTTTCTTTGGCCAGGACGCAGCCGAGTGCTTGCCCTTGCTGTTTGAGCCTGTAATCGGAAAGCTCGAGATGGGCAACTAGTGACTGGATTGGTGTAGATGCAGCCCAAGAGGGAGTATGTGGTTTCACAAGGGAATCGATTCAGACCATTCAAAGGTGAGAGGTGGTGGGAATCAGAGGTTACACTGCTTTGGGTGGTGACATGTGCATTTGTTGTAGTACAACGAATAACTCTCGCGTCCGCACAAACAAGCAACACTTTTCACAAATGCGAAAAGACTAAAAATGAAGAGAGATTATGAGTTATCACTTTTATATCAACGATTGTAGCTGTAGTTGGTTGTTGTGCTTTTGGGTGACTATTGGGTTCAGCGTGTGGGTTCACATGATGTCTCCAACTGTGCGCTTAGCATATCCCTCTCAACCTTCCACAAACATCAACAACACGACGAGTCGCATCCCACAACAATCATTCCAACATCACCTACATACTCACAATAAGACGCCAAATTATTTCATACTTATCGATAATTTTGCTTTTATTCTCTACAGCGCCATTGTCCGCGTCAGGCTCACACCGAGTGCTATCGGCATATAAAGTCAAACCTTCCATCTTGACTCTTCTCTTCTTTTGCACGCATTTACACACATCAACCACCACCAGCCGCCATCATGCAGGGCTTCAACATGGGCCGCTACGTCCCCCCAGACGTCGAAGGAACAACCAGCGGAAACCGCCTCCACGGAAAACGTCCACCCAGCTACCGCGCCGGAGGCCAAACCGTGCGCTTCGAGATGCCCTTCCCAATCTGGTGCACATCCTGTCCAAAACCCACAATCATCGGCCAAGGCGTGCGCTTCAACGCCGCAAAGTCAAGAGTTGGAAGCTACTTTTCAACACCGATATGGAGTTTCCGTTTTCGTCATGCAGACTGCGGCGGTGAGATTGAGATAAGGACAGATCCTAAAAATACGGCTTATGTCGTTGTTGAGGGCGGAAAAAAGAGGGATACGGGTGAGGATGAACCGCGTGAGGGGGGTGCCGTCATCTTGACCGACCAAGAAAGAGAAGCTCTAAGGAAAAATGCCTTTGCTAGTTTGGAAAAAACTATCGAGGATAGGGAGCAGTTGAAGCTTGCTACGGAGAGGATCGATGACCTTGCCGAGGTATCTTCGAAGCATTGGAAAGACCCATACACGCAGAATCAAAAGCTTAGGAAGGCTTTTCGTCAAGAGCGCAAGGAGCGTGAACGCACTGCCGCGGCGACGGAGAACCTACAGGACCGGATGAGTCTTGGGATTGACATTGTACCCGCCACAGAAGAGGACTCACGGCGCGCAGCCCTGGTTGATTTTGGACCCGTGGACGAGAATGGACGAGACCGCGCCCTTTCTAAACCCCTATTCAAGATCGATAAAACTCCAGCAAAGAGTAGCGGCAAGCTCAAGACTGAAAAGGAGGCAACGAAGCGCAAAGAGACGCTGGTATCGGAACTTCTAGGGAACACGAGAGCATCCACAGATCCCTTCCTACTCAACAATCGAAGTGAACCAAAAGGAACTTCAAGACTCCCGGGACTCAAAAGGAAAAGACCCCAAGAGCCAGAGGCACCATCCAAGACACAGGCACAAGAAGCAACAACAGGGCTGGTGGATTACGACTCAGATTAAACTTGATGTCACATTGGATTTACGCATGTCCTGTTTTTCTAGTATGATACCCGGGCTTTGACCCATGTTATAGATACGAAACTCAAATATTCAGCGGCTCTGTTGCGACATTTCATCCTTGGGCAGTGTCGGCCAGCCTATTCCAAGCGGTTCTTCTTCTCACCACACAAGTCCTGCGCCGACCTACCCAATCCTACGAAACGATTCCCGTCAGCCCGATCGAGGCAATGCCCGCGGGCTTCTGCAACTCCGTCCGATGATAGCTCCCTGCCGTTCCCTGTCCCCCCATGACGCCATATTTCAAACGAAACGAAACGCTCGCCCAAGTCAATGCCACGATTGGCCTTCTATACGTCGTCCATCTGGCCCGCGGGCTCGTCGTCGTCGTCTCCGAAGCTCGCCACCGAGGACATGTCGTCGTCGTCTTCGCTCTCGGCCCCTGCGTCATCGGCCGCGTCCTTGGTGGCATATTTCTGCACGTATTCTGTTGCTGTGAGCCGAGGTCTGCGGAACAAAGTCATGCTTCGCACCTTTCACTTTTGCGTCATAGCTCTTAGGCTCTCTAATCAACAACGCTGCGGCTTCGCCATTCAGAGGATCGGTCGGGTTTGGGTATCGTAGAAGTTGGGGGAGGAACACCTCGAAAATGTTGATCATATCGAACATCGGGGACCATGTCTGGTTGATGACGTCGAGGCACACGGAGCCGGAGCTAAACTGTTAGAAGAATCTCGTCTGAATGGCAGGCCACGTACAGCTCGTCGATGTTTGGGTGGAAAATACGATTCACAAATCCAATGCTAGGGGACTTGTATGGGTAGGTATCCGGGAGTTCAACGTGAACCTTCCACAAACCACCCTCGAACGGAGCTGGCCCATGTCAGCAAGACTTCGACACGAGTTTGGCGTACTGACTCTCGGCGGGACCCTTGAACCTAACAAAGAATTCTTGCCTGGAGGATCGTCAGGAGATGAAGCGGTGGTAGGGCGGGAGGGCATACACTGCTTCCTGTTAGCAAAGTCGACAAAGAGCCTAATGCTGCTCACTGTTGTCATTGACCAGAGTGACTTCATAGTCGCTCATGAGCCTGTTTCTGTCAGCATGTAGCCTCGGCAGAGATTCGTGCCTCGTACATCCTGCAAGCCTGTTAGCGCCGTGACACTGACACTATCCAGAGGTTGTAGCGCACTTCATGACCTAAGATTGCGACACTGGTTAGCGAGGACATTGCAGTCGCACCAGAGGAGAATCCCACTCACATCGGTCTCGATCCTGCGGCGTGGGCTACTCATGATGGGTTGGGTAGACGTCGGCGCGCGAATGTGGGGTTATGAGGGTATCCAAAGCAGCTCCGGGACCGGCGTGCGGGTAGGGGGGATACTCGGTAGAATAGAGGGCGAGGGAAGACGGGAAGAACGCGAGAGTCGGATAGTCTAATCGCAGCTTCGAGGAGAGTACGGTTCGAAAGAGGGCGCAGATAGACAGAATGTGTTGCAGAAGAAATAGCAGAGCAAAGAAAAAGAGGTGGAAAATGAAGTGACGGGATGGGAGAAGCAAGTCAAGGCAAGTCACGAGGATATGATGTGGACGACCGTGATAAGCCGCAGCGCAGACGGCAGGTGCCGCCAACGAATACAGCGGGGCAAGGCAAGGTAAAAGGTAATCGATAAGCGCAAGTTATCCGGAATCAGGATAGCTGCGACAAAGCACGCCACGGGCACGACGCGGGTCAGTTTTTCATTGGTTTATTGCAGCCATTGGATGATGGGATGTGTCGCTCCCCTTTCCATGAAACAGCATTTATTGAAACAGCATGAGACAAAAAAGACCATGGTGAATCATGGTCGTTTGGTTATGCAGGTCGGTACATGGGTCTTGGACGTTACTCAAGAGTCTGTCTATCCCAGACTGCGTGTGTGACGGTAACTGAACAAAGACACACTGTGACAAACTGCATGGTTCAAGGTTCTTTCAGCGTTTGATGATGCAGTTTGTTGACCCAAAAAGGTTCTCTTGACTAACCTGGTATGTTTGACATTAGCTTTGACTCTGAGTTTACATGCATGAAACTCAGACAGCATCTAACAAGCCAGATTCAAGCAGACATAGACAGACAGACAGCAGACAGTAGCCTACTTATCCAAACCCCCATCACGAGCTCCTCGGTACTCCTCTCAATCTCGCCCTACGCCCCTACGGCCGAACTGCCTCGGCTTGCCACAACAAGGCACAGCAGGCAAAACATAATCCCCAGGCACCAGAAATGCCTTCACCAATGGACTACACCGCCCAAGTTTACTAATTCTCCCACTCTCCCACCACCCCCCCACCAAATTTCCCTCCTCGCGCCTCAACCAAAACCGGCTCCCTCGGCCGTTCGGCCCTCCCTTGGGTGGTGCTTAGTCTCCCATTGGAAGCTTACCCAGACGAACCACACTGAGCAGCCGTGGGGCGCAGGGGTTGTGAAAAACACCAACGGGTCCCGGACAGAGAGATACTCAAATATACAACGTAGGGTTCATCATGGTCAATGTTGAATAAAAAGCCGACACGCCCCCGTTTTTGAATTAATTCGCAATTCTACAATTACGTAGATCTTTGCAGTCACCTCATCTGATTTCACATATTTTTTTCCGCTTTAAAAAGGGTCCCTCTTGGCACTTTGAGGTGTATACTCTTGCTTCACTATTTGCCAATACAGACTGTCACACTCAAACCATACATCCCTCACCCCATCCAAGACATCTGCCCACTCCTACCCACTCTCATCACAACTCCCTTTCTATTCAATGTCCTCAGTCATCAACCCCATCTCGAGGCGTGCCTCTTCCCTCCTGCCCCGGCTCCGATCCCGGCCGGCATGGACCCTCGGCCCCCGGCCCGTCGCCATCGGAGGTGCCGTGCAGATCCGGTCCAGCTCTCACTCCCCCATGGGATCACCCCCGACCATCCAGCGGAAAAAGGTCACGCTTGGAACCCTGCGCTCACTGCACCGCAAGGGTGAGCCCATCACCGTCATGACTGCCCATGACTTCCCCAGCGCCCATGTCGCTGACCATGCCGGTATGGATATGGTACTCGTTGGTGATAGTCTTGCCATGGTTGCTCTCGGTATGGAGGATACCAGTGAGGTTGTCCTGGAAGAAATGCTTCTGCACTGTCGATCTGTCGCGAGGGCAACCAAGTCGGCCTTTACAGTAAGAACCCTTCCCCTCCGTCAAGTCCAATGCTAACTCAACAGGTTGGTGATCTGCCAATGGGCACATATGAGATTGGACCCGAGCAGGCTCTTGCTACCGCCATTCGCTTCATCAAGCAAGGCCGTGTTCAAGGTGTCAAGCTTGAGGGCGGTAAGGAGATGGCCCCTACCATCAAGAAGATCACCACTGCTGGCATCCCAGTTCTCGGTCACATTGGCTTGACGCCCCAAAGGCAGAACGCTCTTGGTGGCTTCCGTGTCCAGGGCAAGACCAGCACCGGTGCTATGAGCATTCTGGAGGACGCACTCGCCATTCAAGAAGCCGGATGTTTCGCCATGGTCGTCGAGGCTGTTCCTGCAGAGGTGGCCGCCCTCATCACCGAGAAATTATCCATTCCCACCATCGGTATCGGCGCTGGCAACGGTTGCTCCGGTCAGGTTCTGGTCCAAGTCGATATGACTGGAAACTTCCCCCCTGGAAGATTTCTGCCCAAGTTTGTCAAGAAGTATGGTGATGTCTGGGGCGAGAGCATGCGTGCCATCGAGGCATACCGGGATGAAGTCAAGACACGACAATATCCCGGCCCTGAGCACACATATCCCATCTCAGCAGAGGAACTTGATAACTTTACCAAGGCGGTCAAGGATCTGTGAGCGAAATATTGATACCCATGGAGGCTGCATTTGATAGCGTTTGACGTTCGGTGCATCGATATAGTTAGAGTTGCATATCCGGAGTTTTGGGTAGACAATGTCCCGCTTTCGAGCATTGGTAGATAGAAGATACCAGCAATAGCATCATCCAAAAGCAGGAGTTAGCGAGTAGACGACGACCAACTGGCCGTGAGCGTTCTTGAAGCACTATGATTGTCAGCAATGCCTTAACGTCATCTCATCCACTTACCTGGTGCAGGTTTCCCACCACTTCATCCAACGATGGCGCAAATGCGCTATTCACGTACAAAAAGACACTATCGGTATCCTTGCATCTCAGCTTTTTCCTGAGATATCTCACAACCTCCTCAAACCGTCTTGTCGCGCTGATCTTGCATACGTCTTGCGCCAAAGACGGCGCCGACCCCACGGGCTTAAACCGCACTACCACCTTGTCCGTCTTGAAGCTTCCTGCACTGGCCAGTGCCGCGCTCGCATCTCGTGGCAGATCCGCTAGAACAACTGATGCGGACATGGTCAGAGGTAGATCTGGTGATGCGGCGCCGCTGGCGGTGTCGTTGTCGGCAAGCGGCATGGGAGAAGCAGTTTGCGGAGAAGGTGAGGATGAGGGGTCTTGTGATGGATAATCGGACATCTTTAGAATTTGGGGCTGTTGATAGAACGGGATTATGTTGAAAAGAGATGGTTGCTGGATGTTGGTGAGTGAGGTGGTTGAAAGTGAAGGTGTACTAAAGCAGTGACTGGATGCGACTGCCTGGCTGCATGCTGCATGACACAGTGCATATTTGCGCACACTGTGCTACATAGCTAACATGCATTCATCCATCAGCCCAGCGTTCTTCCATCCACATTCATCATCATTCATATTATCACTCATTTAGAGCTTCGTTATTGAAATTATCAAGTCAGTATATTACAAAGCCTAGCTTGATCATCATTAATCATGAGGTGAGATGTCTATCTTGTACTCTTACACGCGTCTAGTACTTCTCGTTAAGCTCGGTGCAGAGCCTCTCATATTGCTCCTCTGTTCGTGGCGCCGCTCGTGAGCTCTCGATACCCTCCATCACCATGTCCATCAGGTCGCTCTTCAAGCTCTCATATACCATGCTCACCCAGCTACCGATCGTCTTCTTGTCCTCTGTTGGGAGTCCCTTCTGAGCGTTGTATAGAGGGTCGTCATCAATGCCGCAGTGAGTAGGGACTCCCAGTCTTGACCTAACCCAGGTGTACAACGGAGCAGTACCGTCGCCCAGTTTGGTGGCCACATCAACAGGACGTATCGCCATGTTGGGGTAGAAGATGGATGAGGCAGTTGCAACAACTGACTTGTGGAACTGTGCCCTAAACACAGCAAGACAAGACAAAGGGCAGTTAAGCTCCTCAGTCATCAGGAACTGAGTAACAGGAGCCATGGTGGCGTCGACAGTAGGTATAATACGATCCTTCCAGGAGCCAGCATTCCGGTCGTACCAAGTTGACTCAACAGTTGGGAAAACTGCTTCGGCAAGTTTCTCAACTGCGGGCTCATCCAGCCCAAAGGCATAGAAAGGTCCATCCTCTGATGTGTCCGAAAGCACCTTTCGAATGGCGTCCAAGAAAAGTCGGTGACTCGCTCGAAGATCGACAGCTTGGCAAGAAACATAAATATGACAAGCACACATGTGCGCAACGAGATCGGCAGCCTCCATCGTACGTCGGGCTGAAAGCAGGGCAAGCGAGTTGATACCCTGGTTGTGCATCTCAGCCGACATGATATGTGATGACACAGGATGAGCAAGAGCAGCCAGCTCAGACATGTAAGCAGCCATATTAACATCGATGCCCTTCATGGTAAAGTTTTCCTTGTCGCTGGCGTTGAGGTTGGCCTCGAGTCCATTGTTGGTTGAGGGGCTGATGATTTCGCTGACTTGGGAGAAGAGCATTCGCCCAATCATCTGCAGAGCGAGTCGTGTCTTGTCCATGGCAGACGTAACGACAACAGCCTGGAAATTGCCTCCAGAGTACACCTCTCCCACGACTTGACCGTCCTTCTCTGACGCATCAACCAAGGGGTTGTCCGATGTAGAGTTGAGTTCAACAGAAATCTGTCGCTGGGCAAGGAGAAGGTCCTCCAGGTAAGGCCCAATCCATTGAGGGCTCGTTCGTGTCGAATATCGATCTTGCCAGAGTCCCTCTCCGGTTCTCTTTCGGTTCTCCAGCCCAACCACAAACTCTGAGCCGCGCAGGAAACTTCTAATGTTGGCAGCCGCCTCAATCTGGCCGGGGTGTGGTCGCACAGCATGGATAAAAGGGGTTGCCCACTCAACGTTGCCACCCATGCTTTCAGACGCGAACGCTGTCAACAACTGGGCTAGCACAGCAAGCTGCTGTGCGTCGTGGAGAACTAAACTGGCGACCGAGACAGAAGGAGCTGTGCCGTTGATGAGCCCCAATGCCTCCTTGGGACCGAGGCCGCTTGGTGAGAGGCCGCTATTTTGAAGAGCTTCAGAAGACGGCATCACCTTGGCCGACTTGCCCTGGCCAACCTGGACGAAAACATCCGGGTTGCCTGTGACTGCTCCTGCGATGTAGGACATGGGCATGAGATCCCCAGATGCCGAAATGGTGCCTCGGAGGGGAACCATGGGGGTAATCTCATAGTGAAGCAAATTGACCAGCTTCTCCAACACTTCCAGTCGAACAGAGCTCTGACCTCGCATGTTCTGGTTCGCCCGTGCCAGAATAGCTCCTCTCACCCACTCAGGGGGCATGACATGAGAAGGGTCCCTCTCAGAATTGCTGCCCGGGTTCTTGTCGAAGATGGTGATGATGGCACTTTGGGTGTGCTGGAGAACACCAATTTGGTTCTCAAGCCAGTCATCGGTGCGAACGTCTGCACTTCCGCCAAAGCCGGTGTTGACTCCGTAGACGACATATTCGTGAGATAGATACTCTGCAAGAGCATCAACGCTCAGGGCGATGCGGCGGGCGAGCCTCTCATCGGTGCTAATTTCAGGCTTGATCCCGTAGCGGGCGACAGCTATGAGGGAGGCGATGTCGAGGTTGTCGCCATCGAGAATGACCTTGTCCTTGCCATCCTTGAGGCTCTGGAGACGTCTCCAGATATCCAAGGTGGACTCTGCGTGGTTCGAGGCCTTGAGGTGTGTCATGACGGGCGAGATACAGAAACAGAATACAAGCACTTGCAGCTCGAGGACCGTTGAAATTGAGTGGAGATGTCGACCTCTTCTTCCCCAGACTTTTTGTAGTCGAACGGAGGATCCGGGTGAGACAGGTGCGGGTAGCTTACACCGCTTCGGACGTCGGTCAATTGCAACCGTTGAGAAGATGTTTCAGGTCAATTAACCTGCCACGGGAGGGTTCAGCCAAGATTGTTCGTAAGGAATGAGTGTGTGTGTGTGTATGTGCCGTGATCGGAGAATGAGTGGACAGGATGGGAAAGTGCCAACCTCAAAGTTTTCTCCCCCTCTGGAACATAGGGCTGCGGAAGGAAAGATCCAACGAATGAATGAAGAGCTTTTGTCGAGTATCCGACTCACAAGGGAGGGACCCGAATGCAAGGGGTAAAAAGGTTAAAAATTCGGATGATAGAAAAAGGGAAAATGGGATGGCAATTTCACCGGTGAGAAAGGAGCAAAAAATCGACAAAGTGGCTGCCACACGCGAAACATCTCCAGTACGTATAGTTCCGTAGCGTCAACGGCCAAACCCCAACTACTGCAACGCCAGAAACGCCACAACAACACGTTAGGAACATGATCTGGAGGTACTGTCTGTACTTGTACAAGTCTCTTCACAATGTCCGCTCATGTCTAACATGCAGATACATATACATGTCCTAACCGCATATCTACATCAGACCAGCCGGTCGTAGTCGTGTGTTCATCGCTGTGTTCCACGCGAATATCTTCCTCCCTTCAGCCCTCCGCCCCAGCCATCCCATCCTATCCTCCCCTCCCTCCCTTCCTCGTCAAATGCCATGCATCTCAAGCCATCACCCTAGCCATGCTTCTCGAAAATGGACCGCGACAAAACGCCCCGTTTGTGGATGATAAGCCCAAGAAAAACCAAGAAAATGCGTCGAGTAGACCATCAAGAAAGTGCATAAACCATGCCGCTCTACGCCGTTCGTTGCGTGCACTTCATGTAGAAGAGAAGAGAAAAAAAAAAGTACCAAGATTAGACATCTCAACCCTGAGGACCGCCGGAAATGCCACCATTAAGCGCTGATAACCAAGCCACGAGGTATCTTTGTTGCTACTGTTGTTTGTTGTTCGTTTTTTTTGTTTTGTACTGCGAGGGAATCTGCTTCGAGCTGAAAATGGACGTCATGAGTATCGTTGGGTGCATTCGTGGGCCACAGAGGCCATGGTAGGGATGCGAGAAGTTGAGGTTGGTCGTATTAGTGAAAGCCGTATTACCATCCCTCTTCCTCGTCGGATCCTGGAGAAAACTTGGGCATTCGCTTGAGTTGTGACAGGAGAGAATCAAGCTCGATCCAGTTGTCGTCGTTTTCGGCAAACTTGCGGTGCTTGCGAGACAGAATGTGCTGCTCAAGTTAGCTTGTGGTTGTCGTGACAGAATACTCAAACTTACCTCGTCAAAGTCGCGGAACTTGTCCTGGCAGTTTTCACAGTAGCCAGGCTTAAGATCCCGCTTGCTCTTGAGGGACTGCTGCGTTTTCCGCTCCGTCTTTTGCTCCTCTTCCTGAACATCAGCTGGTCGCGACGTGTGTCGACCCATTGTTGTCGATCTGCTAGATGCGACATCCATTGACACCTCGGCAAGACGACGCGAGCTCACGTCGTGTGACGCGGGAGCCGCCTTTTGTAACACCTTTCGCTGCAGACCATGGACCTCTTTACTCGTTCCAGCCTTGGCTCCGTTCACACCGGATGTTGATGATACCATCTGAGATCGGATAGCGGAAGTGATGTTGGAGGGCTGAACACCTGATGCCACGGGCTCTCCAGCAAAAAGCCTGCCTGTCCCAGCACGGCCTGTAAAGGCATTCTGTCGGATGTCTGCGGGCTTTGACATGATCGTCTTGGGGTTGAACAACTCGGTTGGCGTCACAGCCCGGGCCCTGTTCTGAGCGTCCTCCATCTCTGTAAGTGTCCGCTTTCCTGTCACTGGCTTGGGCACTGGAATCTGCGGGGGTCGCAGAATAGGAACCGATTCCTCTCGCTTGACAGCCCGTGCCTTTTCTTGTTGTCGACGGTGGTCCTTCTCTGGGACATCGTGATCCTCCACAAAGGGACATCGGCCGTTGCCAACACTTCGGAACTGTGGCCACTCTCCATCGGCCTTGTTAGCCACCTTGGGGTACTCGCGGACCATGACGGGCTTATGCTTCTCATCCATATCCCAAATATAAATATGAGGGCCCTTGAAATAGCAAAGCTCTCGGTGAACTGCCGTGGGATCACGGTCTGAAGGACCATTCAGACGCTCGTGGTGCAACAGCTGGAGCAGGTTAGGCTCCCTCGAGTTGCTGTAGTGGCCTCGTGTGCTCGTAGACCTTGAGCTATACGTGCTACCAGTCTCTCCCTCGAGCAGAACTGACAGCATGTTCTGAAACTTGTCCAGCGACCAGATCTTCTTTCCCATCTCACGGGCCTTGTACAAAACGTCATTGTTCCTGGCACCCTTGGAACGCTTCGTGGGGTCATCCAGGTGCTGTGACCGTGCAGGTGCGTTCCGAAACTCAAAGAGCAGCTTTCGCCTGGCTTCTGTGTTGCGGTCCAATAACGACGGGTTGATAGTCTGAGGCTGCTCCTCCGGCTCGTGATCGTCATGTCGATGCTCAGGCTCAGCCTCTGTCCTTTCAGGTGGGATCGATCGGGTAGTAACAACATGCGTGACGGCGATGGAGAAGAAGGGTTCTTGGCGCTAAAGAGAGTTAGATAGGTCCGTGCAAAATGATAGGTGACTTACAGCTCCAAGATAGGTAACTCGCTTTGTTAGTCTAGCACGAATATCATCCGGGATGCTTTCAAAGTAAAAGACCATCTTAGGGAACTTGGCACGGTGGTGCTTCTTCCATGCTTCCTTTTCGGTATCGATATCCCTCGACGACACAGCCCTTGAAGCTCGCTCCTTAACGGGAGGACGCGAGACGCCTCGCTGGACGAGGACGGTACGTGATGCCCGAGTGGGAGAGCGTGCAGACCGTTGCATACCATACTCGAGGACCTGCTTCTTCATGGGCGGAGGCTGTCCATAGGCCTCTTCACGCTGCACAGTAGCATGGGATCGCCTCGACTTGGCATATCCAGCCAATGCCGAAGCTCCCCGGAGGGGTGAATTGGCGACATTGGGGTTGTTTGTCAACGGGCCCCGTCTCGAGGACATGGCCGAGATGGGAGCAGGCGTTGGCGATACAGATATAGTTGCCATAAAAACTCGTCAACCTGCTCTGGAGATGAGGCGCCAGAGCAGAAGCGATGGGTAGCAAAAAGCTCCTGTTCAAGCGTCGAGGCTGAAGAATTTAGAGGTATTGTTGATTATTTCGGGTGTGCTGTGTGGTCTTGGTTTGTGGTCGTGGTGAGGGGCTGGGACAGCACGCGACGCGGAGGTCAGACACGTCAAACGAGGACAAAAATGTGGCGAGGAAGCGGGCGGGAATGGACGTTATCGATGCATCAGAGGACCAGGCTGCAGTGCAAAAGACAAAGAGACAAACAAACAACAGAGTAGACAAGTCAAAGACGAGCGAAAAGCCAGAGATGCCGGGGCAGATGGTTGTGTTATTCGGACCTTTTGGCCGGGCTGGTTTTGCCTCGAGAGAAAGACAGGTGAGGGACCCCGACCAGGTTTGATGACTGAGCAGAAGTGAGCGAGAAAGCGTGCGCCGCGGGTCGTGTTGTTGGAGACTCGCGCTTGGCACAACAGCGCTATGCCCGTCCTGGGCTTTGGTGCGGCCTCGCACGGCTGCTAAACGCGGCCTAGCAGGGCCCTGCCTGGGGCCTCCCGGGGCCTTGACCCCCCAGCGGAAGGCCTTCTGTGGCCTCCAAGGGCTTGCTGCGAGGCGCCGGGCCTCCACTGTCAAAAACACGCACGGCCCCTAGCCCCAGGCGGCCACCCAGCAACCAGAGCCCGCGAAGCCAGAAACGGGAAATTGGGAGAGACGAGACCAAACAACAATTTCAGCCTCGTCCCGGAGACGGGGATTTTTCGCGAGACAGGGAATAAACAATGGACTCTCTTGCTTGAGACATGTACGATTTTGATGATTTTTCGAATGGGAATTCGGCAGAGGAATGAATGAATGCGTCGGGAATGGCCCAATTGCTTTTAACTCTGATGACGAAAACGTGGATGGACCCTTGTGTATGTACTGTAGGTTGTAATAACTGGAGGCGTTGAAACATCTTTAGCCTCACTCGTCAACTTTTCCTGCATCCCGTCTGCACCTCACCATCCAGCCTCGGTCCAGACTGGTCACCAACATTGGTCATTGACGTCAATTGCACGGCCAATTGCTGGTAAGGGCTAAATTCCTAGTCTCCTGCTAATGCTAATCCTCCTATAGTCGTCAATATGAAGCTCGTTCGAGCTCCATTCCGGAGCCTCGATTTGCCCCTCCGAGTCGCCTCCAAACAAACAATATCAACAACATCCGTACTCCGTCAGAATCATGTCTCTTCCCTCATCCGCCAACCCGTCATCCGCCGTACCTATGCCTCCGTCTCCGCCGCCGAACTTCGTTTCGGACAACCCGTCCACGAAACCCATCCTCACATCCTAAAACCGGGCGAGCTCACGCCCGGCATCACGGCTCAAGAGTATGCCGACCGCCGAGCTGCCCTCGCCCATGCCATGACGGATGGGAGCGTGGCCGTCCTCCATGCTGCATCCCTCCAGTATAAATCTGGCGCCGTCTTCCATCCCTACCGGCAAGAGTCCAACTTTTTATATCTCACCGGTTGGCTCGAGGGCGACGCAATTGCCGTCATTCAAAAGACTGGTCCTGAGTATGGCGACTATAGTTTCAGTCTCTTTGTTAAGCCAAAGAACCCTCGAGAAGAGCAATGGAATGGCTACCGCAATGGCGTCGAAGCTGCCCGAGATGTCTTTAATGCCGACGAGGCTCATTCCATAGATATGGCAGAGACCCTCCTCCCCAAGATATTCGAGTCTGCAAAGCTTGTCTACGCCGACTTTCAACCTCCAAAGGGCAGCATCGCCGCGACAGCCCAATGGCTATGGAGATTCTTCTCCGGCAGAGAGTCTCGTCCAGCACGGACACCTCTATTCTCCGTCATGAACAAGCTGCGAGTCATCAAGAGTCCGGCCGAGGTCGCCAACATGCGTCTTGCAGGTCAGATCTCGGGCCGTGTTATTACAGATGCCATGCGCAGGCCTTGGAAACGAGAAAAGGATTTGCACTTATTCCTTGACTACGAGTTTGCCATGAAAGGTTGCGATGGCCCAGCATACATTCCCGTGATAGCTGGAGGCGAGCGGGCAAATTGCATCCACTACACTGTTAACAACAGCACATTCCGTGAAGATGAGTTCATTCTCATCGACGCCGGCGGTGAGTATGGCACGTACATCACCGACATATCCCGCACATGGCCTGCATCTGGTCGCTTCACCCCCGCTCAACGCGACCTGTACGAGGCCGTCCTCAAGGTCCAGCGTACCAGCGTCTCGCTTTGCCGTGAGAGCGCACGCGTCTCTCTCGAAGACATTCACAACATTACGGCCCGCGGCCTCGTTGATCAGCTGCGTAGTATCGGCTTTGATGTTTCCATGAGCAACATTGACCAGCTCTTCCCCCACCACGTCGGTCACTACATCGGCCTCGACGTGCACGACTGCCCTGGCTACAGCCGGCGAGAGACCCTCCGGCAGGGTCACTGTGTAACCATCGAACCAGGTGTTTATGTACCCAACGATGACCGGTGGCCGGCTGCCTTTAGAGGCATGGGCGTGCGGATCGAGGACAGCGTATGTGTAGATGATGATTCGCCCTACATCCTGTCCACAGAGGCGGTGAAGGAAGTGGCCGACATTGAAGCATTGCGATAACACTCAACTGTACACTAGCTATAGACGATAGACCAGCATACTCCATAAGTGTACAATACCAATGTGACCATGACGGCTGTTGCGCCCACGACCCACTCGAATTTTGTTGCTATGCCTACCTTTGTTATCGGCTAGATACAGCAACAATACCGCGTTCAGTTCATTGCCGGGGATCATGGATCAAGCCACAACCCGATGCATGTGAAATTAGATGCATGCAGTGGTCCGTCCTCAGGCTGTTTTGTCTGGTAAGCGATGGTTAGGGTAGTACTCACCTGGTCGACCTGGCCTGGTCGTTTAACTCGGCCTCGGTTTCGTTTCTCAAAAACAAATCACAACAAACAAGCCCATGCCATGCATATGCCATGCCATGACATGCATTCGTCCATCTGAAGCCATGGCACTCACCTCCAAAGGCCATGTAATCCAGATGCCATGCAGCCGTTCACGTATGCAAGCGCACGCGACAGTCGGGTTGACGCAGAAAACAGGATGAGCAGTGTAGTGTGTACAGCACGATTCATCTCTGGGGTATATTTATACACAGTCCCAAGCACACTTGGAAAAAAAACAATGTCTATTTCAGCAGAATCCTCTCGGGTCGAAGAGCGTCCGGCTGTGGTTGGGCATCAGGAATGGCTGTCTAGCCGAGGCACTGAGAAGCTGCTCAAATGCCTGTAGACGCCGTGCCAGCTCTTGGTGCTCCTTCATGATGGCCTTGTTGCGCCGTTCTAAGTATTGGATATATTCGGTTGCCTTTGTCAAGACGGTGCCCTGCGGAATGTCAGTCGTCGAGCTGTGTAGAGTAGAGTGCATTACCACTGACCTTGCTCACTTTGGGCGCTCGTTGTGAATTTCCCTCGCCCTCGTCGATTCCATCTTCCGGTATCGACTGGAGGGCGGGTACAGCGTTGCGGAGTTCGGCGATCTTGTCTTTCAGATTCGTTCGATACTTTCGTTCGATGTCGTTATGGGCTGTCCGATCGCCAGATTTCATCTTATCTTTGCCCTTGTCAGTTGTATCTGTATTGGAGCGATGCAGTTGCGGTCTGGAGGAACTGAGAGCAGTACCCGTCTCACTTGATGCCTCCGTCTTAATGTCCTGGTTTCGGGATGGAGCCTTTGTGCTATCGGCAGGCGTTGGCGTCTGCTTCTGGCTCTGTTCCCCGGGCGTTCCCAGGATAGAGTCGATGCTTGCGTTGAACTCGGGCGGAAGACCTGAGCCCAACCCAGCTCCGAATCCAAGACCAAATCCACTGGGAGGCATAAAGCTGGCCGGTGTCCGACCAGTATTCATGGCGATGGCGAGAAGTCGCCGTTGCTCGTCATTGCTCAGAACCTGGTTGCCAACTCCGGGCATCGTCTGCCCATATCCTGCCGTGCTCATGCCCCCAGGACTTTCTCCCACACCAAAGTTCGGCTCCATCCGCAGCCCGGGCTCGGGTTTCTCCCAGCTGAGGGGCGTAGAGTAGAGACCCTCCCTTGGTGGGACCTCTGGTGGCGGCATCGTCTCAATCTTGGACAAGTGCTCCTCCAGACTCATAGAGTCAAAGCCTTCTTCATCATCGGACAGTGCATTATCTAGAGCGTTGTCATCAAAATAGTCGTTCCCCTTAAACGGGGGGGCGGTCGCGTAGATGCCAGTTCCGAGACCTGGCATCGTGGAGCTTGATCCAAATCCCGGGCTTGTCGAATCATCAGCCTCCTGATTCATCATTAATGACTTGAAACATACCGGGTAGTACTGGTGTTGTTCATCATATCATATCGCTTAGAAAAGTCAATCTCATAACTTCCTGTCCTCTCGGCCTCATCATCATCAAACTGGATCCAGTAATCGAGTGACTCGAGGGCCGACTCTGTATCGACCTTGGTGCGCTTTCTATCGTGCGCATCCCTTTTCCTTGGGTGAGTCCGTGGGTGACCCCTGGTAGGTAAGGCGGTCTTATGTTGGGTGTAGGGTGATGGCACGGGGGCTTGTGTGAATGTGATGTCGGAAGGGGCAGACGATTGGTGGTCGTAAGAGGAAACCGGTCCCCCTTGAGGACCAGATGTCCTGTCGAGCATGTCGCCTTCTAGAGGTCTCCATGGCGAGGGTTCTTGCTGTTGCTGCTGTTGCTGAGAGATGGCGCCAGTCGAAGACTCGGCGTTTTGGTCCACGGGGTTAAGTGTCTGGTTGTTGGGCACCGAGAAAAAGCTGAGGAGATTGGGATCCATTGCTAACACGGCATCCCGGCCTGGTGGCCTTGATCGTCGAGGACGTGGGATCTCGTGTCAGCGACCCAGGCAAGTTTAGGCCGGCTCAATTCGCGGCGACGGTGTCGAATAGGGCGTGAGGTCGGGTCGATGCTGTTCACGACAGCCAAGTCATTCGAGGGGTTCGAAGTGATCGCAAGGTCGTCGCGACGGTGTCGAGGGGTGCCGAGGACGTTGGTGCGTCAACGGCACAGAGGCGGAGCGATCCAGGTGGTGGTCGTGGTGATAGCCTCGCAAAAGCAATGAGACGATGCAAAGATTTCTCAAGTCTGACGGCGACAGGTGAGAGTGACGCCGAAGATGCAGTTTAGAGATAGGAAACCGGGGACGGGACGATACACGATGGCGTGGTGGGGTGTCGTCGAGATTGAAGCCAGATCCAAGAGCTTAACTTGACCGACGGGACACGAGTCTGGAGCGGAGAGGAGGGCGAGCGAGCGGGAGAGATGAGATGGATGGATGCGACGACGGAGATGGGTCGACAGAGGCAGCGATGGCCAGGGCGGACGTGCCAGGGCGGAGGATTGTTGGTGGGATTCGTTGTAGATTTGATGAGGAGGTCGAGCTTTGACTCGGACCTGGTGGATGCTCGTGCTGCAGTGCGGGCTCTAGCCACAGTTACCAGTAACGGAGGCGGTAGTATCGTAGAAGTGAAAGTCGGGCGCAACGGCGAGCAGGTTGCTAGACGTTGGACGAGGGAGTGAAGGGTTTTACGGGGAGAGAGGCATCAGTCGACAGGACGAGCGGACGGATGCGGCTCCCAATTCGTTGGTTCGAGAGCCCAGGCCCAGGCTGCGCGGGGACGGGGAACTGGGAGTCAATCCTGAGACTGCTTGGGATTGGGACAGGACACGACAGGATAGTCAAGGAAAACCCGGATTTGCCGTCTTGTGTGTCGTCGTATTCGCCGCAGTCGAATTTTTCCCTCTGCGGCTGATGCTTGGGGGGGCGATTGATGGATTTCCCTCTTGATTGAGTCGTTGCTTTTGGGCATCGGGTATGTGACCTGTGAGTGCTGAGGCACGCTGGCGACAATGCCGACCAGACACAGAGACGCCTCTTTTTTTTTTTCTTCACCTGGTTCTGCAGGCGAGAAGCGAGACGCAGCGCACAAGGGACGGGGGCCTCTCCCACTGCCGGTGGACGTCGTGATGGATGTTTGTCGGCCGCAATGGCGTGACTTTTACCTCGACGAGGCCCGTCTTTTGCGGTTCCAACTCAAGGGGCCCTGGAGACCCCGGGAGCGCTGGGCCGCTGGCGTAGCAGAAAATGTCCACTCGCTGGCCGACATCGTATGATGGGCAAGGCTGAGGAGGGGAATTGTACGATGGCCAAGCCCCGCGTCCATTGGCTGACTCGCGCCGACCCGGCGCCGCTCCTGTCATTGGCCTGAGAGGCTTGCTGGTGGCTGTCATTCGCTGTTGTTTAAATGTTTGGAGAATGTCAGACGTCCAAGGTTTGCTTCTATTCGTCTGGACGTGCTGACCTGCACGAGGGATCCCTGCTCAGCGTCAAAGCCCGCGCGTCACGTGCCCCTGACCGGCTCTCCTTTCTCCTCTAGCAGCCCCTGTCATTCACCTCGTCAGCCAATCTCTCCACTTCAAACCGTCGCTGGTAACAGTGCTGCAATGTCTTGGCAACGGTTTTACTGCGACACAAATGTTCAGCCTCGTGCTAGTGACTCTAGCCCAGACTTCTAGGCTCAGCTGCCAGGCTCTAGCCCGTCGAGACCACTCAAGCTTGGCTTATGGTGGGGTCCTCGAAGCCTCTGAGGCTGCTGTTGGTTGGCTGGCTCCCCTCATGCCCTCCCTCATGGAACCTTTCCCGCTGTCTTCCCTGCTGTTCAGCTGTTTTTGTTTCTCCTCGCTGCCTTTCCTCTTTGGGAATATGGGATGCGCCGCACAGGACTCTCATGCACAAGCACAGCACAAGCCATTGCCCGTGCAACGAACTGCATTCATGCCTTGCCTTTGGTCAATAGCGTACAAAGGGAGTGTCTCTTCTAGTGAAGGGTCGTTGGGTTGATCTACTGTCATTACCCTGGACTGCACGGGTAATGAGACGGGTATTGAAGCTGGTGACCGACGCAAACACTGCTATATCTGGTGTTGAATAGCTATTGACAGACAGTCTAAGTTCCTATTCAGCTCCCAGTTTTCTCATGCCTCGAGGTGCTTTGACATGTCGTCGAACGTGTATATCTAGGGCTCCCTCACCTGCAGGATGAGGAGCAAGTTCAGCAACTCAGCCCAAGTACAGAAACCCACCAGACAACATCCTCCATTACAAGATGGTTGGCATCGTTCAACTCATCGCAGCGGTTGCTGCTGTTGCCGGGGTCGCATCTGCTGCCACACCAATCGAGTTATCACATCCTCACTGTGATCAGTTCGTTTTTGGGCAGACCTGCCAGGAGTTCACCAGCACTTTTGGGCTCAGTCAACAGGCATTCCTGAACATGAACCCGAGTATCAACTCGGCCAGCTGCAACCAGCTCCCCGCGTCATGGTACTGCGTCAGGACAAGAGCTCCCGGAGCACCCATCAGCACGCCCACACCAACGAGTGGAAGCTTCTTTAACAACTGCGCCAAGTTCGCTATGGGCTTTCCAAACCCGGGGACATGCGGGAATATCGCCGCTGCCTTTGGACTGTCTTTATCAGAGTGGACAACCCGGAACCCAGACACCCATTTTGGCCTCCATTGGCGATGCGAGCTCCTAAGAGACGTGTATTGGTGCGTGGAACTAATTCAAGACACTCCTCCGCCTCCCATCACCAGCATCACGACCACCAAGCCTAAGACGACCACGACGAAGCGCAAGACGACCTCGACCAGGCGTCCCAGGCTCCACAAGGATTAGGCTGGATAAAGAGACGGAGTAGCTTCAAGGATGGTAGCTGTTGTCACAGCATTACAAAGGTCAAAAAAACAAAGGGCATATTTTCTTCTGTCATTCTTTCATAGACCTTGCGTCTACCTTTCATAACTCGTCACTCCCCCTTGTGGTGGCATTTATCTCGTCAATTTAAACATTCAGCCCTGAACGCCGTAATTCATCATATCCTCGTGACAATTTACCCTTGCATTCCCTCACCTAGCAACCCATGGCTTTGGGAGATTCTCCTTTCGTATACAGTCTGGACAGTTTTCCATGACGTAGAGAATATCGTGTTTATGCGACGGGCCTTTACACCCGTTGAGAGCACGGTGACACCATCGGATGTTGAAGAAGCCGATATGTCCACACGCAAACTGTCGGTCTACCTGCACGCACATACTGTCTATATCTGGCGCGTCTAGATTCGAGTCTGTAGTTGTACTTGTTGAAAATTCTGTATGTCTATTACGAGGTAAGAAGTCGGTTTGGCCTTTGATGGTGCTTTTGTACCTGGGGAATACTGGACAGTCACCAACGGCACCGCTCCGTGATGAGCCATCCGTATAGCGGATTCAGTGAATTTGCACGGCACAGGGGCTGTCTAATAACAGCACACACACGGCCGGCTCGTTAATTGCTGAAGTGAGCTGCGTGTGAAGCGACGATCGCGGAGTATGCAGTAGAGCCTCAAAGGAAAGGCGGGACGTTGAAACGGTCAACGGTCGGTGAAAGCGCGCCAAAAAGGAAAAAAGGAAAAACAAGAGGGAAACGACGAATCATCGGTCGCGAAGAAAAGAAGCGCCAACCAGTGACCGGTACCCAGATCCGATGCAACCTCGGGGATACAGGACAAGGTTCTGCCAGTCAAGGGCCCGAGGCCTTGGATGAAAAGGCTTCAGGGAGTATTGCCTTGGATGGCACGCAGCATGACGTTGGTTCTGCGCACGGCTGCAGTTCACCGCGGCTTAGATTAAGCAATAGCTTGATTTATTTTGCACCCCACGAGGGCAGTTTATTTTTTCTTCTTCTCAAGAACGATTCTGAATGTCGTCACAGTCTCGCTTTGTCGGTGGGGACCGCCGCATGTAAAAACCGTACGATCGGGCTTTGTTGACCCTCCCGATCTCGACCGGGGGACGGGACCGCGGAGGTGTACGGGCAGTTGGGAATTGACTCGGATGATTTATGGACTCTTTTGACCAATCGGCGAGGGTAGCTCCTATAACCCAATCGTGGAAATTAACTGCTTGATAATATCGGCGATCTCCAAGGAAGGACGGTGTAAGCCGGCGACTGCTTGAACGTGATCCGGGTGATTTTGGAAGATGCTACTGAATGTCTTTTCCATGTCTGTGGAATTCCCACCTGGGAAATATGAGCCTAGTAGGACGGTTATTTGCTTAATATTGTCCTAATACTGGCCTTGAATAGCCAGCATAATGCGTCAAGGAGCAAGTAAATTGTGCAAAACTCACTTGCCCTGATGCCCTGTATCACCATATTGGGCGTATTTACTAGATTTCTTTGCTATCTTTCATACATTGAAGGCTACTCGAACCACCACTGTAGAACAAGTGATGCTATAACATGCAAACCTGGCAGTGTCTGTCTGCTTGTGGCACTGTGATGATGACCAGCCTTCTTTGTGCTGGTTTGGAGCGCAAGCAGTCTCAATAAAGCTCCTGACTAGACCTGAGGATCTCAGCTATATAGCTCATACATTGTATGATGGTGATTTCTTTAGTTGCTCTTTTTGATCATTTGAATGGTGATTAAGTCATTCAATTCGGCCTACTTCGTCAGTGTCATCCTATCAAAAGGATCAACGGGACGATTTTCGATCTTGAGAATTGTAGCTATCCTGGATTGGATGGATGTGAATTAACTCGATAAGGACAAAAAAGGCCCATATAACCGTATCGGAGTGGGTGAGGTGTAGCAGGGTGTTGACAGTGCTGAAGCGTGCAAGATGGGAGTTCCAGGCCTCAAAACGAAAGACATTTCTGCCACAATCTTTGTCTATCCGGACTTCAATCATTTCACTCACGATCATTTGATTTCCATTCTCTCGCTTAAAGATCGGGCACATGCTTGAAGCCCTGATTGCGTTCGTGGGGAAGCTTTTTTTCTGCCACCTGTTTGGGGAACAGCCGCATTTCGTGCCTTCCGCACACTCATCTGCACTCTACCTCACCTCCCACCTCCACCAAACACTCACTCGCATACTTTCTCTTCCACCAACCGCAAGCATCAGACCGCCTTTGATTTTCAACCAAACTTCACTGGCCTGCCAGTGACAACATTACGCCACTGCTGGGCGCCCCCTTTCTCCTAGGTTGACATTCAGCATGTTGCTCCAGATGAGCAGCGCCTTTCTTTGGGCAATCCCCCTTCTTGCTTCCTTCACACAAGATGCATATGCGTTTTCATGGAGGACCCAGAGGCATACTGGTGGTAAGTCGCGTTCCCCTTTCGAGTTTGAAGCTGACCATGATAGGCGATGGCATCTCCATTCAGCACCCGCAAGGCAGTGCCGGTAGACCACTTCAACGCCAACCTGAAAAGCTTTCCGCCGCGTACACTACTGCTCTTGAAGAACTGCAAGAACTAGAGTCTGAGCCTCTTTGCCATCGCATCGCCGCGCGTTTGTTGGTCAACAACTGTCACCTCCTCGACGGTCAGGATGAAGCCACCATTCACATCGACAGTGGAAGAGCAGCCCGAGATTTCGTCGACTCTTATGCAGCGAGCCTTGCTATCTGCGATTTGGAACGGGGTAGCTTCATGATTCCTTCAACGTGCTCTAAATTTCGAGAGTCGACTCTTGCATCCCTGCCTGTCCCAGCGGTCCCTCAACTTCACGTTTCGACGATTGAGATTGACGACTGCCTCGAGGGGTTGGCCCAGTCGGACTCTGCTTGGAATACCTGGGTGAGCTATCGACACAAAGCGTTGCGGTTCTGCGAGGCCGCTAGAGCAGATCATGACAAAGGTTAGTTGCCCCGTGAAAGGAGAAGACGACGCTCACCAAAATCCAGCGGAGAACCTCCACCTCTACCAGCGAATCACCAAAATCCTCCAGACAATGACGAACAAGATTGAGACCGAGATGGAAGAACGCCTACTGTCGCTCAATCGCGCATTCCTCGCTGCGAGCGATTCAGTCGAGAACCTTGGCCCTCAAGTTCAGCGTCTACATTCGGAACTGGAACTCGCTAGTGATGTTCTCCGAGAGCAATTGAGTCAAGCTGCACATGTAAGATATCAATCAACCCTCTCTTCTCAGCTAACATGATCAGGAATCGGTAGATACGGTCAGAAGCGGACTCGAAGACGCCAGAAGCCTGCATCAGCTCATCGCAATGCTGATCCGCACAACCAAGGAGAGCGCTGCCGACATTGCTTCCTCCCACGAAACCGCACTCGAAGTTGCCACCCATAAGGCTAGCAGTGAAGTTGAAGTTTTTGTGACCGCACTCACTGCGGCAATGGCATCGTCTGTTTCTCTCCAGGACCAGATGGTAAGTACCCCTGACGTTGTCGATTGCACGCTAACACAATCAAGGCAGCGACAGAATTGCGGACGACAGTGATTCTTGAGAAGCAGGCAGAGATTGAAGCAGTGAGTTTACCCAAACAATCTATCTATGACTTTGCTGACTGGTCCAGGGGATGGGAAAACTTGAAGAACTCGCTGGAAATTTGCTCGTCAAGTACGACAATCACGATTCACGCCTGGAGCAAGCACAGCTAAAGACCGGTCAAGTTTTGGAGATGCTTGATGCAACTGCCGCATCTGCTGCTGGCTTCCAAAGCTATGTGTTTGGCGGTTTTGGATTTTCTGGGTTCTGGCCTCACATCGTTTTCCCGGCGCTGTCACTCACCATGGGATCCTATGGTCTCCAGCCTTCGCTCTGGAGAAACATTTGGCTTGTTGGCGCTGGTAAGTAAACAGTCCAATTGTATGGTCGTGTCTAACCGCACCAGGTGAACTCGCAGGACTGGTCGTGTCAAATGTTGGCTCGTATGCAACCCTTTTACCGTCGCTCAACACTCTGAGCTCGACATCCAACGGGACGATTCACCCTTAAGAATGATGACTTACGAATGATATGACCACGACATGACCTATCAACAGTTATACTGGGCTCGGGTCGTTTGGCGCCGCGGGATAAGAGCGTTTATGATTTACCGACGGGACGGTGTTGGCTTTCGGACGGACTTTACTGGGATTGGCCATGAAAGGTGATTCATGGGTATATTGCAACGGGATACCAATGGGATATGGGAAGGCGCATTTTCAACTACAATTAACGATTCAAGGAGCTGATGGATATCACCATAACTGGCTTCGCTATCAATTTTATGAACACCATCCAGAACCATACATTTTGATAAACACCTGAAAGACCTCTTGGTCTGGGTATCCACGCCCAAGTCCATGCACGCACCATACTCCTGAGTTTGAACAATCCATGACCCTACGTTGAAAGCAGCCACTGTATAAGACCCTATTCCTTCGAGTGACCTTGGTCCGCCTGGGCGTTAAGGAACGCTTTCCTCAGCTCAAACCTTTGAAAAGTGTGCTTTTTAATGAGACGATTATGTGCCTTTTGAGCACGTTGCTGCTGTAGCTCCTCGCTAGTGTTGGTAGGAGACTTGGTGAAATCCACCATCGACACAAATGCCAGATCGGCGTCGTCACGATCCGTCCAGATGCCTTCGTGGCGAGAAGGTACCCCGCGGCCAGCCTGGAGAGACTCCATGACCTGCAGTGCCAGTTTTCCAGGAGTGAGCGTCGTCCGCTTCAGGGCTTCCACAACAATGTCACGCGGAAATCCGCGGTTCTCGTAGTATGTTGTGCACTTCTGAATCTCTCGACGGTTTGAAGTGGTGGAATCTGGTTGGCTGGTTCCCGGAGATGGGTTAGGTCTCGAGACGGTTTCGGTTCTCGGAGGGGCGGTAGTTGTTTGTCTTGATGTGGCGGCGTGTGAGGATGTGAAAGATGTGGGTAGGGAACGTCGGGGGGCTGCCTGGGTCGTTGATTTCGGCTTTGCTACTGAAACGACCTCAATAGATCTTCTGAGAACACCGTTTCCCGAACTACTTTCGCGACTCGGCCTTGGCGATTCTGCTCGTGATGCTTGTCGGCTACCAGATGCCCTCTGCTCGCGGGGCCGTTTGAGAGAAAAGGGGATTGGTGTAGGATCCAGTTCTTCACGCCGGTGTTCCTGAGCGGCGACAAGTGATTGACGCCGGGGCTCTGTTATGGGTGATTGACCTGTGCCAAGGTCTTGAGATTCTGCTTGCAAAGGGGGGAGAGGTGGAAGATGCTGCGAGGCTTCGCTTTCATCGACATAACCACGCCATTGGGAGCTCTTGCGGGCACTCGGCGAGTGCTCGACAGCAGGCAGCTCAACGTCCAGGTCCGCGTCTGGGGTTGACGGTATAATCATGTCCTTGTCATAACGCGGCCTCTTCGTCCCATGGCCAGCTGAGAGCTGCCGCTGGCCAGCAGAACGCTTCCTTCCAAGAACAACAGGAGGCGAAGAAGGCACATAGCTCGCAGGCCACTGAGAGCTAGCCTGCTCGGGCACATCTTGCTCAAAGAGGTCTTCGTAGGGACCTTCAGCCTCTGGCTCCACGCTATTTCCGTTTTCACCCTCGAAAGTCATCATTGCCGCGACAAAGTCGGCCAGCTCCTCTTCATACCATGCCACCAGCTGGATCACCGTCTCATCATCTTCTCCATCAAATCCTAGTATTTCAGCAATGCGGGGCCAGTTATGTGCCTGGCTATTTACCTCGCAGGCACTGACCGCCATTGCCAGGTCGAACAACTCGATGGTCGTTCCGTCAATGTTTAGGCGGCGCTTGACGCTGGCGCCAGAAGTGTCAATGTAGTCGTCGAGATCCCGGTAAAACAACTGCCTTTTAGGATGGTCTTGTGGAAGAGTAAAAGTCTCCTGCGTTCGGCTCTGTGACCTCTCTGGTGCGTTCTCGGGGGCTGTGTTAGGCTGTGACACAGGCCGTTCAATGCTGTGCGGTTCAGATTCTCCAAGGGGTTGCGCTTCAGATCGTCTAGCGACCTGAGGTTCAGCGGGCACCCGAGCAGCCTGCGGTTCAGGTTCTCGGGCAGTTTGCTCCCTTTCACTAGCACCGCGCGGTGATGATGATGGCGCAGGCGGAGCCGCTGGCTCACTCACATCGGCCTCTGGCACCTCAGCTGCTAACCTCTCCAGTGCTACCATTCCACGTGGTTGAAGCCTCTTGACATAGCGGTCGCGCCATGATTGCCAGGTATGTCGAGGATTCTACATCTATTAGCCTCATTCATCGACCAAAGTCGGGTACTTACAATCGCCTCGTATTCCTGGTAAATGGCATTTCCTTGTTGCTGCTGAGATCTTCGAGAGAGCACCCATTTGGCGAGGTTTGCATCATCATCCTTGGTGAAAGGGGTACGCGTGGTCTTGGCACCATGCTTTGCGCCAACTGGTCTTGGGAGGTCTGGATCAGGTCCGATGCGATATTTGTCCTTGATCTGGATAATACCATGCTTGACCGAATCCTCAATAAATTTCCACGAATATGACCCTGGGGGCGCATCTAGCCTCTTGTGGTCCGCTATTAGCATGTCCGCCTGCTTTTCTAAAGGTACCACGAAGCCTCCATTTTGCTAAATTGTTAGCGGTTGCGCGACTCAGTATCAAGTGACGTACCTTGATATTGTCAATCCAGGTAGATCTCAAGGGCACCCGCTGGGCCACCCAGAACTTGACATCTTTGAAAATATGCCCCCCTTGGGAGCCGTTAATGCCGTTGTATGTTGTCCCCATGGTGAGGTCGGCTCGTTCGCGTTGCCATAGGCCGTTGCATACGCGTTGTTGAATTCAGATGCGCCAAGACGTTAGGCGCGGTAAGGCTGAGTTGAAAAATTCATCTGAAAAAGAATTCTGCCCATCACATCGAATGCATCGAATGGCCAATCACATCTTTCGTACCGCCTGCGGTTTTGATGTTCTTTGTTGGGAATCAAGTTTCAAGACATGGGAGACGCGTATGATGAGGCTTGCGGGGTCACGTGGAGCTGGCACATTCATTTATCCGTGCATTACGTCTTCTTACAAGCATACTCTCATCACCGGTCAATCCGGCTGCCTCTTTGTTGGTTGTTCTTTGTTCAAACTGTTCTACATATATACGAGTGTTGGACTTGATTCACGGTGCTCATCAACCTTTTCATTTTGTTTCTTATATTCTTTTGTTTGTGCATTATGAGACTCTGACCAACCTGCAGCCTGATGCCAAGCGCTTAGCTGGCACTTTTGGTCTTTCCAGTTTGATCTTTGCGTTTTCATCTTACTGTTGTCAATATAGCAACCATGGGTTCGTTCAAAACCATCGTGCTGTTGATTCTTTTCATCTCTTTCATGGTCTTTGTGGCCTTTTTTGGAAGATTGCCTGCTCTAAGGTTGGTGTTGGAGGTACCTCGTATATTCTGTGACTGACGGTTATAGGCGAACTCCAATCGCCTTTCTATACAAGGTTATATGGGTTCACATTCCCAATGGCGTTCTGGGTTTGGATAATATCCTCACTGGGGGGAGGATATCGAAATATTTATCACGATTTGGTAACTATATGGTGTACGAAAGGCACTGGACTGTTGTGGTAAATCTTGTGATGCTTGTATGGATGGAGCATGATAACTAATAGGTACTTGTAGGTCTTCTTCTTGCTCATCATGGGTATCGGCGAGTACATGTTCCTTCCTGAGGTTTGGTCCAAGATTGGAACTTTTTCCAAGTTTACTGTCGCCATCACCGTCTTGCTGCCTTACACGTTTCTCTATCTTGCGTGCGCTGCCGACCCTGGCTACATCACACCTGAGAACCATGAGTACTACCTCTCTCTCTACCCCTATGACCATACTCTTTTCCATCCTGGGCACGTCTGCCGTACCTGCAAGCTTCTCAAGCCTGCTAGGTCCAAGCACTGCAACCTCTGCAAGCGTTGCGTAGCCAAAGCTGATCACCACTGCGTCTTTATCAACTCATGTGTCGGCTATGGGAACCAGCATTACTTTGTGCTCTTGCTCGCCTCCACTGCCCTTTTGTGTACATACGGTGGTCTTCTTGGGTTATCGATCATCACAGCGAGAATACCTAGATGGAGTCCTACCTGGTCTTTGTGGAAGCCCAAAAGCATGGACTGGACAGAGTACGTGGCTGCTTGGGGATGGGCCATCCAAGACAATGTCAATATGGGCGGCACATCCCTCCTCGCCATCCTCACAGCCCCTCTCGTCTGGGGACTTCTTCTCTACACGCTCTACCTCATCTGGAGCGGCACCACCACAAACGAGACACTCAAGTGGTCAGAGTGGAAGGAGGACATGCAGGACGGATACGCGTTCCGCCGCTCCATGCCAGCCAACCGACGAAAGAATGAACGCGTTGAGCCTCGGTTTACTCGCTGGCCCGTCGAGACGGAGCAGATCCTCATCACTACGCAAGACGGGCGACCTCCGAAAGACGACGCCCCGATTCCTGGGGAAGGACCTTGGGAGAGAGTGTGGGGTCTCGGCCATGTCGAGAATCTCTACGATATGGGATTCTGGGACAACTTGGTTGACGTGTTTGTGGCTGACTATGCATTTGGTCAGAGTTCTGACGACCTCAAAGTCGAGAGGCGTCGCCGGCGATAACGGTCATAAGATATATTATATAATGTTCTACATTTAGGTCTTGGATCTAACTTTGCTCAACATGTTCATCCTCCTTCATCCTTCTCTGCATAATCCTTGTTGGCTGTTGGTCCTTGGCTATTTTCTGCACGCCAAGGATCCTACGCGCGCGGCTGTGCAAAAGGCTCTCATCATCTGATTCGTTTCAGTTAAATAAATTGAAAGCTGTAAAAATAATAAATAACGCTTCTTAGTCGTGGATCGAGTCCACTCTTCGAGTATCACGGTCAATTTTGAACGAGGCCGGTCATGTGATGTCGCGATGCCTCAACGCAGTTTCCTCCAACGGCTTCAGACCGTCGGCATTCTTTCTCTCTCCGCCCTCTTCATCGGCGGCCTCGTCTTGATCCTCGTTGGAATCAACGCCGTTGCCGATATAAAAAAGGATGGAGAAATCGGATACTCACGACCTGCGGGTCAGGTTCGCTTCAGCATCGGCTACGACTTGAGCATGCAAGTCTGGATCGCCATCCTTGGTGTCGCCTTTGGGTTGCTCTCCTTTGGATTCAGCGAGACATATATCCATTTCTTTGACTCATGGTGCAGTCGGCAATCTCAGAAAGGCACTGGACTCGACTATGCGCGATATCTCAACTCACAGCCACGAGCACCTGTCCGATACGGCCTCAGAGGATTCCCATACTTTCTCACACTACGATATCTTCTCATGATCATGGGAATCTTTGCTTCCATCGCCTACAAATTCGTCATCGTCAGCCCGGATGTCTTCATGTACGAGAACCTTGACAAGGAAACCGTCCAGTTCAAGAAACCTCGTCTGTCTATGGAAGGGGGCAATGCAGACGAAACGTTGGACAACGACCTCAATCCCTGGATCAGCGACTTTCCACGAGGCGCAGGGATAAATCGAGCGTTTCTACATCAATATGAGACGTATTTGAAACCACCTCAGAGCATCATCATGACTGGGCGGGCGTCCTGCTCCAGCTCGAAATCCGGATACATCTTTTACCCTGATGACAGCGGGTATCTTTTGACACGGGAGATGGTTATGGTGGCCAAAATGACGGAGGAAGAGGGCGACTTTTTTATTACACAAAACACCAGCGGCTGGCAACGGATCGAGACATCAACAGAGGAGTTGTTTGATCCACCACAAAGAGCCATTCTGGAATACAAGGTTGTCGAACCGGGGAATCTTCAGGTCCAGTGGGCGCGACGGAACCATTCCTCTGACACCTTCCGCGAACCCGTGGTGCAACGTGTAACGTACAAGATGCACTACGCTGTGGCCCAGGTCGACAGATATGTCAGGGGTACAGACTGTTCTCGTCTCACAAGTGTGGAGAGTCCCAATTTCCGCATCTTATCGGCAAGTAATGACAGCATTGTGGAAACACTCTCGAAGACGAGTTCCCTCAGTAAGGAGTATATTGAAAAGTCACTCGACGCAGAGGGTATCCTGCCGTATTACAGTGCCTGGATAGAGGCCCTAGTGAACAGCCCGGATACATCACTAGTCAAAAGTGTCAGTGGTATCGTGCGAGGCGTCATGTCATCATATCAGTCCTTGCGGCCGCGACATTGGCATATTGAAACGGGCGAGGAACCGTTTGGCTCAGAGGATACAACTGAGATGGCCAAAGAGAACCCGCATGCCAAATATCCCTTCTACGTTGGATGGCGTGCACAGAAGAACACGGGATGCTACGTCTTTGCCGCGGCCATATTTATCATACTCGGCCTATTCGCTGTCCTCACTGCAGCATTCCGCTTATGGCTAGGACCACCAACTCTTACATCCTGGATGGGACAGCATGTATACCTGGCTCAGACCAATGCAATGAATCTATCAGACAAGTCAGCCGGCTTAGCCACTGGGCACCAGGTTGCTGACCCTGGCATTGGGAAACTCAGGTTATCAACAAAAGGCGAGCAGGCAGAAACGGATGCCATACTGCAGCTCAACGTGTTGGCTAGTTGATGAAGCACTCGGACAGACAGGACAAGAACATGAAGCCACGACGGCACAGGTAGATATGCATTAATTCATTCACGTCGCTCATGATATCGTAACCACACGCTTCTAGGTCTCTTGCGTAGACCACCCAAGACGACGTTTTGCCCTCCGCCGCCACAGTAGCGACTATATACCCCCGTCACTACCCTCATCTAGAGAGCGCGCGCATTCAATCTACCGCCCATGACCGGACTCCACACTCCATTCCCGTTATTTACAAAATGGTGCCGAATCTGGATGGGCTGGTTAGCTTCCGTAGCAACACTGCGTTGGATCATGAGCTTACCCAAAAGTCTGCTTAATGCTCTTGACATAGTACTCGAGCCAGTTACGCTTGGTCACGTCCTCCTGGCCGATGGGCACTCCCTCCCAGGTAACACGCATGACGGTGACGTGGTCGACGTCGTTCTGGTCAAACTCGATGTGCAGCTTCGAGTGGTGACCGGAGGGCCACTGGTTGAGACGCCAGCTCTGGGTGATCTTCTTAGGGGACTCGAGTTCGAGGTATTCTCCAGACACATTGCCGTCAAACAGCTCAAACTTTCCGCCGACCTTGGCACCCTCAAAGACCTTGGGAGGAGATCGAGTAAAGGCAGCAATTCGTGCGGGGTCGACAAAGGTCTGGTACAGCTCCTCGGCCGTGGTACGGAACTCTTCGTTATCGGTCACGGTCGTCGTGTTCACGGTGCCGCTGGTCTTTACAGCCTCGGGGGCCGCAGCGGGCTTGGAGGTGGTGGAGGTCTGGGGGTGGACTTTTGGGGTCGAGAAACCGCTCGAGGGGTTGGAGCCTGGGGCATGCTGGATATCCTTGCCGTGCTCGGCGATGAGGGCGCCGGCAAGCTTCTGGAACTCCAGTCGCAGCTGGGGCACAATCTTGGAGCGGACGAGGTCCTTCACGGGCTGCTTCTCCTTGGAGTCGGCAAAGATGTCTACGTCAAACTACGATGGGCTTAGCGGCTTTATTCTACGGACCACGGAAGACGTAGGAGCAGGGGAGGTTACGTACCACGTACTCGTCTTCTTCCGTGTCATGGGCGACCTCGGGCACAGTAATGGTGCCAGAGACATCGTCCTCACCGGGAGCAGAGCCTGATGGTCAGTGATTTGTAGGTCATCAACATGCACGTGCCTTACCAGAGTATTGCAGGACCAGCTTGACGTCAAAGATGGTAATCACCTTGCCTTTACGCTGGCTGACATCGACGTCTCCGTCCATGCTCTGCACCTTGTCCACCTTGGCCTTGACGTCGCCATCCTCGGCCTCGACCTTGGACAGGTTCTCGTTAAACCAGTCCTTGGCCCACGCCGACACGTCCTTGTTGACCCAATGCCAGTTGTTAGGGTTGTGCAGAACCATTGTGAAGTCGTCGAGCGCGTTACTACTATGAAATCTTTTTCGGTTAGCTCGGAACAGAATGAGGTCGAGCAAGCAAGAGAGGAGAATCGCAAAGATCAGAAATGGTCTTGGACCACAGCATTTTGGTCATCAATGAAAGGGAGTACAAGTCGCTCTATGACTGGTGCCAGCTGGTATCTCATCATGAGATGCGAGAGAGAGAAAAAAAAGAAAACGTCTGCTATACTTACAATTTGCTAGGAGATGATTCGTGTAGATGATGAAGGAGGAAGAAGAATGGAAGTTAGGAGGAGAAGTCGAGGGGAGGTGAAGAGTTGAAGGTTAAGAAATACTCGGCGGAGAACCCTCTAGAATTTTGCTTGAGCCTTGTGCCCCCACCTTAGCTTGAGTGGGGCTCATTTCCGCGAACCAGCCTCGTTCAGCCTCGACAGGGCAATTCGACTTTTCCATCTTGAATCGACACGATCGGAGAGGAGAGTGATGAAGAATTGAGTCGATAGTGGTGACGAGAAGTCGTCAATTGCCAAGCTCGTATAAGTCTGGCCTCATTGAGGCCCATTGCGGGTTATCAGATGGTTCACAAGTCAAGGATATTGCTTCGAGAAGATACAGTTGCTGCTTCAAGTACGGCGGGCACGTCGTGATGGGGTCAGTTGCCGAGATGATGCAGATGTACGTGGGAAATGAAGGATGGATCTTGAATAATCTGTCTGCCGCTTTTCATGTCAGGGCTACGTGCCGCGGACGCGCAGTTGGTTGGCCACATGGTGCATCTAGAGGAGACGCGACAAGCGCCCTAGAGGCAGTCATTTCTAGCTTGATCTTGAAGTCATGATGCATGGTTCATCATGTCCATGCTAGAGAGGCCAGATATGGTGGCCAGAAGGTGTGAAGACCTTGTCAAGTCATCCATATCAGGTATCTACCTACCTAAGCTACCAGGTACCTACTCACCACCTCAGAGCACGCGGAGAATCGGAAACAATGCGGCGGTCAGCTGCCTCATTCAAGACAATAACAATGCACAAGCCGTTGATCTGCCGCTTTGACCGTTTCGAACCGCCCAGGACTTGCTGCGGGATGCATCATCGGCTCGGTAGCCATTGCATGCCATGGCGAGTCATGGACGCCATGATGGAGTTGTATTGAAAAGACCTTCAACCACCCTGGAGCTGAGGATCAGAATTGAGGCTGTTGACCGTCTTTCCACACCCACAGCTCTCGCCTTGGCTCCGAGGTAATGGATATCACCTCAACAGACGCCAGGCTCGGGATCACCTTGCTGGGGACTGCCAGAGCGTATTCATTCCCACTGTTAGAGCACTATCTAAAACTCTACAATAATAATACAAGATTAGGTTAACCCTTTATCTCAATTTTAGTGAGAATAGGAAGAGACTTATCATAATTGGCCTAAATCCCTGCGCAGTACCTAATGGCAGTCCCCGCGCAAGCAAGGAGATACACTAGACATCAGCCCATCAACTCAAGCCCTGCATGTCCATGTCCATGTCCATGCAAATCGGGGCACCAAGGGCGAACCGCTTCGTCTTGGTCATGGGTCTGGATAAGAGACGTGACAGGCAGAGAGGGACGCCATTAAGCGCCCACACCCACACTCGCCCGCATAGTCAACCGGTCCGACCAATCGAGGCCCCGGGGAAATTCTATGAATAGAACAGCCATGGACCTGCGTCTACCCAATCGATCCCGGGTCCTCTCTTCAGCGGGGTGAGATTCTAGACAGACAGAAGACTCTCGGTGCCGTGAATTGTACTCTGTACGTGGCACGCTCAAGAAGAGTCCTTGCAGCCTGGAAGTTAGTTACAGGAAAGAAGCCGACCTTGGCTGTAGCAGATGTTCCGGGTATACCATGTTGTAGGGATGATTGTGTCTTGGTTCAATTTCATGCGCAACGGTCAGGATGCAGTGGGATTGTCCGCCGCACTTACAACACCGCTCCGTTATCCCGCTCGTATCCCGCCTCAATACTTGACTCAAAGAGCCCGTCTCCTGTAGATCTTCTTGTCCACTTGATCCTCCATCAGTCATCACTGCTCGGTTGGATTCAGTCCATGCCCTTTGTCCCGCTCGGTGACATCCCACCCCAGCTCTCCGTTTCGGTCCCGTTCTCAGCAGCAAGCCAACAGACCCCAGCAGCACGAGGGAGGGATTCGGCAATAACCAGACTACAGAGCCCAGCACTTATGCATTTCCCTTGCAAGTCTTGGCTCCTCTAACGCCAAAGGGAGGTGTTGCCATCGAACGTCCACACACACACTTGTCTCGCAGGCAGGCACCTCAGGCCTTGCTTGCCGCAGCGCAGGGGTCGAGTTACAGTAGCGGCCATCCATCGCAGAGCCCCTCCTCCCAAAAAGTTCCCAGCCTCTCTCTTCTTACATCCATCTCTTTCAATCACACCTTGGTTTAGTTTCAGTTGTCGAATGCAGCAGAGGACGCGCCATCGTCCTCACCACGGCCCGGTAGATGGATTGGTGAAAGATCTGTTGAATTGACCCCAAACCACCCAGCCGTTGGTTCAGCTCTGCAGGTCGATCAAGCCAAGTCAAACCACAACTTGTTCCTTGTCACCGGCTCTGAATCGATCTCTCGACTGCCGACTTTGTCGCTTCTCTCACCTGAGCATCGACTCACTTGCACGCGCCCGGGCTCACCAACCGCCACCCCGCGGATCCAGCACCCCACGCAAGCAAGCCAGCCAGCAAAAGCACTGCGCTGATACGCAGTTGTCGCTGTCGCTGCCAGGGTCTGGACGATCGAGTAAAACCATAGTCGCCTGCTCTCCCAGCCTTCATCATGACTTCTCGAGATCCGGCGCGACTCCGTCAGGGCCTTCATCCCTTGACCACCACACTTGGTGTCTTCAACGCCTCTCTACATTCGCCCATATCTGCAGTGTCCATGAGCTCCAGTCACCTTCAGTCTGCCCAGACGCCCGGCAGTAGTACCATTCAGCCTTACAACCCTCAAGAATGGGTCCCTTCACAAGCTGCCGTCGCCGAGCGTCCAGTTCAATTTGCGGGTGAAGCTCAAGGCAAGTTTGTTGCTCTACTACCCATCATGTCTAACACCATCTAGTTGGACCACTTCCTCCCCCACCATATAGTCCCCCAAGGAGCCAGCAACAGCAGCAGCGTCCGATGAGTGTATATGATTCCACCCCTGCTTCGACACCGCCGCCGAGGCTCAACACCGCAATGCATCGACCTTCTCCCGAGCCCCAAATAGCCAACCCATCGTTTCCCCCTCCTCCAGGTGGGCGTGGTAACTCGCGCGAACGCCGTTTCGGTATACCCACATTGGCACGGCGGAGAGATGTCGAGCAAGCATCTAGTCCTCCTCAACCACACATGGCTCATAATCACCGACAGAGCATGATAATACAACCTTCCTTCAATCAGCAAAATCCCGAGGCAGCGGCTGGATTTCCCCACGGTCCACCGGCTGCTCGAAGGGCTGTTTCAGCTGGTGCTATTGAGACGCCGACGTCGGCTCGTTCACGTTCGGCCTCCCAGACAAGATGGGAACCAGGCATGCCTCTCCCGCCACCCCCTCCTGGACCTCCTCCAGCATCTGGGAGGTCGCAAAGTGTCCAGAGCATGGATAGAAATGTTGTTCCTATTATATCCCCTCCGACAAGGCGCCGACCCCCAGCGGGAGTGACAAACCTCGGTCCTGTCCCCCCGACACCAGCAGATTGGGTTGATAGCGACCAGCCAGGTGCGGCAGCCCGGGGACGCTCGCCCGCCTTGACTGTGAACACATCGGTGAACCCCAATCCGCAACTAGAATCTGTGGCGTCCTCGTCGAGTCTCACTAGTTTGAACCGGCAAAAAGCAGTGCGCCACGACAAGACGATCCTGCAGAGACGAAACGAAAGTCGAACCCGACATGGAACTAGGGGTTCTGTTGATGAGCGGATTCGACCAGAATCTATGGCCGATATTTTGGTACCTAGCTCGAGTGATCTTGCCCGGTCGACACTCAGCAAGTCAACACCTTTGACCGATGCATTTGGGCAAGATTCTCGAGATTCAACACCCAGGGCTCTGGGGTCGGGAAAGCTACCTCAAGTAGAAGCAGAAACTCCCCCGTTCTCCCCCAACGCTGCTAAGCAAGCGCAGTATGCCAGCTCGAAAGCGGTTGCGCCCAAGGCTCTTCCTACTCCGCCTCCTCGATCTGGATCTGCTGCGTCGGTTTCGAGAGTGCGGGAATCGTCCCGGCCTCCATCAGCTGGTCGTGCGGTTCCAAAGCACCTAGCTGTAACGCAGACTGCCGACCAGTTTGCGACTGACACAATTGAGCGTTTCCGAGAATTCGCAGCCAGGGAGTCTAGAGCCGCCACGGATGCAGACAGAGTGCGTCTTTTCGCAGACTTCATTGTCAATGAGTCGAGGATTCGACGGGAGCGATATTCGAATGCCATCGGTGCTATGGGCTCGGAGATTTTTGATCTGACAAGAGACTTATTCCGACCTATGGCGACGGAAAGACGAACGTCAGGTACTTCGCATGATGGGTTGACGCCTGGATTTTCTGAGCCCACACGCTCTCGTCGAGGATCTGCCAGCTCTGCTTTCCAGGGGGAGAGCTCTCAGTCGGCACCTGGCTCAGCCAATGTGCCCGTATCTCCGAATGGGACCAACCCGCCTAATGTCAATTGGGCCACAAACTACATGCCTTCACTATCCCCGATTCTCAGCATGAGCGTGAGCGAGAACTATGAGAACGGCAGCTCTCGAGGACGACCCCCGAGCCGTTGGTGGGAGACAGACTCTCAAGGTAACCCGTCTCACCTCGAACGATCCAAGCGAGAATCCAAGTACATGGGTGTGACAAAGACACAATGGATCGAGGAGGATCAACCCCCAGCGGTCTACGAAGACCAAGGCTCGTCTTCTGAGTATCCCCCTGAGAAGACGGGTTGGCATGATCAGTCAGAGCCCAGCTTAACTCCACAGCCCAGTGCCTTTTCCACATCGACATCTAACCTGGGCTCGAGTCCGTGTTCAACGGTCAACCGAGAGCACCTAGACGTTTCCCGCCTTGTCACGATGCCACCCCCTTATCCGAGACACCACCCGGCCGTCAACAACAATCATCCTGAACTGACCGCGACTCGAACTGCCGTGCGAGCATTGAGCGAGCTGAATGAGGTGACCAAGACGAAGGAAAAATTCGAGACTGAGAGTACCCAACGTCGTGAACAGTTTGCTCAGGCGGCATCTGAGCGTCGCCAGGCTCTGAGAACCAACCTACAGAATGAGATCAACTCTGGGAGTCTGAGCTACTCGGACGCAGCTGTCATTGAGTCGGATACACAGACAAGTGAGATTTCCAAGAAGAAGGAACTCGAAAAGTCGGAATACGAGCAATTTCAAAACCAGGTGGTGCTACCCCTGAATGAGTTGCTGATGGGGCGCATCTCGCGTGCTACAGAGTTGTTTGACGATCTGGCTCGTCACTTGATTGACAACGGACAAATCGATGCCGACATGCCACAAGAGGAGGGCGATGATAGACCGGAGCTGCTGGAGAAGTTAACTCTGCTCAAATGGATCTTTGAGGCACGCGAAGGCCTCCACCGAGCCATCTACGATCTGCTTTCCGATCGCAACAGCCGATACTGCGGTGTCGTGCTGACCCCTTACCGACTCTCGGGAAATACCGAGAAGCTCAAGTCAGCAGAGGCCTTTTTCGCCGAGGATGCGGCCAAGCGCGAGTATGCGTATGCTCATGAGGTTCTGGAAAGAACACGAGATTTCCGAGGTGTTGTTGAACAGGCCGTGGAACGTGGTGTCGCACTGCAGCTGTCAGCATTCTGGGACATTGCACCTCCACTGTGTGAGCTGCTGGACAACATCCCGGTGGATCTGGAAGGCTTCAATATCCAGATCCCAGCTGCTGAGTTTGAAGAGAACCCATCGTATCTCGATCATCCTATGCAGTACCTGTTCAGTCTGATACTCCATGCTGAGAAGAGCACGTATCAGTTTATCGAATCGCACACCAATCTGCTGTGCTTGCTGCACGAGGTCAAGGAAGCGGTGGTACATGCCAAGGGCAAAGTGCTGGAGACTCAGACGCAGGATGAGAACGGAAACCCAATTCCAAAGGCGGATCGTGACGCGCGCGCACAGCACATGCGACAGTCAGAAGAACGACGGCTTACCGAGGACCTCAAGGAAAAGGTCCGAGTGGTACAGGACCAGTGGAGGAGTGCACTGGGAGAGAATATCACACTCGTCAAGGAGCGGCTAGGAGAGTGGCTGCTGCAGATGGGTGGGTGGGATGAGTCGCTTGAAGATGGAGGCGTGGGAGGAGGTTAGAAGTGAAGATGAGAAAGATGTTGATACCCCTATGGCCAAAGGCTGGCATTGAGCATTGGATTCTATTTTGTATATAATTGTTGACCTGATGGCATGGAATGAGATATGATGATGATGTCGGTTCGTGATTGGGTATTCTCCTTCCACTCTTTCCATTCGTACATTGTTCCATACACTTGATCGTACATGGGCTCGGTGCCCGTCTTTCGGTTCATGATTCTTGGGGTTGAAGGTTGTGTTTCGGCTCAAGTCCATCTATGTAGCATGTCCAATCGAGCATTTGTCCCAAATGTGTGCGCGTATCGATAAATCCTCAACTCGTTTTTGCAATTACTTCTTGTTGGCGTACTCGACAGGCAGATCCATGCCAACCCTCCGGGCCGTCAATCGCACACGCTCCTCCTCATCCATGCCCATGCCGGGGTTATATCGCTCCAAGAGAGTGGCGTATTGTCGCTGCGAGCGGAGGTAGGCTACAGCTTGAGCAGCAACATGAGCTCTAGCCTCCTGCGACGTCGGCGACGAAGTAGCAAAAGTGTCGCGGAGACGGGTGTGCAGCGGGGAGCGGGGAGAAGCGAGGATCGGTCGGGGAGGGAGCTCTCGGAGGATGGATCGGTAGAGGGAGCGGAGGTTGCTGGGTGAGGTTGCCATTGTAGCTGCTTTTGATGTGTTGGTTGACAATTGTGGATGGAGATGTCGGAGAATTGATGGTGTTGAGTGAGGCTGGGATGGAGTTTGATGCTTGAAATGTTGGCCAATCGGGTGGTTCCGTGGATGAGAGGTGCAGAAATTGTTAGTGCAATGAAATGCCCCTCATCGATATCGGAGGATGGCGGGGTATTGTTGAAGTCGTCAAGAGATGGCTGTATTAATTAAATAATGAATTGTTAGTGTCATGATACTGTATACCCAATAATTCTAGGATCATCATGTAGTGCTGGTACTAAATCAACTGTATTTTCAATAAACATGCCACATGCGATTGCGCAATCCATAACCCATCCCGAAACACGCTCCCACGTCACCTCAACTCCATCCCACTTTGACCCTCGCACATCCACATCCACATCCCATCCATCCATCCACATCCCGCTGACCTACCTACCTACCTCTCGAAAGCCAACCAGCCGACGGCCCGCCCGACGACCCGCTAAGACGCCATCCCTCCCATCCCACGTTTTCCTTGTTGCGAATGTACAGGGTCTCGAACTCTTTAAGACTCTTCCTCTCCCTCCTGGTCGTCATCCTGGCCATCTTACTCTCGCCCTCCATCCTCCCCCGCCTCCGTCTCCTCTCCTCGCACCTCTCCTACAGACCCTTTACTACAATGTCTGCCCCCGCGTACGCTTCCGAGCTCCAGATTGCTCAGCTGGCCGTCCAGCGGGCTACCATCCTCACCAAGCGAGTCTTTCACGAAAAGGCAAAGGGAACCGTCGACAAGAACGACAAGTCTCCTGTTACTATTGGCGACTTTGGTGCTCAGGCTCTCATCATCGCTGCCCTCCGTCACAACTTTCCTGATGACGCCATCGTTGCTGAGGAGGAGGCTGCTCAGCTGCGCGAGGATGCCAACTTGAAGCAGACTATCTGGGATCTCGTCAAGGATACAAAGCTTGATGATGAAGAGGCAGAGGCCAAGCTTGGAGGCCCTATTAAGGACGTTGACGACATGCTTGAGCTCATCGACCGAGGAAACAGCAAGGGAGGTGCTTCTGGTCGCATCTGGGCCATTGACCCTATTGATGGCACCAAGGGTTTCCTCCGTGGTGGTCAGTACGCTGTTTGCCTGGGACTCATGGTCGATGGCGACGTCAAGGTTGGCGTCCTCGGCTGCCCTAACCTTCCTGTTGACGACTCTGCTCGTCTGACCAGCGACATTGGCTCCAATGCCACCGACGAGGGTCGCGGTGTTGTCTTCTCTGCCGTCCAGGGCCACGGCGCAAACAGCCGCCCTCTTACCGCTGGTGCTCTTGCTCCCGAAAAGTCCATCTCCATGCGAAGCCTTGATGACCTCTCCAAGGCCACCTTCTGCGAGAGTGTCGAGGCTGGTCACTCAGCGCACGACGACCAGGCTCTCATCTCTCAGAAGCTTGGCATCACTGAGCCCAGCGTCCGCATGGATAGCCAGGCCAAGTACGGCTCCATCGCCCGCGGTGCTGGTGACATTTACCTCCGTCTGCCCGTCAAGGCGACCTACCAAGAAAAGATCTGGGACCACGCTGCCGGTGATCTCATCGTCCGCGAGGCTGGTGGCCAGGTGACAGACATTCACGGCAAGCGTCTCGACTTTGGCGTCGGACGGACTCTGGCCAACAACAAGGGTGTCATTGCCGCCCCTGTTGCTGTGCACGACAAGGTTCTCCAAGTAGTCCAGGAGGTTCTAAGCGCAAAGAAATGAACAATGAGCGAGAAAAAAGTAGTAGTTTTTGTATATGCCTTAAGATAGTACACGTTGTACACGAGACTAGAATACACACGCCAGCTGCGTCCCAACCAGCCACCAAAAAAAGGTCGGCGAAAACCCTCTATTTGATCTTCTTTTGCTTCAGCTTGATGGTCTGGTCGTTGATGAAGACGCCCTTGCCCTTGTACGGCTCCGGGGGCCTCCACTTGCGCACCCGCCCAGCAAACGACATGAGAACCTCGCGATCAATGCCCTCAATGAGGATACGGGTGGGTGCCGGTGTAGTCACCGTGACGCCCCTGGGGATGCCCTCCTCGACAGGGTGCGTGAAGCCTAGCTTGAGGCATAGGAACCGCTGTCCTGGGAACTCCTCCTTGGCTCCGCGCTCCTCGACCGATGCTCGGTAACCGACACCTACGAGACGGAGGATGGCAGTGTGGCCTTCCGAGACGCCCATGATGTAGTTCTTGAGGTATGCCCATGATGTGCCTACGTTGTTAGCCGTGCTCGTCTGAGGGGTTGAATATACATACCCCACATCTCCTTCTGCTGCTTCACATCCGAGTCTTGAACACCGAGCGAAACCATACGGTTGTCAGTATCCTGATCAAGAGTCACAAAGTCAGGGACCTCGAGGTTAAGCTCTCCTACGCCCAGTCAGCAACCCAAGCCTCCAATCCCTCTCAAGTAAAACGCACCCAACGGTCCCTTGACACTGATAGTCTTCTTAAACACCCGCTTGTACGTCGTCAAGTCCTTGCGCGCAAACGGCTCTCCAACCGTCAGCTCCACGCCGGGGGGGATCGAGAGAGGTGTCCGGCCGAGCTTGGAGGGTCGTTTCGAGGTTGTCGAGAAGAGGGCGGCGGTCGCCCGAGGCGCCATCCTGGGGGTCGTGGCCTGCCATGCCGGTACGAGAAACCCGGGGAGAGTGACGGGGTTGGAGGCAATGGCATGGCCCAATTGCCTCCCCTGGCTGGGAGCAAACATGGCAGCCATTGGTGTCGTAATGGCTGTCGTGTGCTGCGATGTGGTTGTATGAACAAGGTGACCTGCAATGGGCTCAACTTTTTCGCTTAGTCATCTAATCACGTGTCGGTAGATATCAACTTCAATGGGTCACCTCCAGCATCAAGAGCAATAATATCAGTCACATTAGGCAATTGGAGGTTGATCATAAAATGATTGGTACAATGGTACTCTGAATTTATCGACCAGTACTTTGGTACTGCCATTGAGGATATCTTAACCCCTGAATTACAACACTACACCGAAAAGAAGTGCACGCCGGCTATGTCATTGGATCAGTCGGACTGTTTTACTCCTCGCCCTCAGGAAGCTCCTCCTCGTACTCCTCCTCCTCCTCATCAATACCAGCATCCTGGTACTGCTGGTATTCGGAGACGAGATCGTTCATGTTAGACTCAGCCTCAGTGAACTCCATTTCGTCCATACCCTCACCAGTGTACCAGTGAAGGAAAGCCTTGCGTCGGAACATGGCAGTGAACTGCTCTCCGATACGCTTGAAGAGCTCCTGAATCGAAGTCGAGTTTCCGATAAAGGTGGAGGACATGGTAAGACCACGAGGGGGGATGGCGCAGAGAGCAGTCTGGATGTTGTTGGGGATCCACTCGACGAAGTAGGACGAGTTCTTGTTCTGGACGTTGCGCATCTGGTCCTCGACCTCCTTCATGGCGACACGGCCACGGCTGGGAAATGTTAGCTATTACTCGACAAATGTCAAAACAAAACTTACAAGATGGCAGAGCAGGTCAGGTAGCGACCGTTGCGGAAGTCAGAAGCAGCCATCATGTTCTTGGGGTCGAACATCTGCTGGGTAAGCTCGGGAACACTGACAGCGCGGAAAGAGTGGGCGCCGCGGCTGGTCAGGGGAGCAAAGCCGACCATGAAGAAGTGCAGACGGGGGAAAGGAACCATGTTGACGGCGAGCTTTCGGAGGTCAGAGTTCAGCTGACCGGGGAATCGAAGGCAGGTGGTGACGCCGGACATGACGGCAGAGACGAGGTAGTTGAGATCGCCGTACGAGGGGTTGGACAGCTTAAGGGTGCGCATGCAAATGTCGTAGAGAGCCTCGTTGTCAATGCAGAAGGTCTCATCGGAGTTCTCGACCAGCTGGTGAACCGAGAGGGTGGCGTTGTAAGGCTCGACGACGGTATCCGAGACCTTGGGAGAGGGAACGACGGAAAAGGTGGCCATCATTCGGTCGGGGAACTCCTCGCGAATCTTGGAGATGAGCAGAGTACCCATACCGGCACCGGTACCACCGCCCAGAGAGTGGGTGATCTGGAAGCCCTGAAGGCAGTCGCAGCCCTCAGCCTCGCGGCGAACGACATCGAGGACCTGGTCGACGAGCTCGGCACCCTCAGTGTAGTGACCCTTGGCCCAGTTGTTGCCAGCACCGGACTGACCGAAGACGAAGTTGTCGGGACGGAAGAGCTGACCGAAGGGACCAGCACGGACGGCATCCATGGTACCGGGCTCAAGATCGACGAGGACGGCGCGAGGGACGTACTTGTTTCCAGAGGCCTACAGATGTCAGCTAGATTTGGCATAGGCGCCAGGTAACATACCTCATTGAAGTAGACGCTCATGCGCTCGAGCTGGAGCTCCGAGGTGCCGTTGTAGACACCATTGCTGTCGAGGCCATGCTCGCCAGAGATGGTCTGCCAGAAAGCAGCACCGATTTGGTTACCCTGCGAATTATGAGCATCCCGCCAGCAAAAGAGGCGACGCGATACTTACGCACTGACCGGTCTGAAGGTGAACCTGTTTTGGAGATACTCGTTAGTTGGTGATCATGATGAAGCTGCAGCTACCGGTCCGTTGCTCGATCTGCCGCCTAGCGGGGTAGAATCAGGGGCACCAAGCTCGACGCGGTAACACCAGCAGGACTGCGGGGAGGACTCACAATCTCACGCATATTGACGGATGTGGTGGGACGTGGTTGGAGGAGTAGGGAAGAAGATGGGCCAAAGACGTCGAGAGCTGAAGGAGCCTTAGCTTCGAGATGGGGGGAGAGGAAGTGGGTTGAGAGAGGTAGGACGTGGTGTAGTTTATGGGGAATGTTGACTTTTGGAGCGAGGGAGGGCGGGAGTAGAAATTGTTCACCGCCACGGTTCCAGGGGGCAAACAGGGGCACGGCGGTTCTTTCCAGGCGATTGGACCACTGAGGCTTCTTTGTTGACCTGTGCCTTGGTCCGTGCGCGCGTCAAACTGGCAAGGCGCGCTGCCAAGTGGTCATGAGGAGATTCAATACAATGCGGGTTGAAGATGGAATTGTACTTGTATACAGCGGATAAATACATCTATATATAAATGCGTACCTATATTCAATTCAAGTCGGGATTTGATGTACTACAACAGATCTACGGCTTGCAGATTCAACGGTCAACCGACAGCCTCATATCGGCACCAGCCACATGGACCGACAGCCCGGGGAGTTGATGCCCCACTCTCGGGAGACTTGCAATACCGGACCACCGTTGACACCGGCCGATCAGCATTTAAGATTTCGATGTTATTAGCAACACGATGATAGATATTAAGAAGCTGCTAAGATTAGAATACGGTATCATCACTTAGTTAACCCTCACAGATTCAACATTCACATCCCAGTTCATGGCCCATAGGTCAGCCAAAGTTGAGCATGAACAACATCCATTTCATACTCTAACCAACATAGCATCCATCTTAATGCTGCTTGACAACTCCCGCCGCATTGGCCTGTGCAGAAATCCTCTTCTTGTACTGCTGCACATCTCCGGGGAATTTCTCAACCGTACCTCCATCGCACACCCACAACGACGTGCATACAGTCTGCAGCATCGTCACGTCGTGCGACACCATCAGAACACCACCCTGGAACTCGTTGAGCGCCTCCGCCAGAGCGTCCATGGCTTCGATATCAAGATGGTTAGAAGGCTCGTCCAGCACCAGGATGTGTGGGTTCGTCAGAGCCAGGCAAGCAAACGCCACACGAGACTTTTGACCTCCAGACAGCAGTGCCATCTTTTGCAGACCAGTTGTGCCAGTGATACCAAAGGCACCCAGTCGTCGTCGGTACTCTTCGTCTGTTCGTCCAGGATAGTTCTTGGCCATGAAGCCGACGGCGCTGTCGTTAAGGTCGAGGGCATCGACGTGGTGCTGAGCAAAGAATCCAATTCGGAGACGGGGGTGTTGCGAGATCAGACCAGACGAAGGGTCAAGCTTGCCGATGAGGAGCTTGAGGATCGTAGTCTTACCAGCACCATTGGGACCAACGATACCAATTCGAGAATCCAGCTGCACATCCAGGTCCACGTGTCGCAGGAGGATGTTGTCCTTGTTGTAGCCAAAGGTAACGTCCGACATTTGCACGATAGGGGGCGACAGCTTCTCCACTTCGGGAAACGTAAACTTGACATTGTACTCGGCCTCCGGGGGTTCGAGGACAGGCATCTTCTCGAGCTTCTTGATACGTGACTGAGCTTCTGATGACTTGGCTGCGTTGTAACGGAACTTGTCGATAAAGGCCTGAAGATGGGCTCTCTGGGCCATTTGGTTCTCGTACTCTCGCTTGGCCACCTTCTTTCGTTCTTCGCGAGTAGCGTAGAAGGAGTCGAAGTTGGCTCCGCGGTAGTAGTCGAGTCGCTGCGAGTGTTGGTGGATGATGTCGGTGGCAACCTCGTTGAGGAATGCTCTGTCGTGAGAGACGACGAGGACGGTGCTGGGGTAGGTCTGGAGGTAATCTGACAAGAAGGCAATCGAAGGGACATCCAACATGTTGGACGGTTCGTCCAGAAGCAGGAGGTCGGGCTCGCAGAAAAGGGCTCGGGCAAGGGCCAGACGCATTCTCCAACCACCAGAGAACGTCTTGGTGGCAAATTGTTGTCGTTCGGCTGAGAAACCAAGACCAGCGAGGATACTAGCAGCTCGTGACTCGGCCTTGTCTGATTCCATCTCAGCCAGCTTGGCTTGAATGTCACCGAGCTTGGTGTCCTGGGTCTCCTTATCGTGGTCAAGTCTGGCTGCGTCCGCGGAGGTATCGGCCAAGGAGGCTCTCTGTTCTTCTAGCTCCGCGAGTCGTACCAAGATTTGCTACAGTTGTCAGTGATGTCACCCATGATTGTGCCAAGGCACTTACATCTTGCTCCTTGAGGAGAACCTTGCGCCAGACATCTGCATCCAGGACAGCCTGGATAGCCGGGGTATCGTCTCCAGTAATCTAACTTGTTAGCAGCCTCCCAGTCCAGATAGCGTAGAATCTTACCTCTTGCTCGACGTGCAGAATAGATATGTGTGTCGGAATAGCAACCTCACGTCTCGACAGAGCTCGGAGAAGCGTAGATTTACCAACACCGTTGTGACCAACCAAACCATATCGGTGACCATAGGCAAGCGTGAGTGTCGTGTCCGTAAGGATACGGTTTCCACCAATAGACACATCGATGTTGTCGAGCTTGACGTCCTTTGTCTTGTTTGCGGAGCTGGAGCCCAGTTGGAGAGGGTTGACGGCCATGTAGAACTCTTCGTAGGACTGGGTAGAGTCGGGTTGCTCGAGCAGCCTGGACGCCTCGTACTCGACAGTCTTGAATGTCTTCTTTTGCTGCTTGGCGGCGATCTTGCGCTCGGCCTTTTCGAGCTTCTTTCGGTCGACCTTGGACTCGACCTTTCTGGCGTTTGCTGACTCGAGATCCACGCCACCAGTGGCCACCGCAAGAGTCGAAGACATGTTGCGCTGCTGGCTCACCTGAATGGTCTGGTCGAGACGCTTGACGGTCGAAGGGCCTCGCCTCTGACCGCCATTGGCCTCGGTATACTTGTCAACCCATTTCTCGACCAGCTGCTTGATCTTCTCCTCCAGCTCAGCATTCACCTGGCCCGATGCAGACAGGAGAAGCTCGGTGATGGCGATGGCAGCCTCGTTCAAGGGAGATACGCCAGAAGATTCCTCCTCCTCTGAGTAGGCAGTCGAAGCGTGGGTGAGATATCCCACAGAATACTCCGACACCACCGGGTCGATATTGGGCAGCACGGCTCTGATATCAGCCTCCATGGTCGTTGCTGAAGTAATATCGATTCGGCAGTTGATACCCGAAACTCTAGTTTGATTCAATATGCAGCAGCTGTTGCGTCACTGCTGTCAAGTTTCGTATCTCGTTCGACAGTAAAGCTGCCCCGCCAAAGACTTGAGGTGTCGTTGAAATTTGTGGTGACATCGGAGCACGGAGGTTTAATGCCCGATGGTGGTGTAGGGTAAGCCTTCCAACTTGCATGTTCACGACGAGAATTGATGCTTCATTCAGCAACACCCCAAGATTGAATGATTGGCATTGATCTATTTCTGGATCATCCAAGACAAGTCCTAGTACTTACGCGTTGGATGCTACCATCAATTACTCGTCCCTTGCTTGCATCCCTACCCTATCACCCTCACATATTGATCCCTCGCTTCAGTTGGACAATCAGACATCAGCATCTGCAGTTTCTCCACAGCCTTCAATCTCCTCCTGCAGTAGTCAAGTCCGTCATGACAGCCTCATTGATTCTCGCTGGGCGCTGCCGGCTTGCGGGTCAGCAATGGCCAGACATACAGATCAGAATGAGATGGAGGGGATACGAGCCAACTGGCGGTGAGGAGCCTCCCGTCCAGCTCCAACCCGGGATAATGCTGTTGAGCTGTTTGGTGGGAACCAGAACCTGATCCTGATCCCGTTCCCAGCCAAATTAACGGGCATGCATATATCACCCGATTCCGTCTCTCGTGACATCTAGGTCGTCAATAGCGCCCGATTCTGGTATGCGAGCTAAAGGCCAAGGTGCTGGCTGCTCAAGTTCGCATCGCAGTCTTGTCCGACTCTGCACCACGCTGGACCCGGTACTCGAGTCGACAATGACAGGGTCACCCTGGGAGCATGCAGGAGCTTCTCGGATCGCTTATCAAAAATCATGTTGGTTATTGAGCCATTGGACAACGGCTCAGCAATGACGAGATGCCACGAATTCCAATCTACGCCGCATTCAGCAACTCTTCAGCTGGAATCTCTTGCGCCAATCGCACCCCGGAAAACTCTAAAATAGTCCGCCGAGAGTGTGCGATGTGTGTTATGGATGATCGCGACACGCGACGCGTCAACCTCGGTTTCGGTCGACGGATGTTTTTGTTGTTACCATTGTAGCCATTGGCTGGCAATGCAAACCATCTTGTGCCAACCGAGCTATCATGTTGCTTGCGCACAGGTTCTGCACAACATTGCATTGGAGATCCGCTCGATATCCATCTGCATTACGGGAGATCGATGCAAGGACTTTCTGCACGCCATTACGTACTGTATAATGTACAATACATTACATGCCGAGAAGAATAACTCTCCTTCTTTCTTCCTTTGTTATGTTTTTGCTGGGAGATTGCGGCTCTTGAGGCTCCATCAAGATTTTGCTGTTCCGCATTCTCCCCCCACCACACACAACACCAAGGGGCCGAGACCACGGACGTTTTTGTCTCACTTGGTGAAGCACGACTGCCCTGGTCTGCCATCCATCATTTGGACGCCGGCACTCGTGGCCGCCCGAGCTACACACGGCGCCATCGCAAGCGATGGTCGATTTAACGTCATGTCCATCTGAGCCCGGCGCTGCCTCCACTTGGTGTGGGATAGCTCCAAACCACCGAACGAAGCGTGGACCGAGAACGGAGAAGCCCATGTCAATATGGAGCTCTTTTTGCTGGTTAGATCTTCGCTTTGAATTTCATGTGGACCTTGTCAGGACCGGACTCTTGAATAAATGCCTGAGCAGCTGATATTGATTGATATATCAGATTTCGAGATGAATGATCACTATCATAATACAACTATTATACTCGGCTCCCTCGACTACCTATTCAAATGGATCCAATGTCTCATCCCAACCCAAATACCCAACTACAACTTACCAGGATGTCAATTGCAAACTCGCTCGACAGGCCCCAGCCCGCAGCAATAGTCCGTCTCCGGATCTGGGCCTGCATGTTCCAGGCCCGTGGATAGATGCGCGCCTCGTTCGTCATGCGCCTCTGTGCTCGCATCGTCGGTAGCCGCATGAGACAGTGAACGGGATAACAAGAAGAAACCACAGACATGCCACCAACACACGTCGTCGATCGTGACGAGTCGGATTTTTTGCGGGGAAGCACACATTCCTCGATGCCTCGACAGAATGCCATGAGCCTCAAAATAGGACACCGCGGAGAGGGATTTTGTTTGCCGATCGGCCTGGTGGTCAAACCCGGCTCTGTGGAATCGACAAGCATCCCATGGCACTTGGGTTTAGGGCCATCACAAGACAAGCAACTCAAGGCATTGCGTCAGCCTGGATCGTGAGCACTAGAAGTGAGCTAACCATGAGCACTTGGCACGTCTATCGGTACTGTTAGCCGCCGTTGAGGAGGTCTTGTGGAAATTGGACTGGTTGGCATCAAACATGATTGTTCAACTGAGAGCCGAGCTTGCTTACGATGCTCACTCGGTGCATGGCCAGATCAAGACATGATCGGTGGGTTTCGGATGACTCTAGTGGCAAGATTACTGGTTCGCATGCTGGGGCTGAATTGTTTTTTCGTCTCTTTCTCCCTGGGATAGATACATCTGCGTCTACGATGCATCAGACTCTGCATGGACCAAGGGATGACCCAGCACAGACGTCCCATGGGATGGAGAAGAAGGATTTATCATGGCTGCCTTGTTTCAGGTACGAGTTGTGTTTTCAACGACATGTTTGGCTTCCGCAGGTACACACATGTACTGTACCGTTGGAAACCAGTTCGTGAGCGCTAACTAGGCTTCGAGCATCAACAGAGTTTGTGAGCCAGCCTTATCTTGGCCTCGACCTGACTCTACTGCAACCGGGATGTGGGTTCCCTGTTCTCCCGTCCCAGTCGGCGGGCCTCTGCTTCAACACGAGGAGGATCGCCTGTGGCTGGCTTATGGACTTGGTGTGCGCTGCAAATTTCCATCTGGAACATCTGAATGGTGCCCGCCTTGAAAGGGCAGATGCTCGAGATGCTTCGCCCCACTGGGATGCGCAAGCGCCTCGTCGGATCTTGATCGAAAGCTCGTCGAAAACATTCCGATACCCATGACTCTCGGGCTCGGGGAGGGGTTTGGGTTGCCAATGGACGTTTCATGGAACCCCTCAGTAATGCGAGCAGGGGCGGGAGACTGCTTTTGCCTTGCTTTTCCTTGCCTTGCGTTGCTTCGCCCCAGTTAGACTAGGGCATCTCGTGTTGATGATGTTGTTGTTATTGTTTACTGGACCGGACGGCAATGAAACAGGCAGATGGGGGGCCTCAACAACTGACAGCGTCCAATGCCATTGTCTGCGAGACGAGCCAGCATTGAGCATCTGCAAGGGCGCTGCGACACGTGCGCCCCGTTCTGGAAATGAAAGAGACGTCTCGTCTCACTCAAGGCAATAAACTCTGCCGCAGTAATACGTCGTAGTGGTATAGGCTGGGGTGGACCAAGCACCAGGAGCAAATATCAAGCCAAGCCGATTGTCTCTGAAAGGGGACTTTTTTTTTCAACAAAGCCTGGCAGAGCCTACCACAAACTTGAACTACGTCGTAAAACACGAACCTCTTCGGGACGTGGCAGGTTCGTCAACATACAACCTTGCCTCTCTCCTCTTGGGTCGGGCCGTGACCCCCGAAGCAGCTACCAAAGATTATTATTCAAAGACATGACGGGCTGGCTCTGTTGATGTCTCTAGACTTAGATGCAATGATGGCACATGATGCAATCATGAAGCTTTTCAAAACAATACAACACCTCTCTCTCGGACCCTGCCCTGCGCCACTCGCTTGAGCTTGGGTCCCTGAGGTTGCCATTGGAACTCTCAGCGTCGTGGCCGGTAGCACATGATATCTGCATCTGCTCTCCCAGGCTGACAGTTGAGGAGGACAAGCAGGACATGGAGGACAAGAGAGGCGACTTGCTTCTCCTCGTCTTTGTTCACTCACTCATGCTCGCGCCGGAATTCCAGTCCCATCGTTGTTGTTGGCCGGTTCCCCGGCGGCCATTTTCCTCAGCGGAGCGGGGCGCGCCATGGGACCGTCATGCATGAAGAACCAAGGAGGAAGTGTGGAGTAGGACCAAGCAAGCTGAAGCACGGGTATCCAGAGGTAGGTAGGCAAGTATCTTGTTGGTGTGTTGACGTTCGGGTTCGTTTGCTCATGAGGGAGTCGGACGGATGGCCGAGTGCAGAAACGGGATGGTACTGTAGACGAACTCTTACCAGGCACGCGAACCCTCCCTCCCGGCGTACATGTACAGTTCAGGCTGGCCCATCGAGATGGTGTTGGACAGACAGATCTCAGGGCGGTGCAGTGCAATTCAGATGCAAGATGTAAAGTCAATGGGAGCACAACCCCCCTTTTTAGCAGCCGTATAAAAGCCCTTGCTTACTCTGCAGCTCGCGAATTGATACCTGATGAAGACAGGTTTATTCTGACTTGTAGATTCATAATGGTCAAGTCTCTGTTGATAAACAGGTCACTTCTTGGCCTCCGGAACGGGCCCGTTGTGCGACCGCGGCGTGCATGTACACGTTGTATGATGCAGATGGAGATTTGGACCATGATTGCATCCCATGACACCCAACAAGCTCTGATGGCGAGATCACCCAGGGCGGCATACCTGTGACAACATGTTGGTGATGCAGACGGCACGGGCAGTTCGAGGCAAACTCGCCCGCGTTGGGCAAGCAACCGACAGGGTCTCCGTTATTATGTTTCTCGGTCTCTGAGCCTACGGTAGGGATCTCTTGCTTGCGTTCTGGATAGCCCGTCCCCCGGAGGGACTCCATCCCGTTGTGACCCCCGTCGTCGTCACCTCCGGGGGCCGGGGGAACAGGACGAAATGGGAGAGAAGGGCAAGGAGCCTGCCCTGGCATGATCTCCTCTGATCTCGGTCGTCGAATGAGCAGGCTAGGCTCTGCTCACCTCAAACAGACAAGGCAGAGGGTAACCATGCGACTTTTCTGCTGCAGAAATGCCGCTGTAAGAGATGATGTTACCCCCGGAGAGCCAAGGAGGGAGAAGAGGGTCCCCCGGGTGAAGTAACCTACGCAACCAACCCGCCCGGAGGTTCCATGACCCAGGGAAGACCAGGGTGCTTTTTGCTTTCCGCTGCAGCTGGAGCTCTGATCGAGAGAGAGAGGGACGGACCAGAATAGCAGTCTTCCTTGGAACGGCAAATGATGGTGGTCAACCCGCGCGCGCGCTAACATGCGTATGTAATGACCTGAGACGAAGAGTTTGATGGCCTCCATCCGTCGAATGGATCATATGGAACCCCTAATAGCAGAGACTGGAGAGCAATATTGTATAGAATACTGCACAATTTTTAATCCACAGCCTATCGAAGTTGTAATTCACCCGCTGTGCGCAATTCACTACTGCAAGTAATGCTCATCCATGGATGCCATGGACGTCTCCTCTCCACTCAATTCAGCTCCCCCAATCTCTCCTGCTGCTCAGCGCCTGAGACGCACCCCCAGCTCATCCGACGCCAATCACCCCCAGGCAGTGTCTGTACCTGCCCGATGTGCTCACCATGTTAGTGGACGTCTTGGTCTCTGGCGCCGCGCCGCAGCCCGCCGGCAGCCCACAGGTCTGCAAGTCGCCAGGTACTGCAGCAGAGCAGAGTGCCTGGGCGCCCAGTGAGGGGGGCTCTATAGGGGCCCTGAGGCCCGCAGCGGCGCTAGACGTTCAGTGGCTCCGCCCGCTAATAAGGGACATACGCTGGGCGCGCGGGTGGGCAGGCAGGTCCTGGCCTGGGATGCCCTGGCTGGTGCTCATCCCATCCCTGCAGAGGCGATCCGTCCTCGCCCAAATCTCACTTGCAATCTCCAGCTTGCAGGGCTCACCAGAGAAGCAGGTTCCTGTTTGGTTCCAGCGGTTGGCCTTTTCTCTCTACTGGCTGCCCGGTCTCCTGCAGTTCCTCCTGCTTTTATTTTCTTTTCTCTGCCGCTGCTGATTTGATTTGATTGATGAGCTGGTAAGGTAGGCAACTGGGATTCTGCCACTGTCCGTCACCGAAAGGGTCCCAGGGGAAAAAAATAACCTGAGCCAGGGCAAGCCCGCGAGGAGCTGAGAAAAGGGACCAGAAAAAAAAAAACCTCCAAGAAGGAAAACAACGTCTTTCCCATCCTCACCCTTCACCCCCTCCCCTTCCTCACTCTCTTCCAACGGCGTTCCCGTAGTGGCGGCTTCAGATCTCCAGCTCCATCACGCGGCTGCTTCACCTCGAGCCGGCACGTCTTCCAGTCTCCCCACCGCGGCCGCAGCTTCCAGCTCTCGCTCCATCCCGAACCTTGGAAGCCCAGTCCACCGAAATCCTCAGCTCACTCACTTTGAGGAGTTCCGCTCGCTCACTCATTCATCTCCGCTATCCTCTTTTCTTTCCCACCGACATAGCGACCGACGCTCACCGGGGAACCGACGATTGTTTGCTGTTTGTCCCGGTCTAGTCCCGTCCTCTCACTCGGACGTCCGTTGAGCGCTGGTGGGTTGCATTGTTACAACGGCATATTCTCCCCGAGAGAAGGAAGCTTTGGACGACTCTCGATTCTTCAGGTCCATGGCTTGAGACGATGCGCATCCCGTCCGTATTCAGCACCCCCATCCTCCTCTAGAATGCTAGCCGCTGCATTCTTCTCTCTCTCGCTTGAGTAGGGCTTCCGCTTCCTCGAGCAACCATGCAGGCCGTTCCAAGTGTAAGTTTGCTGCTAACCTTGTCCCCCGCAAATCCAACCCACTGCGCCGACTTCATCATCACAGTCATCACATGGCTAATAGACTTTGGCCTATCCCACCCACATCCTACACTTCCTCTGATCACCCACAAACCCTCTTCGCCGTGGCTTGCCCACCGTATTTCCTGTTGCAGCAGTCATTGACCGTCTTTGTCTTCAGCTTGTTGGAACGGGCACTGCCATCGCTGCAGCGGCCAGTGGTTTGGTGTTCGGCCAGCCCACCACCGAACCCAACTCCTCGACTCGACCTGCCTCCCATTCCAGACGAGTGTCTACAGACCGCGGCTCTCACTCTCGCCCTTCAGCTGCCAACTTTGCTTCGTCACGGCCCGCAACGAGCTCCGTCGCGACGTCTGCACACGGCTCGCACTATCACACCCTCCCACGCCCGTCCACCGCCTCGAGACCTCCCCTTTCCCGCTACCAGCGACCTCCCATGCCCCAGATCCCAGTCGACTCCTCCCCAGGTCAGCAGCAGGAAGTCGTCGTTTGTGAGGCAGCCCGACTCGCCAGCCATCATCCCCGAGTCTCGAGACTCAATCTCGTCCAATGGATCTTGGATAAGGCGCCTATCCATCCGACCACTGTCTCGTCACGAGAGCTCGAGATCCAGCGCCGGCCAGGACACTCCCTCCCTCTTCTCACACGGCTCAGCAGCTCCGATCCTCAGAGGGCCGACAACACCAACTCTCCCCCCGAACAAGCTCGTCAAGCGATCCACGTCGAGCCGCAACGACCCGGACCCACCGCGACGACGTTCGAAATCCCACCTGCCGACTCTCCCAGTTCTCCGACGACCTGCAACGAGCCACCAGCGGTCAGCGACTCTGCAGCAGTTCCGTCCCGATTCCCCCATTATTAATACTCCGACATCTAACAATTTCTCATTCGACGATCATCGGCCCCACGAGTTCCTCACTCCGCCGGCGATTGACCCCCCTTCAAGATCATCATCTGCAAGACGTAGATGGGCATCATTTTTTCATTCTAGGACATCAAGCATTGGCCGCGCAGGCTCGGGCCGGTTCGGTGAGCTGAGCCCGCATGCTCGAGCACCTGCTAAGCGCATCTGCATCGACGACGAGCAAAGCAGGGTCCATCTGGTGAAACCGAGAATGGTTTCAGCGACGTCAGCCCCGAGAGGACTGCTGCCGGCCGCTCACATCCAGGAAGAAGCCCGCCCGGTTCCGGCGCTGGTGGAATCAACACCGTCCCCCGAGGGCACGCCATCTCGAGTGCCCCGAAAATCCGTCTCGATGCCATTCGCTTCTGCAGGTACATGGGCGGTAAAGTCAGGGAGTATTCGGCGGCCAAAACGTGGCGCAGAACCCAGGATCGGAAATAAGCGACATGTGTCGGAACCGGTCACTGGCGCGCAGGCTGGCGCCGAGGCTCGAGCCAATCCGCCGCTGGAATTGACCCTCCCCCCATCATCACCATCGCCGGGCCGGCAGGGATTGTCCCTTGGTTCAGCTGCCGTTGCGCAGTTGCGAACGCGTAAAAGGAACTCATCGTCGCCAGTCCCCCCGCTTTCAAGGCTTTCAAATTTCCATGTGGATGCTTCGCGGTTAGGGTCTTCTGGCGGGGTCTCCAACCACACCCGGCCTAACCAGCCCTCTGGAAGTTCTGTCAGCTCCACTGCGATGTCACAACTTAGGACACCGCAGCACGACAGGACATCTACCATGGAGAGTTCTGAGGACACCAGGGACTGTACTTCTGGTGACGACGATGACACCGACTTCAAGAGTGACACCATGTTTGACTCGCTGCGCACCGTCGCATCTGGTCGCGCCCGAGCCGTCGAGACTCCGCTTGAGTCCATGTACGACGAATCACCACCAAGCACAGCCAACGGCAATGGAAAGACAAAGCGCTTGTCCATCCACGAGATGCTCGGCCGGACCTGGGATGAGGATGACAAGATCATGGAGGAGGACGAGAATGTCACGCCTGTCCGCACCGTCAACCGGGACGCTAACCGCCGGGAGTCACCGCGCTTCAGGCTCGACTCGTCCCCCCGCAACGTATCAATCTCTGCAACCAAGGAGTACAGCAGGCTGTCCTTGGATGACGACTTTGACGATGACTGGGCCAGGGATGACGAGCTTCCATGCAACCCCCTGTCACCTCCCTCCAAAGGGAACTCGTTGAATTCCAGGGGCATCAACCCCAACGTGCGTCTCGCCCTCGCCAACATTAGTGGTAATGGACACCCCGATCATGATCACAATGAGCGCCCTCTCAGCACCCTCTTTGACTGGAGCGAGCCCCCGACTCACGACAAGTTTGAATCTGGACGGTCACCCCGGCCGAAGACGGCCTATGCTAAGCAGGAGATGGACTCTAGAGGCGGACGGTCTGCCATCCGCAAAGGTCCCACGCCGACACATGTGCGAAGCCAGAGTGTTCCCGTGGTGCACGACTCCCCTGATGACTCCAAGTCGGCTTCAAAATATGGTACATGGGGTATGGGGACAAAGACTGCCAGCGAGGACTGGGATGACGACTTTGAGTTTGGTGGCAGCAGTCTGGGTAGCAACGACAAAGATGACAAGGTGTTTGCAGTCCCAGAGTCGATCCGCGCAACGCAGCCAAGTGTCAAAGCTCACTCGGGACACATTCGCGAATTTTCCCTTCTCGTCAACGACCTGAAGCGTCTATGCCGCCACGGCCGAGACATGGATATTCTCGATGGACCACAGAGCCACCTGTGGGAGGAGGCTGATGGTATTATTGCCCTGGCATCCCCCGATGAAGAGTCGCTGGATGAGGATGATGACCAAAAGTCGACGTCGTCGATCAACTTTGACGCATTCGATATTGATGAGCGCTTTGGTGATGAAGGATTCGACGCACACTCGATGGACCGGTTGGACGCTGCATTTGACGGGCACGAGCCCGCAATGTCAAAAACTGCTGTTGTACGAGAACGCCATTCTCCCCGCCGCCGATCCGTCTTTTCCCCCGAGGACGACATCTTTGGCAACTGGCCACTGACAGACAACCATCAGCCGAGTCGACCGAGCCGTCCCCGGACACCCGAGAACAGGCATAGCAAAGCCCACGACGTATCCGGAGTGGTCCGCTCAGTCATTGGGGCTATGCAGCATCGCGTAACCGACCCAGCGCCCAACGATGGCAAGGTGCACTTTGACACAAATAGCCTCAAGGCTCTGGTCAAGAGGGCTGGTGATTTGCGAGACTCCCTGTCCGATATTATTCGACAAGCCGATCAGATCACGCAGAGTCCAGTAAAAACTCCTCGACACGAGCGTCACGACTCTAGCCCAGCCTTTACTCGAGTATTTGACGATCCCAACTCAAGCCCACAACGAAGAGGCATACGAAGCCGCGGCAACAATTCACTGATGGAGGTGTCGCCGGAAAACTCGCCCTCATCCGGGCTGCCACAGCGGATGCAAATGATGACTGTCAACTAGTCGTCTCCTGCTCACTAGAGCGTGTACAAAATAATTATGGAATTCTTTGCATAGCGACGGCCTCGGATCAGGGTACGATGCGTCAGGACAGCCAACCTCGACATAGCACGACTCGATCCTCTGGATACTCGCCATGATGCCCCCTGGCAGCCACTGGTCACGATCCATGGACTCACCGGCATGGACTCAGCGACGCAACGGCATGAGCAACGATGGCTCTTAATGACTTTCACAAGTAATAAGGTAGACGGAACAAGAAGGCTGCGGCGTTGATGCCGTACTCGTTCGCGCGAGCATGACTTGACTTGACTTGTGAGGGGTTGTCAGTTTATTTACGAATTTTCTTGCGTTGTCCCTTTGTGTTTATGAGGAAACGTAACGTTTTCTTTTGTTTTCTTTTTCACTTCAAGGCCTCAGGGCCCCTTAATGCTTTGACGATTACTCTGGAGGGAACAAAAGAGGAAATTTGGCGGGCGTCTCGATCGAGAGGATCACGTCTCTCCCTCGACAAGCAAGACGCGCGCCGGTAGGACGCGAAGGAAGGGATGGGAAGGGAAGGGAAATACCAGGCTGAACATACATGGACGAACAGCAACAAAGAAGAACAAAAAGAAATGGGGATTTGGTCCTTTGGGATACATACAGGTTTCGGACGGAAAAGGGCGCGGAGAAAGGCAAGAGGGCGGTTTTTGTTTTGACGTCGCATATCAGGGCTATCCCATCTGATAGCCTACACTGCCCTGTTCTGTTATGATTGCATGGATAGAGGTTTATAACGGCCATGACGATTTATTCGAGTTCCTGATGCCCTCGTGGGCTTTGCGTGTACGGTAACTGTATAATACTGTTCAAGTCTAGTCGAGTATGATGTCCTTGACCTGATGAGCAACTCGACGTCCGGGCACATCTCTATTGGTAACACCACGAACCACCGTAGTTGGGAATGAGGGAAACGTCGCCATTTTATCCCTTATGCAGTCTGACGCCTCGAAAGGGACGGAACTCGACAGTGTCTACGTACTGAGTCCTTTGCTGCCTGCAACCCCTGAGAAAGCATCCACTACACGCTGTATTGTTCGGATGGCAGTTCTCGGTTCGCGGTGCTCCAACTGTCTGGCTCGTGTGGACTTCCGATACGCTTTATTTGTGTGACTGCTGTGTTATTTCCGTCAGGTTGCTCTACAGCCCTTCCCTGGGCCCCATGTCAAAAGGCTTGATGAGGCTTTGGGGGCGGGGGCTTTAGAGTAATCATGTCCTCCCAGGCCTTACCGCACCTCATTGACCTAAGTGCACAGGAGGCCTCCACCAATAGCACGGTGCATCACGTATGTCCTTTAGTCGTAGAGTTATCGGTATGTGGAAGCATTCGTATGGTTGGAAAACCATTGCGAACGAGCATAGTCTGTCTATGACAATGTGACATTTCGGTGTTTCCAACACCACCTACCTACAAAGCCCGCAGAAGATGAGCTGATGATGACTGTTGTCGGTTTGTCCATGTACTGAGCCTCGCCGATGTCGGATAGGGGGAGGCTACACCGTTGTTCTTGGCACGTTGGCTAACAAGCCAAGGCAGCATTGATGCAGGCAGTATGGCCAGTATCGTGCTCAACAGCCAAATCGTTGATCGAGTTGACAGAAGTTGTCGAAGAAGGATTGGAACGATTGATCGGGGGAAAGGCATGTTGGAAGCTTGAGACGTGGAAGACCCTTGCGTTGTTCAAGTCTAATTTCTATGCTTGTTCAGTGGACGGCTTAACCGAGGCTCTTGGGCATTCATTACTCTGTTGCCTCTAACACTTCGGCTGGACGATTCAGCTCGGGCCGTTCCCACCAGCTTCCTTGTTCGGCTGTCAAGTAAGTCTGTTACTGTTAGTAAAAGCCATCGATAACGGAATGATTTGCGGTATAAACTTTGACCCCAGGTCAGGGAAAAGTCTATTCGGCGTCACAACTAATCGCCGGACATGGGTTTTTTCGCCACGATAGTGACGATATTGTTCCCTGTCAATGAGGATAATCAGGGCACAAAAAAGTCAGACCAGATAAAAAAGATACGTTTATCAACGTGTGTTTCGAGTAGGCGAGATGAGACTTGCCCTTCACAAAACAAATCGCGGGCATGCCGGACAACGTCTCCGCAGCGATAGCACGGGCCGGATTCAATGTATGGGGAAGGCTTTCCCCGAGCACAGGCCTATTTATGAGGGGGTGCACGGGTAAGATAGCCCGGAAAGATGGCCCTGAATGGGTTTGAACCCCCCCTGAGGGGAAAAAAGACGAGACACCTGTGTGGGGAATGATGACGCTGGGCCGTTGTAGGCTTTCCCTTGGGGAAGAAGTGTGTGTCACTATCAGGAACAATGCCCTGACCTTGAGCCTCACCGAACGAGGACTTGAATTCCGGGGAAACCCTGTAAAATGAGACGTTTTGTGCGCCCCCTTCTCCAATGACTCCAACATAGGCAGGGTTTGGAGAATTTTGTCGAACCAGCGGAGAGGGACGTACTGTAAGTTTAGTCTTGTCCGGAATTCAAGCCTGTTTCCAGAAAGAGGTTGCTGATGTTGCATTGACTCAAGCTGATTGGGTCCCCCGCCCCCCGGACGACCCGGCACACCAAACTAGGTAGCATGACTGGGGAGCCTCAACCTTGTCTCTTTCTCTCTTCGAGAATGGAAGTTATCCGCGGACGACAAACGAACCCCGGATTTCTACGATTCTCCATTTTCCCCAGAATGGGATCCTCCCCCGCGTCTCCAACTGCATCGTTTGACTGGTAATGGGCACCTTTAGGTCCCCATCGAACGGGGACCACAAGGGCTCCTTCCCCGTTGACCGAGGATCCTAGCAGTGGCACTTGATAAGCTCCTTAGTCTTAGACGAGTATTTAAGTAGTTTAGCATCCTGCCAAGTTTTTTGAAAAATCAAACACTCACTCCCTCCCTCCCATCCTCCTCCTCTCTTCTGCATCTCCTACCTCTTCATCATTATCCCTCTTCCCCATCATGTCAAAGGATTTCAAGTCAGAATATGACACCGAGGGCGGCGGTGCTCCTCGAACTCCCTCCCGTGCCGGCGAGGTCCTCGAGGACAATGTAGTCGAGCACGACGCCGTCTTTGGTGCCATCACCGAAGATGGACCAAACTATCGAAACGTCGGGTGGATTGGTACAACTGCCCTCATGATGAAGACGCAGATAGGTCTTGGTGTCTTGTCCATGCCGGTTGTCTTTGATACTCTTGGCATGATTCCTGGAATCATTCTACTCATCACCATTGCTGGTATTACCACTTGGTCGGATTACATTGTTGGTGTTTTCAAGATGCGCCATAGGCACGTCTATGGCATCGATGATGTTGGAAGGATGTTGTTTGGCCGTATTGGCTACGAGGTGTTTGGAGCCATGTACGCTCTCTGTAAGTTGTCTTCACCTGCTAAACAGGCTTCAGTCTAACATGTTAGATTTTACTTTCGTCTCTGGCTCGGCTATGCTGAGTATCTCGGTTGCCCTCAACGCTCTGTCAACCCACGGCGCCTGCACTGCCGTTTTCGTGGCCGTTGCTGCCGTAACCACCTTTTTGGTGTCTAGCATTCAAACTCTCGGCCGTATCAGTTGGGTAGCGTGGGTTGGTGCAGCTTGCATCATCGTCTCTGGTTAGTCTCCTGCAGCAGCAGCATAGAACCAATCTAACGGACATAGTCTTTGTTGTCACCATTGCCGTCGCTCTTCAAGATCAACCCTCGGCCGCTCCGAAAGTCACTGGCGAATGGAAGTCTGACTACAAGCTTTTCAACAACCCCAGCTTCACCGATGCCATCTCGGCCGTCTCCACCCTCGTCTTTACCTACGCCGGAACTCCTGCGTTTTTCAACATCGTCTCGGAGATGCGCGATCCCACCCAATACACTCGTGCCTTGACAATCTGCCAGGTCACGGTTACTATCGTGTATATCATTGTTGGCACTATTGTCTACTACTATTGCGGATCATATGTTGCGTCGCCTGCTCTTGGCTCGGCCGGTCCTCTTATCAAGAAGGTCGGCTATGGCATTGCTCTACCTGGCCTGCTCGGTTCTGCTATTCTGCTCTCTCACGTAAGACGCCCATATACATACCTCTGACAAAACTAACTGTTATAGTTGCCTGCCAAGCACATCTTTATCCGAATCCTGCGAGGATCCAAGCACCTCACGGCCAACACTGCTATCCACTGGATCACGTGGCTGGGCTCTACCCTCTCCGTGTCTGTCGTAGCATACGTTGTTGCTAGTGGTATTCCCGTCTTCGGCGGCCTCGTCTCTCTAATTGGTGCTCTTTTTGGTTCCTTCCTATCACTTCAACCCATGGGCTGCATGTGGCTGTACGACCACTGGAAGGAGGAGCGTACGGTGCGATGGCACCTGATGGTCGGGTGGAGCGTCTTCATCATTGTCGCCGGTACCTTTTTGATGGTTGCCGGAACTTACGGCTCGGTCGTTGGAATTATCGACTCATACAAGGCCACGGGAGGGTCAGCTGCATGGTCTTGCGCTGACAATTCCAACTCTACCTAGGAGGGGATGGTTTAAGATGTCGAAGCACCACGACGCACTTATTGACTCAATATACGCATTTACCCGCTGCATGTCACACTCCACTCACCAAGGTACACGCGACGAACCCAGTTCGGATAACAACGGAAATCAGTGGCTAGCAATCACGCCATTTGAGAGTGAAAAAGTCTTGTTTCCATCGTTTCACAGTGAATGGAGAAATGTCCAACTATTGGACGGATAATGGCGACAAATCAAAAAATGCTTTTTTTTACGCTTGCTAATTTTCAAAGTGGTATACACAATCCATACGCCAGAGATAAGAGACCCCAAGCACCACGAGATTTCTGGTCCAACTCGTGACCATCGCAGATCAATGTCCGTTATTAACCATGTCCATGTTCAACCTTGCTTGCCCAGATTAATGTCCGAATCGTTATCATCACGTCACAATTTGACTTGACTACCACAGCTGCACAAACGACAAGCTCTTTCTAAGAGACTTGTCCAGCCAGGATCCGTCCTCACGCGATCCAGCCGGAGATTGATTGCGAGCCCAGAGTCCCTGCGACGCAAAGTCGCGGGGTGTGTCGCTGGCGGCAGGGAGAAAGGCCGAGGTCGATGAGCCGGGGTACATTGGGGGCGGCGGGCGCGACTTTTCCAGTGTGCGACCACGGTGCGACGTGCCCGACTCGGCGTGCTTCTTATCGTAGTCTCGCAGAGAAGGTGTCAATTCGAGGAAACGAGGGGTTGGCATGGAAGTAGGCTTCCACAGCTCATCCGAATCCGCAGCCATAATGAGAGGCTCATCATCGGGCTTGGACCAGAGCTGGTAGTTGGTCTCGCTGGGGTCCAGGTCCATGACACCCTTGTCAGAGGGTCCACTGGCACGGATCGCCTCATCCAGGGCAGCGAGCCATTCGGCGGGAGTAGCATCGATGCGACGAACGCTCTTGTCGGACTTGATAGAGGAAGCTCTGGTGAGAGGAGGCATGGAGATGAGCGAGTCGACTGAAGCGACAGACGTGGTTCTCGGGCGAACTGTCGATAGAGCCATCCAGTCGAGCTCGACCGGTGTCTCGGCCGGTGAGCGCACAGACCAGAGGCTATCTGAGCTGAGTGTCGGCAGAGGCTCCTGCGAGATGCGCATCTTGGGTCTGGTCTCCAGAGCAGCGGGGGTTTCGGAAGTAGTACGGAAATTGTTCCGGCGGTGCTTCAGGCTGAATAGGCCTTCCAGGACGAGACCATCCAATTCGCGCTGGAGCTCAACAGCCGCGGCATTGGCCTTGGCATCCCAGAGAGGGGCCATGTTCCAGAGATGAGTGAATCCAAAGTCGGGGTACGCCTCTAGAGGTCGTCGGGGAGGTCGCATTTCGAGAGCCGCCGGAGCCTTGTCGGTGGTGCGGTATTCGGTGCGACGGTGGCTGAGGCTAAAGAGGCCGGTCGGCTCCTCGTCCGCAATGATAGCGGCAGTGGGCTCCCACAATCCAAAATTGACCGCCTCGCTCGGCGTAGACGACTCGGAGCCGCTTACTGAGCTGGCAGACGATGCGGAGCTAGATCCGGACCACAAACCGTCCTCGGAAGGCACCTCGGGGATAACGGGCTTGCTGGTCCAGAGGCTGCTGCTCTCAACGAAAGCAGGCTCGGCCTCTCTGGGCTTGGCTCGGGGGACATCATCCATCACCACGAGGTAGGTGGCCCAGGTCTCAGGGTCAGGCTGGGGGAGGCCATAGGAGACCTTGGGGAGGACTGGGGGTTGAGACCACATGCCGGGCAAGGGTGTCTTTGTTCCCCAAAGTCCGTGGTTGGGAATGTCGACCTTCTTTGCTGGGGGAGTCCAGAGGGAGTTGCTCTCAATGATAGGAAGGTCGGCCTTTGCAGGGAGAACGCGAGCAACGTCGTCGGTAGGTAGATATTTCTTCCAGGTAGCTTCGTCTGGCTGGGCAAGTCCCTTGGTGGGGCTGGGAATGATAGGGCTAGGAGACCACAAAGCCATGCCAAAAATGCTAGTAGATTTCTGATGCTGATGTTGTAGCTTGGGGTGTTCAGACTTGAGAGGTGAAGACTGAGGAGGCAATGGGAAGAAAGATAACAAACGACTGTTGAGATTTGCGTCGGCGCGTCGGCTTTGTATATGGATAGGAGCAGCGGAGTTAGCGGACTCGGCGGGCAGTTCGGCGGGCTTGGAGATAGAGGGCGCCATGTGCTGGATGCGGGCGGGTGTCGCCTCAACGGGAGTGAAAGTCCACGTCAAGGGACTGCGAGTCGCTGGTGCTGCAGGGGTGTGATTTGCAAGCAGCTGGGGAAACTGTGTCTCATGAGTGGCGTTGTCGTCATTGATTGGAGCGCCAGACAAGGGTAGAGGCACGGGCTTGCTGCTTATTGATGGCTCAGACGGATTTTTGCTTATTGAAGCAACTGGAGGCTCGGGCTTCGGAGGGGTCCCCATGGCGGCATCGGCTGCCGAGCTCGCACCAAGCGTAATCAGATGCGCATCAATTTTTGCCGGACCCTGGTCTTGACCCTGGTTGTGGCCCTGGCCCTGGCCCTGGCTTTCGCGCTGCCCCTCGCCCTCTCGCTTTTTTCTGTTAACTCGCTCCCGGAGATCCATGTCCGCCAGCGTCATTGTTGGTGGGTGGGGGCTTTCCCGCTGGCTAATCTGGCTCTGGCCTGGTGTCCTTGGGGGTGAGTCTGCGTGTGACGAAGAGATATTAGTTGGGGCTTGCCCTTTGTTGATGCCCATGCCGTTGTCTGAAAATTTCGCCGAGTTTGCATCTGCGTCTGCGTCTGCATCCTGTGCCTGTTCTGCAAGCCCATGTGCCGCTTCTTGCTTTTGCTCGGAGGGAAGACCGGATTTACCATCTTCATCCTCATCCTGGTGGGGCGTGGATACACTTGTCCGCTCCGCAGGTTCCAGAAGGCTGACAATTTCCCAAAGAGTTGTTTCGTCAAATCCATCTTCGTCGCTGTCGTAGTACGAAGACGAATCGTCGTACGTTTCGCTGTCAGAAAACTCCTCCCTTTCGTAGTCGTCCATCGACTCCATCACCTCCGTGGTGGTGTCTACCTCCACTTGCACATCCACCTCCACGCTCCTCTGCATCATGTGTGATTGTGACCCTCTGCTGGCCATTGTCCCAGGCATGGCGCCAATTGTCAACCCAGACATCCCTCTAGTTGGCATCGCTGGCATCGTTGCCCTGTCAGACCTCTCACCCCATGGGAATTGGAATATCCCAAGTGTCCCGCGCCTATCAGGGAGTGGTTCCGGATTCTCCAGTATGTCTGGGAGGAGTGTGACACGCTTGATCCGCCGTGGGGGCTGGCGGGGAGGAGCTGAGTGCTGGACTTTAACTTCCACCACTTGGGTTTTCTCTGCTCCCCAGAGCCCTTGATGTGCAACCTGGCGTTGTGGTGATCGTGATGCCGACCACAGCCTGTTACTCTCAATCGTCAGAGGTTCCAGATACCTCTTCTCTCGTCTGATGGTATCTGGAATTTCCTCTGGCGCCATGTCTGCTGCCTTGGAGGCAGGGGTCCAGAGGGATGGTGCAGTAGGGGCAGCAGCTACAGGAGTGATGGGGCGCCACAGCGCCTTCGCCGCCTTGGCATCATTCTCCATCTGACCAACCAGAGCCTCAGCTTCCTCATCGTATTCGTGCTCAGATTCTGTGTCTGGAGGAGTAGGACTAGACAATCCGGGGAAGGATGAGCTTGCCAACTTTGATCTGAAGCCAGTCTGTGATAGCAGAGACTGCAGATCGTTGTCCGCTTCCAATTGCGTTCGTCGAAACGGCTGCCCGTGTCGCGAGTCGCGCCTGGGCGATCCCACAGACATAGTCGACTGGGAATCTCGGAGCATTGTGTGCCGAATTGCTTGCCATTGGTTCTCCTGCTCGTTCAATTCCAGCTCCAGATTGGCCAGCAAAGTCGCCCTCTCGTCACCTGTAGGAAAAGCCCCTGCCAGCTCTGCGGGGTTGACATAATTGCCAGACCTGGCTAAAGCCATTTCCAGCTCATCCTCAGAATCTGGCGATGGTTCAGCCTGCATCCTGCTGTTGCGGAGCAGCAGAGGAGCAGGCGGAGGACTCCGATGCAGCTTGACTGAGCGCCCCCTGTCTGAGAATGTTGGCCGAGCTTCCCCCACCTGACGTGTCCGCTCGGAGTTGAACTCCTCGGCACCTTGCAAGTCCGATGCAAGTCCGGTGCCTTGTTTAGCTGGCTCGTGCAGGGGGTGCAAGGGGCTCACGCCGTGAGCCTCGTTCAACGATGGGGTCCCCGCAACTCCGAGCCCGGCCCGCTGGATTTTAGTCGATTTAACCGCAACTGCCTCTTGCACGTGCGTGGGAGCAATATCCCAGTTGAGAAAAGAGTCATCGTCTTGAATCGTGGACCCAGGAGAGAGCCTGTCAAAGCCGTCCGCCGGAAGAACAGGCGAGGACCTTCGCTCGTATCCTCTCTTGCGCAAGGACGTTGGCGTTGGGATTGATTCCTCTGAAGGCGAGATAGAATGGCTTGATTGGGCAGGGCTTTCAGGAATTGTCACAGGCTGGACCTTTGCCGCCGGGCTTGAGACCAGGCTCAAGACTGGAAGCTCAGGAACAGACATAGACCGCCTTCTCGTACCTGTGGCCTTGGAGTGTCCACTCTCTAGCAAATTAGCAAGCTCGCTTAGCCGAGGATCGGTGGGCATCGGTGGCGGTGTCTCGAACTTGAGCATGGAGCTGCAGGAGAGCGATCGCTTGCGGTGTTGTAGATTCGGGGACCCTTCTGCTGGAAAGATAGGGCGATCGACATTTTGTTTTCTTGGTATTGGCCTTGGTCGATGAACTACCGAAATAACCCTTGCCAATTCCCCTAGATCTTTATCTTTAGGCTTGATAGGCGGTGCTGATTTCGTTTGGGCTCTTGGCGCGCGCGTGGCTGGCTTCTGAACATCGACCGGCAGTGAGAAGTTGACGACGGTGTCTCGCGTGGCCAGGGAGGGATACGGCAAATGTCGAGGCGGGGGCTTGAGATTAGCCAGATTTGGTGTCGATGGCTGCCTTGGGGATCTTCGTCGAATCTCTTCTACCCCTGGAGATAAAAGCGCCGACGTCGTAGTCGCAAACGATGTGGGTTTCGACGTGGGAGTGTTATAGGAGGATTCGGTATCCGAAACTGCCTCCAACAATGCCTCCTGTCTCTTTCTTTCCTTTTGCGCGACCGCCAAGTCCACCGTCGCAATCTTGGAAAGCGGGTTATGATCTTGTCGCAAAATGGGATTCGAGATGACCAGTTTCGTGTCCTGCCGGGGTCTCTTCTCCAAGCTCCTCATTTCGATAGATACCGGTAGCGTCTGGGCTCGAGGCGGTGGGAATAGTTGCCCTTGCACCGGAACTCCGCCCATCCCAACACTTGCTTGTCCGGCAGCTGGCATCGAAATTACTGGAAGCTCCTTGTTCACACTTGTCATCGCACGTGGGATCCTCTTGGGTTCATCCCAAATTTCCCTCCTAACCTCTTCATGTTGAACCGTATGGTATGAGTCGGCGGTCGATATTCCTCGGCTCTGCAAGTGTCGGTACGCATCGAAAGCTGGCTCGGTCGGGGGTTCGGATTTCGCAAGATTAACTTGGAAGTAGGCGAGGATAGCTAAAGGGTAAGCATGGTTCGTCAGTAGGAAGAATAACCTACCGATCAGGATCGAGAGGCCAGTCGCTGGAATTACAGTTCGTACAACAACAGGCAAGGACTCGATGCCCAGCATGAGAGGAACACTCGCCTATACAGGTCAGACAAGACTCCTTGTATTGGAGTTACTTACTGCTGTCCAAATGCCCAAGCCCACAGTAATGAAAAGAGCAGCTCGGCCACTGGTAACTCCCTCCCAGGAGTTGCCATGAGAAATGACTTTTGTCAAGAGAGCAGCCACAAAGACAAGATCAACAGCGGAAACCACGATGCCAACCGGCAAGACTGATGTGCGCGCCAGGCAGATAGCACCAAGCTGTGGTCGTTGAAAGCCGACAAATACACCTCCCAGAACGAGTCGCACCAGGACGAATCCTTGGGAAGCCAATGCATCCACCCCTGATCCCTTCGTAGACTTGTTCGAGGTCCAGACCAGGCTTTGCTGTAAAGATACTCGGGCAAACTGGTCAAAGATGGATGCAAAGGTGATGGTGACCTGGCAACTCGTCGAGGCGGCATTGATCAGAATAGAAGTAAAGTCAACTTGAGCCCACAGGGCTGAAGAAATAAGGAATGTAATGAGGGCCAGCCTCGGACCATCTCGAAGAAGATTCGAACTACCCTTAAAAACGATCGGAACGGTTGAAGCTGCAGCATGGACAACGAGGCCACTATCCCGGGTTAGCTTAGACGTGCAATGAAGATGGTTACTTACAATGCAAAGGCGGCAACCAGGGCCTGACGGTTAGTAGAGGCGTTCATAGATACGACATTAGGTTAAAGAACGAACAAAAGAAAGAAACATTAAAGACTGGATGGAATTTGGATCAACCAAAACTGACCACGAACTTGCGCGGTATAGAGAATGGAATACAGAAGAAAGGCAAGAAACGAAATCAACGAAAAAGCATGAGTCGTTGATGATATGGATCTGCACTTGCAACAAACCATCTCGTCTCAGATAATCGCGTCAAACTGGCCGTGTTCGAGCCGTTCGAGTTCGCTTGAGGTAGTCGGCGCGGCGCTGAGCAATGATTGGACGGATGGCGGATCTCATGGGGTTCCATCGACTGTAGCCGGTAGCATCGTTTCGCGTGAAACCCCAGGCGTCGGAGGCCGTCTGTTACGGCGAGACCTGAGACGAAGGGGCGGCGCTTGATGGCTGGAGGGCCAGGCGACGGAATTAATACATGACAGTTATTAAAGAAATCAAGAGCGGGAGAGCGCTTATTTCAGTAATAGAAACCCGGTCGGGAAGTGAATCCGTCTTGGCTGGAGAATAGGGAGAAACCGGATCGTTGGTGCCCGATGCCTGGGGGGACGTGCTTGGCGACATGGCCTGAAGACCATCAAGATCAAGTCAAACCAAGCATCAAGAAATAAAGAATAAAAGAAGAAGAGAATTAATCGTCCTCATCATCGTGAGAAGACACAAGAGTTGCCGTTCGGACTGTGACCGAGAGCTGGGACTGCGGGGCAATCGAAGGCTTGCCGTTGGTGCGCTCCAAGCAAGTCATGCAACGGGCAGGGTGTCAGGGTCCATCACCCGCATTGTGGCACTGAGGTTTTCCTGATGCGGCTAATGAATGAGGGAGAAGAACGTTCGTTATTACCGAGGATATACATATGGTGATGAGGAACAATTGTGTTTGGATGAATGATGTTTAAAATGCAAGGGAGGCTTGAGTTTTAAGTTGGAGATGCTTCAATCCGATGGTGCCCGAGCGAACGGGGATCGCTCTTTCCCAACTGGGCAACCGACACGCGACAAGAGCAAACTAACCCATTCCACCCGAAAACTTCCCCAGATTCTGATCAGCGTTAGCATTCGCATTAGCACCAGGATTACGCCTCCACTGTATTGATTGATTGAAGAGGGAGCCCGTGTAGCATTAGGGTAGGTTCGTGCCCATTGGATAGGTAAGCTTCAACTGTGATGGTGTTCCTGGTCGAATGACCACAACTTGGTCCCACGACATGTGCTCAACACCAAGACATCACATGAATACAGTACAGTAGCCTCTTACTCACCACCCTCTTATACGTCTCCTTTGTCCTTCCGTTCTTGTCTGCCGGTCGTTCCCGGTCACCATCAACCTCACCGACCGGCCCGGTGCTAGAACGGAGCCGAGAGATCACCTCCGGCCTCGACCCGCTACTGGCCGCGTCCGAAAGAGTTCATTCTTTCTGGAAACTCTGTAACTTTGACTCTACAGTTGACATGAAGCTGGATGCAAAGCTAATGCGTGCTACTCCACCAATCTTGTCCAGCTTGGTTTCCCCGCGAAAGCCAACTCACCAATCGAAACCCGCGGGATGGTCAGGTCGAGGGCCAGCCACCACCACTTGTTCACCGGGATAGGATGATTCCAAACGGTACTCCTCACCTGCAGATACTTTGTGGGACGTGTAGATGTCATGTCTAACCAAGTATAGGCAATCAATGGTACTTGGCAAGTTTGACAATCACGCCCTTGAGCGCCTCAGCTTCGGTGCAATCCTCCGAAATGACTACTATCAAAGACTCGGCTCCGGAGGTGATGACTCGATATCAACACCAGGTGAATCATCACGAGTATAAGATGCAAGAGCGTAGGACACTTTAATCATCATCATCATCATCATCATCATCATCATCATCATCATCATCATCATCATCATCACTCAGCATTCATCCGAAGCAAGTTAAACCAGCCAAGCCTTTTTTCTCAATCAACATGGGTCGCTACGATCTCGAATACCCTAAAGAGGCCATCAACACAATCAAGCGTGAAAACGACCGCGCGGTGTATGCTCTCAAGACAATCCACGAAATCGTCAACTCGTGCCAAATTCTTCATGTCTCATTCAATACCCCTTCTCACCCTTTCCCTGTCATTCTTCCCATGATCGGCCAGATGGGTTCTTTTGAGCGCCCCAGCGCTGATATCGGCGACCCCCTGGATCTGTACCTCCACGGCTACGTCTCCAGCCGTATCATGAACATTAGCCGTGGCGCTGAAGAAGGCATGCCAGTGTGCGTTGCTGCGTCTCATGTTGATGGCCTTGTTCTCGCCTTGTCATCATTCTCGCACAGCTACAATTACCGTTCTACGGTCCTCTTTGGCCACGCTTCGCTGGTCAATGACGAGGAGGAGAGGATGTATGCCATGGAGCTCATCACCAACAGCGTCGTGCCTGATCGCTGGCGTCACACTCGTCTACCACCAACCAAGGCCGAGCTTCAGAGTACTGGCATCCTCAAGGTTCGCATTGCCTCTGGCAGTGCCAAGATCCGCACGGGTGGTGCTCACGATGAGAGGCACGATATGGAGAACCAGGATATTCAGGACAAGGTCTGGACTGGCGTCGTGCCTGTTCAGCAGACCATGGGAGAACCAGTCCCTAGCACATACAACCGGATCGACGTGCCGGGCTACATGTCAGAGTTTATCAAGGACTTCAACACAGATAACACGCAGTATTCTCTCGATGTGGCCAAGGACTAGTCCCTGAACGGTCTATTCAAGATTAGATAGGAAATAGATGCAATTACCACTGCTCCCAGATCTTGCCCGGCAGCACCGACCTCATAATCTTCCAGTGTCCGGCCGCGCTCTTCTGGTGCCACTTGGTAACCTTGCCGGTCCGGTTCTTAGCCAGGACGTCCGTGTCGTCGTTATCCAGAAACTCTTGCTCCCGGACTTCGTGCTGCGGCGCCAGGAAGGCCTGTCGGGCGCGGCTCCGAAGAAAGTCGCTAGGGACCGGGCGGCGGAAAGTAATGTCCCCGGGCGTCTTCCGGCAGAATATAACCATGTTGGTAAAGTCGCTGCCCCACCGCTCAACGTCGGCTTCCGCACGTGGGCTCTCACGGAAGATGCGGCACGAGGGGAAGACTTGCTTGATAGTGCGGTAGATCAACTGAGGGGCAGGCAGGCTAAAGTCACCGGCGTAGTTCTGCATAGTTAGTATGAGTAGCTGTGTGGACGAGAAGACTTACAATTGCAATCACTCCATCAGGCTTCAAGAGAGCACCAAGTCCTTGCAGGAACTCGAGGGTAAACAGGTCAACCGGCTCAGCACCGCCTGTGAAGACGTCGTGGACAATGTAGTCGTACGCCTTGGACTGATTGACGAGGTTGGCAGTGTAGCTCACAGCGTCCGCAATGGCTGCGGGGTTGTTCTGACGCATGTTGAAGTACTTCTGGGCAAACTCATGGACCACTGGATCAATCTCGACAACCGTCGTATCGATGCCGTGAGAGACAAGAGCAGATGGAGTGGTTCCGATACCAAGACCACTGATACTGTTAGCGAGATACGGCCACAGCGAAGGCGACTTACACAACAAGGGCTTTGGCATCAGTATCCGAAAGGGGAACCTCCCTCTGGATCAACCGAACCGCCTCGAGCATGACGAAAACACCATAAATTGGCTCAGACACCTTCTGTCCCTGGAATCGCACCCATTCTCCTCCAAGAAGACTATGGTCGCATCGCATCACACGGAATCCCTGTCCCAAATTCTCCAAGATCGAGATGTATCCAGTCAACGATTCCTTGCGTTCCAGAAGTGTCCAGTTCTGTGCAGCCAGGGTGCTGTTGAGGGACGCCGTAGCCATGGGCGTCATGACATGTGTGTTCAAGACAGCTGTATGCAGCAGCGCAGGAATAGCCAAGACAAGGTACTTTGACGGAGAAAAGACAGCATAGATGCCCGACAGAACCAATTCCAATCCAACACGAGTAAACCAAAACGCACTTCCAATCAGACCCTGAAGCTTTTCACTGGCGATTCTCTCAGCCAGTCTAAAGAAAGCCCAAGAACCAATGCCAGGCGCTGCATCTGCAACGAACTTGGGAAGCATGCTCATATCAGCATCTTCGAGTTGATCAGCCACAAAAGCAGCCGAGAAGACTGCCAGAGGGAACAGAGTCAAAGCCTCGGTGACAAGAGGACCCCACCAACAACCCAAGCGGTCACTGAAGCCGCCGGCGAGATACTGGACGGCGGGGATGTTCAATGCGATGATAGGGAGGAGCTGAGCCGTAGGCAGAGGCAACACGTTTCGAAGAAACAAGTTTCCAGCCCATCCGACGAAGCAGCCAGCCATGATGACGGGAGCATGAGTGACGGCCGATGGGATAGAGCCATAGACTGGAGAGAGGTTGAGCTGGGAAACGCTGGACGCAACACCCAAGAGCCCAAGGATGAAAGCAGTCTGAAGATAGATGGATGTCTGCTTTGCGGCGCGTCTAGTCCATGTGTCTTCCTTGGCCTTGGCTGCGAGGTCTTTGAGCTCTCTCTCGAAGCGCTCTGGGGTGAAGCCTTCAGGCGCGCCAGTCGCCTTTGTCTTTTTGGGAGCCATTATGCAGTGGGAAAGCTAGAAAGCAATTGATAACAAAATATACAAGTAGAAGCAACAATGAGGGACGAGACGGTGGTCAAATGGCCTGCACCTGAGCTCCGAAGGTTGGTTGAAGACGCGACATTGCAACAGGAGGTTGACGTGGAGTCTTTGTTCTGAAGGGTGTGGCGGTGCTGTGGCTGGAATCTAAGGGTATCATCTTGGCGCCGGAAGAAGTGATCAAGATATTTTCGATATTGTCAGGAATTTATTGTCAATTGTTTCGGAAAATTTGATGGTGTTTTAAAAGCAATTGAACTTTAATTCTCTTGTGTTGATGCTGTTGATGTACAAGCGTAACCAGACGTAACCATTCCGTCCTACTGTCTATCGATTTTGGTGTCAATTATTGACAAGTTAGCTATCCTGTCGGAGTCCAACAGAGTGTAATTTCTGCCGGCCAGTGGTCAAGATGAATTGGGATAATCATCTATTATACCAATGTTGAATGTGATCTTTCCTTATCCCTCGTGTCTGCTGGTGTCGCTTTCTACTTAGAGATGTTCCCGGATTTCTATTCGCACAGCGTTTCACCAGCCTTGAGAAGCTCGTTTGTCTGATGCCTCGATAAACTCAAACTCGGGAGGTGCCATTGAGTCCCCGAAGAACAATTTGCGGCTGTACTATGCCCATCTTCAAATCTCGGATGGTCTGGCGCTTTTGATAAAAATAGTTGATGTTGAAGGCCCCGGGCCGTCACCTGTCGATCCTGGTATTAACATCATGCTCCTCAGTGGCCGTTACCAGTGCATTCGTGCTGTACCAGAATAACCAGCACCTCAAAATATTGCCAGACCTGGGCTTTTGTGAGGGACCTGCGGTAGACGAAGGACAGCTCCGCCCGTACACTCCAGGAATGGCACTAATCAGGCCCAGCCTATCTTCTGGGGGCGAACGTATCAGGTCGCCATCTAGTTGTAGTAGAGGAGCCTGAAGCTTCAGGTTCAGCCCCATGGCGTATGGGTGAACTCGAGTCCTCCACACCTGGAGTAAGGCGTAATGCGTGTGGAGTAGAGGAAGAGACAGGAGTTGTAGGCCATGGATCCGGAGTATTAGGCCTCACTTCTGGATTAACGGTCCTCGGATTCTGGTCTTCGGCTCGTGGGGTGGGTGGCATTGAGCCTGGAGTAGAAGGGGAACTAGAGTCCGAGGCTTCTAACGCTGGCGTCGATGATCTTCTCAATGGAGAGTAAGGCAACGCGGATGGAGTCGGGGCTCTTGAATATGGTCCATCAAGCTCTGGAGATGGCGAGAAGTATCTCATGGATGGAGTTGGGGCTCCCGAAGATGGACCGTCCAGTTCCGGACTTGGCGAGAAGTACCTTGCAGTAGCAGCAGGTGTCGGGGCTCTTGAGGATGGACCGTCGAATTCTGGAGTTGGTGAGAAGTATCTCGCAGCTGGGGTGGGCGGTATTGATCCCGGCGTAGAAGGGGGGCCTGAGATGGAGGCCTCAGGTGTATATGACCTTGTCTCTGGTGAATAGCGTCCCGCTGTCGGAGTCGACGGCACCGAGTTCGGAGTGAAGCGAGAACTTGGCGAATAGTATCTTGCAGCTGGAGTTGGAGGCATTGAACCCAGCGAAGAGGGGGAGGCTGATCGAGAGGCATCAAAAGATCCTGCTTCAGTTGTATCTGGCCTCTCAGTTGTATTGACGGGAGCGGCTGAATCATAAGCCCACCAGGATGGAAAAGATGACTCTTCGATATCTGGTGTTTCGGGCCTGGCAACTGGAGTGGCTGGAATCGAGTTGGGGGAAAGGGGCCCTAAATCTGGAGATGGCATCTAGCCTGCCTCATAACGGGATGACTTGGGCGTGTTAGAAGGATGTTGAGACATATTAATGAATTGGTAGAACCTGATGGGGTGATATAGTTGTGTTCTATTGTTGATGAAGAAGTGAAGATTGAACTGGGCCGTGGGCGGGGGGATATATGCCTGGCCAGGCGCACCTTCCATGAAACGTCGCATCATCTATCGTGACGACAAAGGCTCAAAGACACAAAATTAACAAACGTGTTGAGGTTTATTATCTCGATATTAGAGTAATATCTTGCATTATCCGCATCGTTGCCTATTATGTGGCTTCTTGCTACACGGCAAGTTGCAGCCGTTGGCCAACGCCATCTCATCTTGACTGGGTTACAAGGAGGAGACGATACACAGATTCCTCTTGTAATTGAAAACCTAGTCTTTTAAACAGGCTTTGTTGGATGAAAAGGAATGCATTGTTGGGTCGTTGTGTACAGTTAGTTGTGTATGAGGCTTGAGTTGAGTTGTCACTGTTCAAGCACCCCATTCACTAAACTCTTCGCCAAGCCCTTTCAACGGCAGCAAGTAATTGTTGAATGAGTCTATATGTTATACTCAAAAGAAAACTTGAAACTTGGTCTTACCCGTACCTTCAAATATTCACAACCCTGCCATCAGTTGCGCAACCACCACTAGCACGACCCACGATAACCTCTAGCCCTGACGTATGCCACGAACCAACTAGGTTTAAGGTCCGTGACAGGTGGATCTCGGCCTCGATCCGACGCATGGCAGTGTGGGCTCGTGCATGACATGTGGAGTCATCGAAACCATCATGTTGGTTCTCATTTCTCAGCTTTTTGTACGTCCCTGAACTTGAGTTGATACATCACAGAAACTGGTAGTGATACCGTTTTGCATCGCTCATTCAATCTAATCATCCATTCCCATTTACCATCTCATCCAAATCATTCAAATCATATACCGTCATCCCAGCGCCCGTCCATGCCTCGGCCTCCCAGAGGTCCGAGAAGGTATCATTCATCAAACATCAATAGCCAGAAACAACCGGCCACAGAGGCCCAATGACAACCGCCATGTCAACTCCTGCCTTGCCCTGCCAAAAACAATCTAGTAACGACACAACGCCTGAATGCATGCCGTGACCCGTTCTTTTATCAGCAGGCGAAACCCTGTCTACCTACATCCGTGTAGGATAATCCTCCATGTCGTCATCGCTGCTCTCCTCCTCGTCTTCACTGCGCGGACTGTGCATAGCACTAATGTCTGCGCTCGGTATACTGCTTAGGCTGTCGAGAATGCCACCGCTAAATGATGGGGGTGCCGAAACTGAAAGGTCGACGTGACTACCGTTGCGGCTCATCGACGGCTTCTCAGGCAGCTGCTTAAGCAGGCCTGTCGAAATGTCCAACATAGTCATAGCAAACTCGGTCAACCCCTTTCCTTCTCCAGGCTTGGAGCTCACTGAAAGAGTCCATCGATACTCTCCCAGACGCCGACGATACCAGTCAGCTTCTTCACGCCCTGGCGACGTAGCCCAGAGTAGTGAGCCAAACGTGCCAATCAGGGCAAAATTGGTTTTTGATGCAAAGTACCAAAACGATCGCAGGTGGTTCGGTGTCAAACGGTTGACGAAATCCATAGCGGAGATAAGACGGGCCTTGGCGGCACTGCGACAGATGTGCTGCACGTACGGGTCAACCGAATTCGATTCCGAAGCAAGTGATCGGATGATTCGTCGATGTAGAGTAATTTCGGCGGCAAAATATGCCAGATGGAGATATCCAATACTGGAAAGTCTGCTGCTTGGGTTAAACGACGAGTAAGACGAATCAAGTCGAATCAACTGCGGTAGGCCTCCATACCACTCCTTAAGCTTCAATTGGATCGGCTTTGCGAGTGACAAGACGAGGTGTGTGCCTTGCGCACCTGCATTGGCGACTGTATTCATCGCATGTAATGTGTAAAAGGTGTCGAGGATCTCCGAAAGGATTTCGGAAAGTTGCACCACCCGCATAAACAACATCCGGCCCTTTTCGATATCCAACTTCTCCTCTGTATCGTTCTCGTCCCATTCGACATCGGGAAAGTCATTAGGGGTGAGGGATTTCACTCCCCAGTTGGTAGCAAAAATGTGTGATGGTCGTCCATGAACCAGAGCCCCCCATTTATCCTGCATGTACAGTGCCCAAGCCAGTCGTTTCCGAAGCCCCTTTTCCCATGGTGGAATCTTCCATCCTGAACAATCCAGATGCAATCCAAGCTCATGCCCAAGAGCTACAAGCTGGGCCGTCGGTGCCCACTGGTCACCCTCTGGTCTCTGGGACAGGAGCAGGCCTGCCTGAATGGTCGACAGCTTAGGCCGGAAAGTGGCCTCATCCAGTGTCGCACGGATAATGCTCTCAAGCTCCTTGACATTGGGGCGAGGCAGACCAGCAAGATCCTCGCTCTGATCCCACCAATTGATGGCGAGCAGGTAGACGGCAGCCAGCAGAGGCGGTGAGAATTCTCGGTGAGAGCGTTCGTACTTTTCCATAAAGACATGCTTCTGTATAATGGGGAACCCTGGGTGGATGACCCGAAAGTAAATGTCGATCAGATGCCGGCCATGAGGGGCCACAATGGACTCGACATGATCAGCGTCTTGCTTCACATGTTCGTGCCCTGGTGTGCTGGAGTCAGGCAGCATCAAGAAGGTGTCGTGTTCACTGACTTTGCGGAGGGTGCCTCTGGACAAGAGGCTCTCGTCGTGAGGATCGAAGGAGGAGAGGTTGATGAGGGAGGGTTCAAAATCGGTGGTGGGACCGATATATTGGCTGTAGCGATCGTTCTGGAGGCCAAGCGTACGTTTCAGCATGGTCGGGCCGCCGACATTTGCCATCTCCTCCAGGAACGAGCTGCTGGCGGCGGTACTAGAGAGGCTAGAGTTGTGGTTTCGTCGCCTGGATGCGAGACCCGGAGAGCTACAAGACCAATCACGTCAGACAGGTTGCACGAGTAAGACGGTTATCAAGGAGTAAAAGTTGAGTGGAGTGGCAGCCGTTGTGGAGAGAAGGCTGGGGATGACTGACCTTCTTTTCCCAACATCTTGGCCGTCATGAAGCTTTCTTTTTCGGGACTGGGGACTGCAGGCCAGGGAACACTCGGAGCCAGCAGCTTGGCACTGAGCACAGCCATCGTCATCGTCGTTCATGATACAGCTGGTACGCGAGTAGCGGCAAGCCAGGCAGGGCGGGATGGGGGAACCGTTGAAGGATGAACCCTCAACGGGGGCGGAACTGGCAGCACCGTGGCCCATCTCGAGCCTATGGAAGCTGTCCTGGCGATAAGAGGGCTCGGGCCGTGGAGGCTTTGGAGCGATGGCGATAGGCGCCGTCCTCTGCACGGGGGCCGAAGACTGGGGAGACATGATGCCGGGGTGCTATCTGGAGTGTATCCGAGGCAATGGAATCACCATCAGCAACTCAATTCTGTCAGGGCGGACAAGGTTCAGGTCAGGTCAGGCGCCCGCTGCCCTGGTAGAAACGGGCGCGAGATGTTGAGCCGCAATGCCCTCAACGTAGGTCAAAGTCTATGGGGCTGCTGCTGTGCGCTGCGCTGCGATGCGAAAGATAGATAGCCCCACGGGGTCGGCAGTGTCGCTGACGCAATATGCCCTAGCTACAACCACTGAGCAGCAAGATGATGTTGACGATGGCTAATAGAACCACGTTATCCAAATCAAAAGTCGAAGACGGGCGCGTGCCAGGCGCACAAGCAGACAAGCAATGGTTGGTGCGAGATAACAGTCTGGGGAAGCGTGGACGGACGAGGCGAGGAGTGAAGGAGGGAAAAAAAGATAAGAGGTGTCCGAGTGTGTAAGTGGTTGGAGACAAGAGGGCAAAGAGTGGGATCCGAGATGCCGGGATGCCAGGGACTTGCTGGGATGGCGGATGGCGGGCGCAGATGGGCGCCGATGGAGTCGGTCGACAGACGGGAGACCAGGGGGGTTAGCTGATAAGGCGGGCAAGCGGGGAGAGTTGACTAAGGAGCAAGAGCTGGAGCGAAAACCGAAGTCGGTCTCGGTCCAGTTTGAGTCAGTTTGATATCGAGTCGAGTGGGAGTCGTGTCAAGACGCAGAGAAGGTCGCGCGATGCTGGTTTGCTTTGCGGGATGTTTGCGGGCGGCGATACAGCAGCACCCAACCAGACTCGACGACCTGGGCTTGGTGCGCCCGCTGAGATCTGTTGGCTGCTTCTGGCTGGCTGCTTTTTGACTTGTTCAACTCCAGGCGGGGATAAAGCCTGGGGAACCGGGGATAGGATTGGACGTTGGACGACCAAGCGATGCAAGGCAAGGTCTCAGATGGTGATTTCTGACCTGGCGTGACAAGTTGAGGTGACTTGGAGAAGAGATAATCCGAGGAATACTGTGCTGTGTCGTGTTGTGCGCTGATAGAAATGGATGCCCCTCAGGTAACGGCAAGATAAGCTAGCAGGCCTATCAGAGTTGATGTCATTGAAACGGCCAGTGTGGCACTCGGGGAGTATGACAGTGAGTGACAGCAACAGTGACAGTGACAAAGTGAGACAAATAGATGAGTACGAATATCTGTAGGATAAACGCTCATGACAAAAGACAAAGCAGACAAGAGGAAAGAGAGACCGCCTCCCTCAAGCCAAGAAAGAGGATTTGCGACAAATGTGGAAGACAGGCATGTGAGAGAGGGGTACCTAACGTTTGCGGGGGAACACCACAAACAAAAAAGTACCTCGAGGGGTCTCCAGATCCCCAGCTCGGGGCAAGCCTTTTTGGTGTACCAAGAGGGCACGGAGTTTGTCCCGAATGGGGAACCTTGGGGAACAAGCAGGGACGGAGGTACCGTACCCTTTCCCCAGGGCAAGCTCCAGCTGCATTGTCCACTGAACAAGATCCGGATGGAGCCTGTGTAACCATGGTCGAGTCACAGCCTGACCGGTCTCGCTTGTCCTTGCAAGGAGAGAGGTTGTGTGTGCTGCGTTGCGTTGCGTAGCTGTATGTAGCTGATGTCTGTGTGTCTCTCTGCACGCACAGAATCTGAGGCCATCAAACAAAACAAACCTTGTCAACCTCGCTCAATCTCCGAATATCTGGGCTGAGGGACCTAGCCCATGGCCAGTCCCTGAATCCTCCATCACCATCTTTGAACCTCTTGGATCCTAGCAACCAGCACCAAACAGGCAGGACCAGCGCAACGGGGTTTTCTCGGCGGCGGACCAAGAATACCAAGAGAAAAAAAAAAGACCAGCTCATTTTCGTCAAGGGTGTAGCATGCGCGGATCCGACTCCAGGTCGGTCTCTCTCTCTCTCCTCTCATGCCAGTTGGTGAGAGAGGATACGTCCCGCCATAGGTAGGATTGGTTGGTTGCTGCTGAGTTGGAGGGCAAAGAACTGAATGGATGACAGTAGCAGAGAGCCTTATCTTGAGAAAAGTAGAGGAGATAGAAATACATAATGGTAAAAGATAATCGCGAAAAAAGAAAAGAGGAACCCTTTCAACTCGCAGGACGACATGAGCGTCGCATGTCGCATGTCGCGGGGACTTATCAACAAGCAAGTCAGCGCTAGACATGATAGGTACTGATACACGCAGGTTGACCGTCCCGAGGGCGCAGACAGACGCCGATTACCAAATGGAAAAGCGATTGCAGAGCCTGTCTTCCCTCATTCTGCATGGTCTGGCGATTGTTGTAACGTAATGGCTCGGGGGGTTGGTGGCTCTGGGGCCTCAGTGAAAAACGGAGCTGGGCCTGCACGGTCTCTGGCGGCTAAAATAACCTTTTTTTTTTACTGGCTCTCGCCTGCAGACTCACTCAGACACTGGAGTCGACCCGACGTTGAATCGTACCGACCACCCGCGAATCGATACCCTATCCATCGTTACTGTATCCATCTGCTCACTTTACCGGTCTGTTCCATCTTGCTTGGCTTGCTTGCTTGCGATGTTCCTTCCCCTCTGTGACTCTTGTCCCGCTCCTTTGTCTTGCCGTTCCTGCCTACCGATACTGGTTGGTACCGACCTGCTCCGTCTTGACGCTTCCGACTTGCTCCGATGACAACGACTCAAACTTCCCCATCATCATCAAGTTTGTTACCGCCAGCCGCGTTTTGATCAAGTCAAATTCATGATGCGAATCGATGAGTAACATTTCCCTTTCTGGGATCCGCACGCGACTCGAGATCTATCAGTCCATCATTATCAACAGTCAACATCGAGAGCCAAATACAACTTTCATGATTGGCCCACAAAGTCCTTCCCCGTTCAGAGACTCCATGTCCCTGACGACATACCGCATGCGCGCCTATCGATGCTGCCCGACAGTCGACAAAGCCATTCGTCCTCGTCACGATCCATCTTGTCCGCCGTGGGGGCTGCAGGGACGTGAGGGAGTTGCCGGTCCTGCCCCGGTGGCCCATGCTCCTGCACGGACCGAGTCTTTACATGGTGCCAAGCCCGGTCCTGTGGTTTTGGATATCTCCGGAGCGTCATCGTCATGGTTCGGTCCGGGGAGATGGTTTGGGTTGAGGCTGTTTGATGCGAAGTGCGATAGCTTGTTCATAATGCGATCCATCGGCGTATCAGATTTGGTGCCGACATCCACGTTATGGTCAAGTTCGCCGAAGCGGTGAGTCGACGTTTATCCCTCATCCATCATCATCTCAACCGTTGTTGAGTTGCATTTCTGCCACGTGAGGGTGGAGACGGTATCGTCCTTGATCAAAGTTGGTTTCGAAATGGATATTGACATCTGTCTAAGGCGCCCAGACCATGGTCCTCTCCTCGTAGAGCTCGGTTGGCTCACTGGATCCTCGTGCTGGGAGAGTCATTTCGAGTTTCTCTTGGACCTTGAAGCCGAGCTTCTCATAAAAGGTCACGGCGTTCATGGTAGCCTCAAGGATCACTGCTGCATTTTCAGCTGCAGCCTCGGCCTGAACTCGTCGAAGGAGTCCAGAAGCAGCTCCTCGGCCACCGAACTTTGGATCCGTACAGAGATATGACACGTCTACCCGCGTTAGCTTCAATCAGCAACTCGGCGACAAGACAAGACTCACGGTAATGTGGCTTATCACCGAGCACTTTCACTCTTGCTTCTTTCGTGAGAGCTGCATATGAGTCGAGATATTCCCGCCGGCAACAAGCCGGGAATTCGTCTTCGTGGTCCGACCGCGTTTGCCGCAGGCCATGAATCGCCCACTTGACAAAGCTCAATATGCTCCCGGTGTCTGTGTCTCGGGCGATGAGGACGCCCTTGTTCTCGCTGCGGACGTGGTCCATCGTTTCTCTGCAAAGCCAACCTCGAAGAAAGTCCAGGCTCTCGATGTTCGGAAATTGGGCATGCATCAGCAGATTGGGATCCATTGCGTCCAGATGGACACTGGCCATGCTGGGGGCGTCATTCTCGGAGGGGACAACAATCTCAATAGACATTCTGGGTCTCAAGGTAAAGCAATTGCCGCAAGTCGGTGGTGGGAAGTTGATGGACCAACCAGGCTCACGATGTTGAGCAACTAACACACGTGACCACCCCAGATCCACTCGGCAGTTGTAAAGACCCGTTGAGATGAGATGCAGGCTGGCCTCATCTTGGCAACAGTCAACATGGAACCCTTGTTGGAATAAGTTGACTTTGTCGTTGCCACTTGAGGGCCATTGCAACTCGAGGGTCAAGGACCACGGCTGTTTATGAGAGATGAGATGTTGCGAGTGAGACCGACGATATGCGCGAGACGAGATCCTTCTACGCGAGACGAGATGCTATACGCGAAACGAAATGACAACTTCCAGAACCCTTCTACCGACGTTGCATCGACGCAACCCTGCCAATCCTGCAATTCCGGTATATTAACCGGCAATCTCAGATACGAGGTCGTATATGAAGGCTGTACCCCTGTCCTAGTTGTGGAACTCTATTTCGTCTGAGCCTTGCTTGATAACTACACGCCCGAACAACCGAGTTTAAGAATCATAATCTCAATGCTGCTGTACTCCGTAGGTTTACAGTTGTCACTCTTGCATAGCGCTGAATGCCTCAAAGTTAAGCTTAGTATGCATGCCTAATCAAACCTTGTGAGTTGACGGCATAGTCTGAGCGGCCAAGGGGTCATAGCCATGTGTATACACTATGTATCCAGAGGCAAAGGAGATCCAGGCAACCAACGAGAGGGACAAATCAGCATAGCCAATGCGTAAACACGTAACTCTTTTGTTCCATATGACAACCATATGACTATTCAATGGCGATATGAACTTTTGCGTTGCCTCATCAACGTTCACATTGAACGGTTGAAACTGTGAATACTACACAGGGCAGCATCAACCGTCAGCGTTGTATGTGCCCAGTGATTCTACAAACCGTCATGAGCTGACACCACCAAAGTCATTGTGAGCGGTTCAATCTAACCTCATGTTTATGAGTTAAACCTAGTTCCTCGACTCACATGCCAACAACGACAAGGATCATTCAGTGGCATTCTCCCCTACGGCCTCACCTCTCTTCACATGATGCCAAGAACAGCATACAGTAAGGGACAAGTTTAACATAGTACATCACATCACATCAAAGGAACCAAAAAGTGAATGGGCCACTTATTGCAGCAACTATAGACCTAGTCTGGCGAAATACAAAATGACTCCACGCGTCTGCCAGCTATTAAAACTACTTAGAAGAATTGTGCGGTTTGCAAGTGTCCCTTTTCCTCGCCTCTTGGGCCAAAGGAAGTGCCGGCTAGGGCAAAAATGATGACAAGAAGATGTTTTTTGTGCTGTGACCCCTTTAGTTGGGGGGCTGGAAGGAAGGCAGCTTGCCGCCGCAAGCGTTGATGGCCTTGAGAGCCTTGACGTTGGAGACGCCAACGGCCTCGGCGGGCTGGTCCTTGGCCTCGCCGTACTTGGGGAGCTGATCCTCGGCGGCAGGGGGAGTGTAAGGGACGTTCTCAAGGCTGAGCTCGAGGCTGGGAACCTCGGACAGGGGAATCTTGGAGCCGTCGACCTGAAAGGGGTTAGCTAGGGTTAGGATATATGGATAACAAGCTACATACCTTGACAATCTCAACCTGGAGACCAGTAGTGATGGTGTCAGCAACCTTGGTGGGGGAGCAGGCACCGAGGAGCTGGGGGGTGTCGGCAGCGTCATCGACGGAGAAGGCACCGTGGACGGTACCCTCCTCAGGCTGCTTCATGACAACGAGGCCACCGACTCGCTTGCCAGAGACGTAGACGTTGACAGAGCAGGGGCGCTCAACCTCGGTGACATCAAGGCTGACCTGGGCGAAGAAACGGGTGGTCTTGCCATCAGCACGCTCCTCAAGACCACGCTTCTTGGAGCTAGAGCCGTACAGGCTGTTGATGGTGCTGCGGGCAGAGCTGGTGAGCTGAGTAGAGGACATGCGCCAGTACTCAAGACCGGCGTAGGTGTAGCCAAAGTTTCGGATGCTGTTGACGGAGCTGGAGGTGTGGAAACGGCCGCGGGCGGCGTAGAAGGGCTGAAGAGGAGAGCTAGGGGAGATGCGAGTACCCTGGGGAGTAGAGTAACGAGAACCACCGCTGTAGCTGCCGGTGAAGGTGGTCTTGTCGGGGTGCATGAACTGCCAGTAGGTCCAGAGACGGTCGACGTTGGTGTGGTGCATCCAGAAGATGGGGTCGAAGCCAGAGAACTCGGCCATCAGGAACTGACCAGCACAGGCAGCATCCCAGTGAATGGCGTTGTGGATCTGCTCAAGAGAGGCACCGCTGTTGCCAGTGGAAGCAAACTGGGCGAAGCTGGTCGAGTGGGTGAGGACATCGTAGGTCCACTGCTTGTAGGGTCGCTGGCGGAGGAGGCCGTTGGCGGTCGAGGGGAAGCTGTCAGGGGCAGGGCATCGGAACATGCGCGAGCGGTTCTCGTCGTCCCACGATCCATACTTGCCAGCAACGGCGTCCTTGGGGAAAGTGTAGGTGTACAGAGGGTTCTTCATGCTGATGGTCTTGAGGCCGCTGCCGTTGGGAACCTTGACACTGACCATCTGGGGGACAACGGCGTTGGGAATGGTGTCGACGGCCCAGTCCCAGTAGGGGGATCGGAGAGAGTTGGCGGCATTGACGTACTGCTGACGGTACTTGGTAGGGTAGAGGTTGGCGAGTCTCTTGGCGTGCTCGACGAGGATCTGCTCAAAGAGCAGGACGTAGGGACGGTGCCAGGTCAGGAACAGACTTTCCTAGGAGGGGTCAGCGGTTGATTGAAAGGAGTTCAACGTCGAGCATACACCGTGGGGGCAGTATCCAGGCCAGCCATTGCCGTTTCGGCCGCCGCCGCCATTCCACTGAATAAAGGGCTTGCCGTGGATACCTAGACAGTTAGTACAATGAATTGTGAGTCCTGACGTGATTGCATACCGGCAACTTGAAAGTAAGACTTGAGGTCAGTCTCCTTGGCATCGTACATGGAGCGGAGGGCGCGAATGTAAAGATCCCTGACGAGTCAGCTTGAACAGTTCAGTGTAGCAGATCGATATATCTTACCATTGAGGACCACCAGTTCGCTGGAGATCGTTAATGTTCTTTCGAGCAGGAACAGCACCTCCTCCAGAAACGGGAACACCAGTAATAAAGATGTTTTGGGTCTGGGCCTCGACGGGGTTCACTCCGCCGACGACGGCCAGAGCCGCAATGAAGAACTTGCCCAGGAACATGACGACCTGCTGCTAGAAACGAGTGTACTTGGGGTCGTGCTATTGAAATCAATGGACGACTTGAACCAGGAAAGAGAGCAAGTCGGACAGTTAGGAAGAAGGGGAAAGTGACTGAATATAAGTCCCCTCGGTCCAGCCCAGCCTAGACTAGCCAGCTGGGCCAAGACTAGGCTGATCCATCACCACGACCGCAACACGGGGAGGATCCATGGCTTCTCCGCATCTGCTTCCGTAACTCCCGTCCTTTCTGTCATGGGATGGGCAGGCAAGGCAAGGCAAGGCAAGGCAAAGGGGTTCGCGACGGGACTCCCTGGGTGACAAGGGGGAGGGTGTGAAGGGTAATGGAAGGGTAGAGTGGTCCATCCACGGGCGAATATCACCCATGCACGTTACTTTTTAGCACGCTCGTAACGCCACGAGGTCTGTGCCCCCCTTGGAGGAGGTGCGGACCAGGTCCACCTGCCTTGCCTTTCCCGTTACCTCACAGCCTCTCAGCCTAGAAAAATCAATCATAGGGGGGAGGCCGCAAATCCAGCCCAGCGGTAGCGCGAGCGGTGCCTGAGCGAGCCCTGTAAGCTGAAGAGATTCAACCAGTGAAATGGCAGGCCTGTCTCGTGTCAGCACGGGCAGAAAGCTGGGGTCTGGAGGTGCCGAACGCCGCCATCCGAAGGAGCCCGGGCAGGCTCAGGAGAAGAAGAAGAAGCACAGCCTATGGCGTAGCGCCCACCACTGGTCCTGGCAGCATGCAGTGGAGATTTTTTTTTCACTCTGGTGGTATTTTTGGCGCTCGATTAAATTCATGGAACAGCTCTTTTTGGCGCTTGTGTAATTTCACTGATGCTTCCATGCAGGCTTCAATGCGACAGGGCCTCGGCGCAGAGTTGCCGACTGGACTGTTGCTTTGTTGTATGTACTATGTATGTATGTATGCACAGCTGAGCTGAGAGGAACAAAGGCCCAAAAACAAGGCCCGTCTAGACATAAACAGGCCCGGGCTGGCACCGAGGTCATCTCGACGCGCCCTCTCTGGTTGCACAAGCTGACAATGCGCCATGCCATGCACCACCAACCATTCGAGACCAAAAAAAGATGATCCCAGATGCACCTTGACGCGAATAGACCGGGTCGGTCTCAATGATTGGCAGCCACAGGTCAGCCGGTTTCCAGAAACAAGTCTCGGTGCGTCAATCCTACGTCAGGCGTCTAGGTAGGTAGTTAGACCTGGTGTTGGTGTTGTTGTTTGTTGCTGTTGCAGGCAAATCCACCAAAAAAGCCACGACGGACGGCAGGGCAAGGGCCCCAAGGCCCCAAGGATGGACCACTCGGCAAAGGCCCAAAAATACGAGGCTCTCTGCCGTCTTGTGAATCCCTATGCAGGTCGCAAAAGGGCTGGGCGGCTGCATCTCTGCTTGGTCAATTGGTAGCCCTCCCCTCAGGTTCAACGGAGCCACCTGAAAGTGAGGATCTGCTCAGTCCTTTTGTGTGTCCTCCTCCATAATGTTTTTTTTAGATCATGACGGATTAATTACGGTCTCGGCCACTTCTGGTTGTGCTCACCGTTAAGCTAGCCTCAACCACACCCAAAACTACGCGAGTTGACCCATTGGAGCAGAAGCAAATGGATCCATGAAACAAGCCACCCGCTCACGCCTCTCGTGGCTGTCGTTGCAACCGCTAGCCCGGGACTAGCCTCTCCTTGGTAAAGGGACGGAGTATTGATCCATCGCAAGGGCTGATTTCCAGGACTGAAAGGAGGACGGCGCCAGGGGCGAAAACGCCTTCGTCTCGATTCTAGCCCGCCACTCCTGGCGCGTGATGCCACTCTATTGGAACTATTGATTTGCCCTTTTGCTACCTACTGAAATTACCTGACGAATCCCCTGAGATTGCATTTAACTACGGGCTCCTCGCTTGGCTATTCTCATACGATGGGTGCTCTCTCTCAGCCTACCTGAGGGTGTCCTGCGGTAAGCCATACATATCACAGGTCAACCACTTACAACCTCGACACGCGCAGGACGCAGATGCAGGTCGTGGATCTGTACCGTACTGTCCTTCAGCCATCCTGTGGGCGTCCGCATGTAACGCACCATCCATCTTCCCAGCTGGCAACCTCGTGTTGGCCCAACCACACCGCCCTTGTCCCGATCAAGCATAAAGCATAAAGCATCTAAGCATAGGATGCCGATACGAGCCCTACCATCTTTTGAGAAGTTGTGACGTCTTCTTTTAGCTCGACGTTTCCGCCAACCGACGGAATTGTTGATCAGTTTGTTTGACTCTGATAATCTTGGCAACTTGGTTCAACGCCATGGCGATAGAGTGTAACATGAATCAACATCCACGAGATCCACGAGTCATCCATATTCGGGCATCTATATTCAGAATTTGCCCTCCTTTTCCGTTGAGAATCGGATCCCCCTCCGAGTCAGATTGCCCTGTGAGCTGCACCCGTTTAAGAGCTGACGGATGCCATATTTGGATACTCTACCGCAAGGCCTCAACGCCAAATATGCAATACCTAATGCGAGAGCCTACCACGTAGCAGATCTAAGACTGCCACTCCATGATCTTAGTGGCCAGATCCCGATCTTGCCAAGGCTTACTGGCTTGTTTGTCCATGTACTCCGCATCTCTTAATCCAATATTTTACAACAAACAAGTCCTAGACTGGTAAAAAAGAGCCACACGACAACTCGCTTACGGGCCCCCTTCGCCCTCTTGATTTGTTCCCTCCCCCCGCCGATCCCTGGCCTCTTGGTTTATTATTGTGCTGACAGTCCCAGCGGCATTCAATTCCCAAAAATTATCCCCGGTCAGCTGAAACACGGCAGAGGGATCATCTGTTGATCTACATCCTGGTTTCCCCTTTTGCCAGCGGTTCCTGCAGATCATCTTTGCGGAGCATCAAACCCAGCGTGGCAGCACTCAACGAGATGCACGTCTTACTCAACGAGAAACAGCATAGCCCATATGGCGGGTCAGTTTATCAGACAATTGGATTCAGGGATCGAATAAGGAACAAGGGAGTAAGTACAATGGATTGCAAAAAAATCACGCTTTGCTGTCATACCAGGCCTGCCTGCTGTAAAACACACCCTCCTCTTGATAGGTATCCATGCAGGTCCCGGGTAGGTCTCATCCGCCGCCGCCATCTTTTCTTTTCTCATGACTCTCATCCATCTCATCATGTCTCGTTCACTCATCATGTGTCCATCATGATAGTGTTTGTTCCAGCATCATCAGATCTCGGAATCCTTCCTTCCACCGTTTCGTTTGTTCCGCGGTAGGTTTCGGCAGAGGGCTCCGGGCAAATCCTCCGTATCCCCTCCAGGCCTGCAGCCCAGCCTTTACACCAACCACACCGCCCTGGATGGCTGTCCAGTCACCCTGTGAGACAACCTCCTGCAGCCTCTGTGCCTCGGAAACCTTGCCTTCCCGGTACAGTTCCATCGTTCGGATGCACGCCCTCGGGGCAATGTTGGCAAGCCCAGCCAGGATCCCGTGTCCGCCTCCGGAGAGGGACGGGATCAGAAAGTCAGCTGATCCCGCAAGGACAAGGAACTCTGGCTGTGCTGCGTTGTATGTAGTAGAGAGCTTGCGGGTTGCCGCGGCTACACGGTTCAGCTTGCCAGTGTTTCCGCACGTTAGCTTGACGCCCACAATGTTTGGGTGCGCCGCAAGAGTCACGATGATGTCCGACGAGAGATCCATGCCTCCCACGGCACCGGGAAAGTTGTAGATGATTATTGGGATGGGTGACTTGTCCGCCACGGTTGTGAAATACTCCAGGATGGTTTCCGAGGCCGGAGCAAATAACGTGGCATAGTAGGACGGGGGTAACACCAGCGCATAGTCACCGCCAGCCTCCCAAGCCTCACGGCAATACTGGATCGTCTCTCGTGTGCTCTGGCTCCCGCAGCCCACGATCAGGGGCATATGTGAGAACCCGCCGTCATTCAGTGCGGCTCTTGTGGTGGCGGTGACGAGTTGCCTTTCCGAGTGAGTGAGATGGACGGCCTCACCGTTGGACCCCTGGGTAGCAAGGCCAGTGACCCCAGCCCTGGCGAGTCGTACAGCGTGATCGGCAATGGCGGCCGTATCAACGTCTTCTGCGTCGTCAAAGAAACACATGGTTGGGACGTAGACCCCTGGGACCAGAGGACGAGTAGAGTGCCGCACGTTTATCGAGTCAACGGAGCTGCCGGATGAGGCATCTGAGAAGTTGTTGACTCTTGAACTTGAGTGCCATTGGTTGTAAGGTTGGACCCCAAAGGACCCAACAGGTGAGGGTGCATCGCTGTGAGGGGACATGTCGATCAGCCAAGGTAAGTAGGCAGGCTACAGGTGGGCTGTATGTAGTAGGTAGGCAGGTAAGCTGGTGTAAGCCAGGATACGGGAGCCAAGGCAGATTCTAGGCAGAGTTGATGCAGTTGAGAAAAGTATTGAGGCAAGAGAGGAGACAACGGATGCAGCCAGGAAGATATACACAATGCTTTACAATGAATAACTGCTGATGGATGATGTCGATAGCGATGGACGCAACGTCTTTTATATCACAAGATATCTCCACATCATCTCGTCTTCGTCACCGTCAACTCCGGATTCCTGATCTCGTGCCCAACTTGCGGGGACTAGAACTCGCAAGCCGACTAACTGATGCAATCAAACGATGGGAAAGGTCAACCGGTCAGTCATTCACGGCTTCGACATTGGTAGACAGGAAACCGCTCCGCCGGCGTGCATCTGATAGTGAGGGGGGCCTCGACACAGTGCGGAGCATTGGGGTCGTCGAATCTGGGGTTGATGGGGCCTCAAGACCGAGGCTCTGCAACTCTGCGTGGGGGTTAGCGTCGCCGGATGAATTCCGTTGCTGATAATACTCAAGTTTGAGAGGAAATAAGCTGCTTTGCATCGACAGGTGACCTTGGTAGAACCCTCATCTCGGATGTCTTTGCATGTAGCTGCATTGTCGTTTGATGACATTCCTGAAGAGTCCAGTAACGGCATACCGGAAACAAAAGGAAGGATGCGTCACGAGATCCCACGGACCTCTGTGTAACCATCTGCGTGGTAGAGTCTCAAGCGGACAATTATGGCACGTGAATGACGCACCTCCATCACCATCCAAGCTGCTCTCACTTCTCCCAAGCAAGGGGGATATGCATGACATTAGACTGTCAGCACCTCTCGTCATCATGCAGAGCTCAGTTACCCCGCAACGGCTGAATTAGGATCAAGGTGCTGATGTCTTGAAGCCCGTGTCTTTGGGCGGAGTTTGAGAGTTGATCCTGACCCTATTGCGTCGATATACGAGCCTGTCAAAACGCCCAAGTCTCAACTCTTATCAGGATATCCAAGACATGGTGAAGATACGATCTGAGCTTCCACCTCATGAACCAGAACACGTTTGCCAGGTTAACTAGTGGGGTTCGGACTGACAACCTGGTTAGCTCTCCCTTCACCGCATATGCTCAAACACAGCTCAACTCCAACACGGTTAAAACCTCAGTCTTACCCGGCCATCCCCGAACGTCTTATGATCACTTACATACTGCACTCTTCCCCGCGGGGTCTGCACAATACCATTCCCCGACTCTCCAGTGCGGGGACCGGATGCATCCCGGACAGCTGAACCGGTCAAGTGCACTCGATAGTCTAGCAACTCCATCTTTGTGCGTTGAAAGGAATGCACTGTGCCTGCGCCGCAGCCTCGCATCGTCAACTCTTCCCTCCAGTCTCCCCCGAGTCTCCTCACATTCACCGGCGGGGGTGGCTGTGTGCTTTGGGGGCAGCCTTTGACCCGAAATATTGATATCGGTACTTGTCGGTCTCGGCTGATGAATGCTGTATCTTGATTCAAGCAATATCGAATAATCTGACCAAATCGTTCACTCGTAACGTAACCCGTAGGCCCAACTCCAATCCAACCATGCCTGTAGCGCCTATTTATCTTAGATTTATACAATAACAAGTTCGTCATCATCGTCTTCGAGCCTGACCTGCCGCTCGACGAGTTCATTGCCGAGGCTCTCTCTGCCGGCTTCGCGAATTCCCTTGTCCGTCACGAATCTAGTTTTTTTCCGTACTGGTTGATCGTTGCGTAGCTTCTCTCCTTCTTTCATCTTTGAGAGTTTGTCCTTGAGGTTGCCTCCCCAGCCGAGTGCTGATTGTCTGCTGCCAGCGAGTGAGCCAGCGAGTGAGCCGGCCTGGGAACCTGCCTGAGAACTGTCCGGTCGTTTCCGCTTGACAGGGCTGAGATGGATGGCGGAATCTCTACCCAAGAGCCCCAGAGACTTGGCGTCGGGTCTGTAGATTTCAGAGTCCGATACCTGGCTCGATGCCTGGCTCGACGCTTGTGATGTGCCTGGCGTTGCCCGTGACCCTAGCCGCATGTATTCCCTTCCCGCTGCATTTCCAATCTGTCCGAGCTTCTTCATCATGTCTCGCTCTCTCTCCTTGGCCTCTAGATCTCTCTTGATAAACTCGGCCCTTTCCTTGCGGTCGTTGGGAGTTCTGTCTTTTCCATCAATCAAGTCGGAAGCACTCATAGTCCGTGACGCAAACCAGTGTGTCTTTGTCTCCCAGTCGTACTTCTTGGACGACTCTTGCTTCTTTTCCTGACCCCAATTGTAAACCTCCCTAGAGTTGTTCTTTCTTGCCCCAAAGCTGCTGCCGTTTACTTCCAACCTGGTTCCTCTCTGCTTGCGGATAGCCTCGTTTGAGTGAAACTCGCAGTGGTGAGTCCGCTTCTTGTTGATCCATTGACCACACAGCTGACCGTCCTTCTTGACAGATTGGCAGCCCCCTAGATCACGGGCTGTGCCGATCTCAATGATGGAATCGTCGTCCGAGTTGATGACAAGACTGAACTTTCCAGTATCATGTCTTCCTGGTGGCGGTGGCATTAGATTGGGGTTGAGAATCGCAAGGACAGTCCCTTCAGTTAGCTTCCAGTATCGTGTGAAGCCCGAGTTGAAGAGAAAAAGGTCCAGCTCCCATTCCAAATCCACCAGGGTCATGACCATGTACTTTCCTCGGTCTTCTGTCTTGCCATTCTTTCCTTGGGTCGGCTTGTGTGCGCGAGGTTCCGACTTTTTGGCCAGGATTCCAAACACGACAATGTCCTGCTCGACATCCGGTAAAGCAAAGTCAGGTGCCTTGACAACCCTAAGCAGATCCTTGAGTGTATAGACTTTCTTGCCTGACACATGACGGGCGAGGACACCATGAGGGAGAATCCGCTTTGACAAATGAAAACTTGAATATGGTTCGAACCCGGCGGCTTGGTCTTCGGGAACCTCGCCGGGTGGTGTTTTCTTCTTTCGAGTTTTGCTCTCCTGGGTCGGTCTTGTTTGTGGCTTGGTGGACATGATCTCTTCTCTCGAGAAGGCTGGGGCCTGTAGTGGTTCATCCGGGATGTCGACAGCATTCTTCTTGTATCTTTCCATCTCATCCTGACCAATCCCAAAGGTATTTGATCTCAACTTTTGGATCTTTTCCTGCCGTTGGGTTCTTGCAGCTTCTTCCGTCCTCACTGAGGCGAGACGCTCGTTGAAGCTCAAAGGACGCGATTCCGTCACATTTGTCGTAGTTCTGGATCTTCGCAAATAACCTCCCGTGTGACCAATATCTATCGATGTTTGAGAGTCTCTGTAGCTCGACGCGCGCTTCAAGGAAATGTCCTTCGCCTTGAGGCCCTTGTCGATACCCAAAAGCACCCTGCTAGGAGAAGTCTGTGGTGGTTGGATTCGTCTGACGGGAGATGCAGGAACTTGAATAGGATTTGCTTCCGGAGTTGCTGCGCGTCTTGGGCGTGCTTGCGATATCACCAACTCTGACGTGGTGGTGTGGAGTTCGACTTCGGCTTTTTTCGATTTGGCACTCTGTAGCTTCTTCAACTTCAGCCGAGCCTGAATCTCCTGGAGCTTCAACTCCAATGTCTCTTCATCCTCTTCTTCATCATTTTCGATCTCGGCCAAAAGATTCATCGAAGGTAAATTGCGACCTCTCTTTGACGGTGAAGGTGAAGGCGATGTCTCCATCATACGTCGGTATCGCTCTCGTCCGCGGGGAGTACTCAACAAAGCTTCATGAGGAGACCTCGGAGGCCATTGAGCTTCTTTTTTTGCCGGAGAATCTATCAAGTCAGTATTTCTCATCGCATGGCCAGCTATAGACAGTCTCACCTGGAGCCATGACGAAACAAGCCTCGAGGCGGTGGGTGGCCCAGTAACGGCCCGATGGTATGCAGTCGCTTAGGGCCTATCCGTAAACCGGCGCATGTTCGTCGGGGTACGTATGTACGTATAGACCAGGCCATCAAACTTCAGCCATAAGCTGAGTCAGGCAGTGTTTACTTTGTGTCGGGAAGATGAAAGGAGAATGTTGATGCAGGGAACTGGTTGCTACGATGGGGCTGCATGTTCCTGCCCTGCACTTGCACGAGCGGGGCCTAACTGCCGTTTCGGGTTCACCGTTCCCTTGTCACGCGCCAGACGCGTAAAGCACGGCGCGTTCAAATCACTTTAAGCACGTCTCCCAGGTTGACTATCAGCCTCAGTGGTCTGGTAATTTTAATTGCTGCTACATCTCAATCGACACGAAATGGCAAGGACAAGATCAACAAAGACGGCAGACACGCCTGAAGAGCCAACATCAACAACGACTTCCAAAATTAGTCTCACTCGTTCAGAGAATCCCTCAAAGATCTTTATCCTCCCCTCGAAAGCCACTCCCAATGCGCGAATCGTCACTCTACCCAATCCCAGACACGCGCGCCCTGCGAGATATCTAGTTTGTCCCGAGACTGGCATCTACGAGTTTACAAAGATTGCGGCGCCAAAGGCAACTCCTCGGAGTTGGTTGATCGAGAATGGCGAGGATGCAGACATCTCAATGGGTCAGGAGCTCTACATGGCCACCTTGATTGACCCCGTGTTTCTGGTTCTTCCAGCTTTGACTGAGCAGACAAAGGGATCAGAGAAGCGGCTATTTTTGTCGAGTGATGATCACTTTGACCACCTCCCTGAGGAGTCTTCACATCTATCCGAGATTCTACGATGCGAAAAGACCCGAAAACTCATTGAGAGCAGAATGGGGGCTGTTTGCGATACGGTCGAGGCGGGCGACGAAACCATGTTTCGCATAAACAATGAGAAGCTTGTCAATGTCATACTAGAAAAGGCAAGGAGGATGGGTCAATTACCGGTTAGCATGGAAGAGAAGTTCGTCAAGAAGGCACTCGAAGCCCCTGTCCTTGCGCAGAAGCGAGAGTTGAAGACAGAAACCTCCCAGCCAACCACCGAAACAGTCGAGACACCAGCCGATTCAACCGATTCTCAGTCCATGACGACCGATACCCAGCCTTCGACAGCCACATCCCTTACAACCATCACCGATGATGTCGTCACTGCCATTCAGGCATCTGCGGAAGTCACAGGCCTGCAAAGGCTAAGGGTCGCATTTAGCTTCATCTGCTCGAGTTACATTGCTCCATCTCTTGCTACCGAATTGCAGGCAGCTGTTGAAAAAGCTGTCGACTTTTCCTTACTCGACGACTATCTCTCTACACTCGCCAAGTTCCGTGCAGAAGCCATTGCATCACACTCGATAGACTACTCCCGAAAGCGAGACAGGGACGAAGAAGAGGACGAAGCCCGGGTTAAGAAGAGAAAGGCGGAGGAGGAAAAGAAGAAGAAATCCCTGGAAAGCAGAGGTGTCCGGGATCTCAAAAAGGTCAACACCAAGGGCATGAAGAAGATGAGCGACTTTTTCAAAAAGAAATAGGTTGGGTATCGTGAAATAATCATTTAGTCCCTCGAGCCCGACGTGCGCCGAATCCTCTACCGATATTAGAAGTTCCACGACCTGGAATAGAACTCCCAGAATAGCTTGAGCCCCTTGCGGCTGGCCCGCCTCGTCCTCGGCCACCCCTGGCACCCCTGGTTCCGCGTCCGGGTGCAGGACCGGCCAGCCTTTGTCTTTCTTCTTCCTCGCGTCGTCTACGCAACTCTTCGCGTCTCTGCTCTTCTTCGGCAGCTCTTCTCTCGGCAGCCTGCTGCTTTTGAACGGCCTCTGCCTCTTGTTCGGCGAGATCTTCAGTTGCACCCTTCCAACCAGGGTCTAAAATCAGACGCTGATTATGCTCCGTCTGTGATAATATCCGAGTCCAGGTGTTGAGGAGGACAGATGCATTGTTTACTGTTTTAGATACGGTCTATAGAGGTCAGTAGACGTGGCAGCCAGCACGAAACATGAACGTACATCCATGTTGCCCCCGGCGCGCTCCAGGGTCGCAATAACGCCCTCGATGGATTCATTGATGTTTCGTACACCTTCGAGCTCCTTGCGCAGCGCAGCTTCATGGTCTATAGGCTCACGTTCCTGGGTTGGGGTCTTGGGCGTCTTGGGAGTTCTGGGGGTCCTCGGACGGCCAGGTTGGACCGGCGAGGACCAAATCTCTTCCTGTGTGTAGTCGTCGGACATGATGTCGGTTGACAGGTGGTTAGACTCTGGTCGTTGGGCCGTCAAATTGGTTGTCATGCACGTGTCGGCGCTTGTTGACTTCCATACGAATTTAATTGATGAGGGGCATTGTCCCACCCTTTGTTTGACGCCTGCCTGAAATCTGCACCGTGATTGGGCATCCATGTCGCGTAACGACGCGCCCATGGACGCGTGCGGCTTGTATGGGCACGGCCCAATTTCAGCCCCAACAACAGAAACGGGGGGGCTGGGCCACACTCCAGGGTAATCGCCCAGCCACTTTTCTCCTCCTTCATCGAGTGTTGTCATCTGAGCCTACAATCAAACTACCATCACCGACTCTCCCATCATCAAATATATCAAAGCCAAATCCATCATCGTCCTACCCTATCGTCATCCACCGTATCATACCCGCTCGTTCCATCTACCGTCACGATTGCTGTGTTCGCTGTGTGGGATATTCCCTCAATAAACAAAGCCAATTCGACGCACCACTCCCGGGTAGACCTGGCAACAAAGGAGCACCTATTTTCGACGACCATCACGACGACATAATTACCTGAAAGGGACGAGGCACACACACAAGCATTTGATTGTCGGTCGTTACTAAAATGGCTGCCGCACACGGGTCAACGACTCCCCCTCCGCCCTCCCGCATCCACAGTCCCCCAACTCCACGCCTCGGATACCAAGACAACTGGGAGCCATTCACTCCTCGCAAATCAGCCCGAATTTCTGAACAGCGCGCAAACCGAACTCCTTCACCCGGCGCATCTCGTCAACCACGATCACCACGCACAGTCAAGAAGACCAAGTCCGTCGCTACCCCGATGCCTTCGCCGCAAAAGAAGCGCCAGCCTGCTCTTGACGCTGTGCGCCGTGCTCCTGTCAACATGGGCGAAAGTTCTCAATCTGCTCTCGGCAGACCTGCCTCTTCGGCCACTCGATCAGCTGGCATGCTTCCCACACCTTCCAAGACTCCCCAGAAGCCCCCGAATGAGAAGACGTCTGCCAACATCAAGTCCATCGCCCGCAATCTCTTTGCCGAGTCTGAAGTCATCGCCAGCCCTAAGAAGCGACGCACCAAGAAGTACACTGGCATTTCCATGGAGAGCTTCACTGCGGAGGAGATTGAAGACCCTATCGAAATTTTCACCGACACTCGGGATCGCATCCCTACCCGAGATGAGAGCAACAGCAACCCTTTCTTCGGCGACGTCCAAGAGCCCGAGCCCAGCAAGCGAGGCAAGCGCAAGGTCAAGGTTCCCGGAGAGGGTATCAAGACTATTGATGAGGCATCTCGTCGCGAAGACGGAATGGTTTACGTATTGTAAGTTCTCACCCAAATGACTCACGACTCATCCAATGCTAACTATCACAGCCGTGGAAAGAAGTTCTTTCGCAAGTTTTCTGAATATGAGGCAGAGGAGTTGGATGAACTTCAAGCCGATGAGGAAGATGTCGAGGCTTACCTCAACCGACCTCTTACTCGTGCTTCTATCAAGCCTCGCCTTCTCTTCCAAAAGACAAAGACAGTGGAAGAGATTGAAGAGGAAGAGGCTGTGACCGACGTCGAGGATGAGCTGGAACAAGAGCAAACCACAGAGATTGTTCCCCAGACACCACAAAAGTCCCGATCCAAGGGGCGTGCTAGCACTCCCGAAGCACCCAAGCTTCCCGTGTCACCACCAGACACTCGAAGAATTACTCGATCTATCAACAAGCTGTTGGACGAGGGAACGCCCGTCAAGGCCCCAGGGCAACGAAGCCCATTCGACTCGTGGCGACGAACCAAGGAGCCCAACAAAGAGTCACGCAAGCGAGCGGGCGAATCTCTAAGCCCAACGGAAGCCAAACGCACCCGGACTTGATCGCATTGTTTACTATTGATATCGCTTACTTACTTGCTTAATGGATGGTTTGGCGTTGGATGGACAATGGAACTCATAACTCATGTATTGCACGCGCACAGGACTAGGGACAAGGACAAAGAAAGGAAAGCAAACCACGTTGAGGATAGGCGATACCTAGGACCTCTGGGAGGTAAAATGTTAGCTCCTTGGAACGTATTCAATTCACTCATCACATTTAGGTAGAACTTGTGAACTAGTCTAGTCTATTCGAATAAACAAACAGACAAGTTCATGATAATTACATGAGGCGCTGACGTGCTAGCTGTTTACTGGTGCCCCACTGAGGTGTCTTGTCTTGTGCCCCTCACCACTTCTCTCGACTTTGTACTTTTCATCGTAATTGTGCTTCTACACACCATCCCACCAGCCAAGATGCATATTCTAGTCACCAACGACGATGGCCCTCCCTCGTCTCATGCCTCTCCTTATGTGAGCTGCCTTATTCAGCAGCTCAAGGGAGCAGGTCACACTGTCTCGGTCTGTTTGCCTCATACTCAACGATCATGGATTGGTAAGGCCCACATGATCGGGCAGACCCTCAAGCCTCTGTACTACCGTCCTTCGTCTGTCATCCACGGTGAAGATTCTGAGGGCACTACTCATCATCGACCTTCACCTTCGGGAGATGTCGAGGAGTGGATTCTCATTGATGGAACGCCTGCTTCGTGTGTCCAGATTGGCCTTCATCACTTCTTCCAGGACCGAGGACCGATTGACCTTGTTGTCAGCGGACCCAACTATGGCAGAAACACCACAGCCGTTTTTGCCTTGAGTTCGGGAACTCTTGGAGCTGCACTCGAGGCTGCTGTTTGCCAGAAAAAGGCCATTGCACTGAGCTTTGCCTTCTTCTCCCGAAACCACGACCCTGTCATTATTGAGGCAGCTTGCCGACGTAGTGTCAAGGTTATCGAGGCTCTGTACAAGCAGTGGCCCACTGACGGCAGCGCGGATCTCTACAGCGTCAACGTGCCTCTTGTGGAAGGTCTCGAGAACAAGAAGGCCATCTGGACAAACATGCTTCAGAACTACTGGAGAGAAGGTGGCTGTTTCCAGGAGATTGAGGGCGAAGCCGGGGACGAAAATGAGGAGGAGGAGAGAATAAGAGAGGGTCTCGAGGGAGAGGTGGATGATGCTGGGTCGTCCACACGCAAAGGACATGTCCACAAGCACTTTAAATGGGCACCTAAGTTTACAGATGTCTACAAGAGTGTGGAAGAGTCCAAGCCAGGCAATGACGGATGGGCTGTCAAAGAGGGACTGACAAGGTATGTCTCTAACCTCAAGTCCATCACAAGCTAACAATATCAGTGTCACTGCCCTCAAGGCCAACTTTATGCATGATTCTGAAGAGTCGAACCAGAGGGAGCTAGAACTGTAAGTTGGAAGGAAATGTATCTAGACAATAGTCCTTACCGTGGGCAGTTTAGGTTCAGAGGTGGCCATTCGGCCAAAGAGTGCTGTTCAAGCCATCGTTTCTTATGAGGATTCTTATGTGCAACCTCTCATTCTGTCCGCCATCGAATCTCTATTCCCTGGCGTCTTGGACGTGACAACTAAAGAACAGTCGTCCCTCGCAGAGTTTGGAGATAACAAGGTTCTCCAGATCGTTGCCTACGAGTCTATTGACTTTGAGTATGCCGCAAGCCACGAAAAAACGTCTCTCATCAACAGCTACATGATTCGAAAGGCTCTTATCCGAAAGCACTATCTATCGACAACCGTGGATCACTGGATTGCCAAGAACCCTGCGTCTATCCTCAAGCAGCACGTCAAGCGAAGTGAAGCGTTTGAGGTTGACTTTGCCGAGTTTCTAGACGATGCTCTGGTGGAGGCGTTTGACCTTCGGGAGAGCATGGAACGAAACGAGGAGAAGCCTGACGACAAGGAATGGTGGATCCTGAAGCCAGGAATGAGTGATCGAGGCCAGGGCATTCGACTCTTTAGCTCTATGGATGAGCTTCAAGCCATCTTTGATGCCTGGGAAGAGGATCAGCCTGACACTGATGATGAACCCGAGGCAGATGACGATGATGACGGCGACGGTATCATGACCTCTCATCTACGCCACTTTGTTGCACAGCCCTACATTCATCCACCCCTTTTGGTCGAAGGCGAGAGCCGCAAGTTTCACATTCGCACTTATGTCATGTGTACTGGAAGCCTCAACGTCTGGGTGTACAAGCACATGCTGGCCCTCTTTGCTGGCAAGCCATACACTGCACCGGCAGATGCTCCAGAAGATATCGAATCGTTCCTCACAAACACGTGTCTCCAAGACTCACCCAACGAGAACACCGTCCGTCGTTTCTGGGATCTGCCCCTGTCAAAGGAGACACGGGATGGCATCTTTAGTCAGATCTGCGATGTGACTGGCGAGATCTTTGAGGCGGCAGCCAAGGCCATGCCCATCCACTTTCAGACATTGCCAAACGCTTTTGAAGTGTTTGGTCTCGACTTTCTCGTGGATGCAAAGGGAACTGCCTGGTTGCTCGAGGTGAATGCGTTCCCCGACTTTAAGCAGACTGGGGGTGACCTCAAGGATATCGTCTCTGGGTTCTGGAAGGGGGTATTGAGACATGGGGTTGCACCATTCTTTAACATCTCGCCAAAGGACCAGGAGGGTGCCGAGGACATGGTTCCCGTGAGAAAGCTTGATCTTGGTAGAGGATAAGTAGGAGTCTAAAAGTTATTGTTTTGTCTCGGCGTGTCTCGGTCTGCTTCACGTTGCCTGGCACCTTATCGGCCCTGTCTGATGAATTTGCCTTGTCTGTGCCTCTGAGCTCTATCTCATCTGTCTGTGCCTGGTATCCTTACCGTCGTATGATTCGGAATGTGGACGATCACGGCATGTCAACCCCACGAGCATAGCCTCAACTTTACCGGGTCTTGCCCAACTTCCCGAATCAGGGTATTGCATCTGTCACAACCGTCGGACTAGGTCGGGCGCAAATTTCAATATTTCGCAGTAGCAATATCATAACGAGGATTGATGCCGATTGGATAGATGATACACAGCCACGGTGGTGGAGTTGGGGGTCGACAGAATCCGTCGGACGTATTTGACGGTGAGGGTTGGGATGCCATGACCTTTTGTCGCGTGGAGGGCGATGCGTTGATTTGAAGTTGTGTGATTTGGAATCGTGATGTGATGAACACACGTAAGATTATTGGTGTTGTGCTGAACTGTGCCGTAGATCAACAGCATCGCGTATGCGTATCCTGAGAATTAGTTAGTAGACTAGTCTGACAATGCCTCGGACTGACTCGTCCACGCATTACCTGACTCAATACAACTGAAGCATCGCGAGACCGGAAGAGGTAACCTCCGTGTCGAGGCTTAGATGGCCAGCACTTGCAAGCCAGCACTTACAAGTCTTGATCAATATCCGTCGCCACTGAGTTGTTGGTGTACGTTTGTGGCTTGGAGCTCTGCTGTACCTGTCAAGCTGAGCTTCCATCGTGATGAGCTCAATGTTGGAGGTGGCTTAGACGTAGCTTCACCTCGGCTCTTGACTTGTTGGGCACATGCTAACTAGGAGCGGTGACAACTCAGCTCGAGTTGACAGGTAGTCTTCACGCGGGGACGAGACAGCCTCACGGGATGTAGCCGAAAGACTCCATCAAGTTGCCTCTTGGTAGTCAACTCGTCATATTGAAAACTTTCACAGCTGAGCCACCACGACTTGCTCGATCTGGCACACCGTTCGGGCTAGCGGTGAATAACTTGAATGCAGTTGACCATGGTGCCATGCTACCATGGTCGATGATACCGCTAGTGAGACCCTTGCTGCAGAAGGCTCCTGGTCAGAAAGAACCGACGTTGATTGGTCACTTGACTGAGTGATCGCGTTGCCTAGAACTTGGACAACTCTTTTTCGACGACACGTGAAGCATCATGACGATACTTTGTCTCTGTTGAGCAAATGCTCCGAACTTCAAAGCAACGTGTACAGCTCCGGCTGCCTCTTGATACGTTCCATGAGGCTGTGCACCGCCACAGATTCTGTTGAGATCCAGGCCTCCAGCCTCAAGCTCGCGGTTCGCGGAAAACAGTTGAGCCGCTGCCGCGGTGGAGCGGTCTCGGCCTGCCAAGTCAGTGGTGGACGTGGACAATCCAAGGGGCAATGTCTCAGTTTGTCCATGATCGACGGCTGGGCATCTCCGGCAATTTGGTTCAATGCCAGGAGAGAAAAACATTTGTTGTGGCAAGTTTGCGCGACTCAGCCTCGAGGTCATTTGTCACCCCTCGCACCAGGTTGGCTCTGGTGAAACTGACTTTGTGTCGGTCGCCCGAGTCGGCTGCAACAGGGGCAGACAAGATAGAGTGTGCATCCCGTGAAAGCTTGGCCTTGGCCCCGGTTCGGTGGGGTACCAATATCGCAATAGGATAGCGCGGTGGATTTTTCGAATGGAACTCCAAGGATGAATCCTTGTTTAACTCCTGACGAAGCTCGCATTACCAGCATCCTCGTATCGTCAAAGCCTGGTATCCCCGATAATATGTGCACAGAGATGCCATTGCGAGCAAACGCGTCCCCGGACAAAGTGACAAATAAGCTCATCAACCGGCGAGTACGCAAGCCGCGGCTAGACCGGGGGTGAGGGCTAGTTTGATGAGTTTGTCGAATTCCCTGGTAGTAGAAGCCGGGGTTGAGATTAGCTATGGAATACTCCGTTCTCAATAGGGGTGAGCTGTCAGAGACAAGCTTGTCTGGAGTCGTGTTCGCGAGAAAGAATACGTACGTACGAATAATCCTACAGTCCAATCATCCATTGACGCCATCACCGATCAATGTTCCACGACGTTGAGCGGCCTCGGCGCCAAGTCATGCCACTAACGACCAGCAAGGGGCCGCGCTTAGTGCCTTGGCTTTGCATCCAGATCTCCTGAATTGACACAGAGCTTGTGTTCACCTGTTGAATGCACTCAGCTCAGCCTCTGCCTCAAAACAAGAGGCCGCCATATATCCGGACGGAAACACCGGTGCTTCTCATCCAGAGTTTTATGCAATGCACCACTTGAGCTTCAGCGCTTATGGTCCGTAGGAACTGGACGCATCACCAATCAGCCCCGGCAAGGACTTCGGTAGCGCTTGTTCCCTGCTAAAGTCGCAGAGTAGCACTTGCCCGTGCTCCCGTCTCCACCAACCAATCAGCCCTGGCGGAACCATTTGCACTGCCTCACTCACTCAACCAAAACAACTTCGCACATCTCCTTCTTGTCTCGTCTCTCCTTCATCGGCCATGCACTCGAGGCCTTGATCATCAATCAACTTGAGCCGCTCACGGCGAATTCTTTCCTTGGCTTACATCGCTTTGGCTCTACGCCTTTCCTTCATCTATACGGAATCTGCATAGCCCCGTCGCCATGGCTGATGATTCGAATCCGCCCATGAGGCGTCGCGCGTACGTCAACAGGCCTCCAGTTGAACTTGAACTGACCTTTAATAGCCCTACAATCACCATCGACACTACAGCTGTCAACCCTAATAACCAGGAGCGCCCCAACTCGCCCATCTCTCCAGACGACGCTGTTAGTCCCACGACGACTGATACTCGACCACTCGAATTGAATACTTCAATGTCTTTCGACAAGGATAGCCGACCAACAAGCCCTCACAATGTCTCGAGTCCCGTCACATCAAAGTCTGGTGATGGTGCCGGCTTCTTGGCTGTGCCGCTGAATCATCGATCGCGACAGAATTCAGTAGACTCGGATGACATGTCCAGATCTGTCTCGTCGCAAGGAGACACCACCGTTGTGGCGTCCAACTCGACACAGGTGGATACACTCAAGGGATCCGAATATGATCATAAGAAGATTATCAACGACGAGACGGCCTTGAAGCCTGACGTCGGTACAGAGGCCGATTTCGAGGTGGAAAACAACCCATTCGCCTTTACACCTGGCCAACTTAACAAAATGTTTAACCCCAAAAGTCTATCAGCCTTTTATAAGTTGGGTGGCATGGATGGCCTGGAGAAGGGTTTACGAACTGACCGCAAGGCTGGATTGAGCGTGGACGAAAAAGGTCTTGATGGCCAAGTATCGTTCGAGGACGCGACATCAAAAAAGCACATTACACACCACGCCTCTTCATCAGGAGAGGGCTTTTCAGACCGGTTACGCGTCTTCAAGGATAACCGACTTCCTGAGAAGAAGGGAAAGAGCTTGCTAGAGCTCATGTGGATCACCTATAACGACAAGGTCCTGATCCTGCTTTCCATTGCCGCGGTTATCAGTCTGGCAGTTGGCTTGTATCAGACTTTTGGTGGTGCTCATAAGCCAGGTGAGCCCAAGGTTGAATGGATTGAAGGTGTTGCGATTATTGTCGCCATCGCCATCGTTGTTATCGTCGGCTCTCTCAACGACTACCAAAAGGAGCGTCAGTTTACGAAATTGAACAAGAAGAAGCAGGACCGCGTCGTCAAGGTGGTTCGCTCAGGAAAGACTATTGAGCTATCGGTTTTTGATTTGTTGGTCGGCGATGTTGTTCACCTGGAGCCCGGTGACCTGGTACCGGTCGACGGAATTCTCATTGAAGGTTTCAATGTCAAGTGCGACGAGTCTCAGACCACCGGCGAGTCTGATATCATCCGAAAGCGAAGCGGCGACGAAGTGTTTGCCGCCATCGAGAATCACGAAGACCTCAAGAAGATGGACCCCTTTATTCAGTCTGGAGCTCGCATCATGGAGGGTGTCGGCACTTTCATGACCACCTCTGTTGGTGTCTACTCATCCTACGGCAAGACACTCATGGCTCTTAACGAAGACCCTGAGATGACCCCTCTTCAGGCGAAGCTGAATGTTATTGCCACCTACATCGCCAAGCTTGGTGGTGCTGCCGGTCTGCTTCTGTTCATCGTCTTGTTCATCCAATTCCTGGTCCGCCTGCCTAAGCAGCCCTCTTCGGTCACACCAGCTGAAAAGGGACAACAATTCCTTAACATTTTTATTGTTGTCGTTACCATTATTGTGGTCGCTGTTCCCGAAGGTCTGCCTCTGGCTGTCACTCTGGCTCTGGCTTTTGCGACAACTCGAATGTTGCGAGATGCCAACTTGGTGCGACACTTGAAGGCTTGCGAAGTCATGGGCAATGCCACAACAATCTGCTCCGACAAGACGGGAACTCTCACTCAGAATAAGATGCAAGTTGTTTCTGGAACTATCGGAACTAGCCATCGGTTTGGAGGATCTCGCCAAGGAGATTCAAGCGGTACTTCTACTCCGGTCGACCTTAGTGGCGATATTTCCGCCTCTGAGTTTGCCTCTATGCTCAGCGCTCCTGTCCGGGAAATTCTTCTCAAGTCGATCTCTCTCAACTCGACCGCCTTTGAGGGCGATGTTGATGGCGAGCAGACCTTTATCGGTTCCAAGACTGAAACTGCTTTGCTCATCTTTGCCAGGGCTCACCTTGGCATGGGCCCTGTCAGCGAGGAGCGAGAGAACGCCAAGGTCCTTCAGCTGATTCCTTTCGACTCTGGTCGCAAGTGCATGGGTATTGTCGTTCAGCTGCCCAATGGCAACGCCCGTCTCTACATCAAGGGTGCCTCGGAAATCATCCTGGCCAAGTGTAGCCAGATCCTCCGCGACCCTGCCGCCGATGACACCCTCGCCCCCATGTCTCAAGATAACATCGACACCATCAACCACCTCATCGAGAGCTACGCCAAGAGGTCACTCCGAACCATTGGAATCTGCTACAAGGACTTCCCTGCATGGCCCCCTAAGAATGCTGGCCAGGTTGAAGGTAGCAACGAGGTTCCTTTCGAGAGCCTTTTCTACAACATGGCTTTTATCAGTGTCGTCGGTATCCAGGATCCTCTCCGCGATGGCGTTCCCGAAGCTGTCAAGCTTTGCCAAAAGGCCGGCGTCGTCGTCCGCATGGTTACTGGAGACAACAAGATCACTGCCGAGTCGATTGCTCGAGAGTGCGGTATCCTTCAGCCTAACAGTCTCGTCATGGAAGGCCCAGAGTTCCGAAACCTGTCCAAGTTTGAGCAGGAGCAAATCATTCCCCGACTTCATGTGCTGGCTCGATCTTCCCCTGAGGACAAGCGAATCTTGGTCAAGAGACTCAAGGACAAGAATGAAACTGTTGCTGTGACCGGTGACGGTACCAATGACGCTCCCGCTCTGAAGATGGCCGATATCGGTTTCTCCATGGGTATCGCCGGTACCGAAGTTGCCAAGGAGGCGTCGTCTATCATTCTGATGGATGACAACTTCAACAGTATCGTCAAGGCCTTGAAGTGGGGTCGTGCAGTCAACGACGCCGTCAAGAGATTCCTCCAGTTCCAGCTGACTGTCAACGTGACTGCTGTCATCCTGACATTTGTCACTGCCGTCTCTAGCGAGGAAGAGTCTTCTGTCCTGACTGCTGTGCAACTGCTCTGGGTTAACCTGATCATGGATACTCTCGCCGCCCTCGCTCTTGCCACTGATCCTCCTCACGAAAGTGTTTTGGACCGAAAGCCAGAGCCAAAGGGATCTGGCATCATCTCGGTCACTATGTGGAAGATGATTCTCGGACAATCCATCTACCAACTTGCCATCACGTTCGTCCTCTACTACGGAAGCCCCAAGGGTGTCTTGCCTACAAAGAACATTCCCAGTAAAGATGAAATCGCGACGCTTGTGTTTAACACGTTTGTGTGGATGCAAATCTTTAACCAGTGGAAGTAAGTTTTCTCTCTCCTCTTTATACGGTAACCATCTAACGTCTATAGCAACCGCCGCCTGGATAACAAGTTCAACATCTTTGAAGGACTCACCAAGAATTGGTTCTTTATCGGTATTAGTGCCATTATGTGTGGTGGTCAAGTTCTCATCATCTTTGTTGGTGGCCACGCATTCCAGATTGCAGAGGAGGGCCAGTCCAGCACCCTTTGGGCCATCGCTATTGTCCTTGGTTTCATCTCGATTCCTTTCGGTGTCGTTATCCGTCTGGTTCCCGACAGCTTCCTTCTTGCTCTTATTCCCGAGTTTTTGAAGAAGCGCGCCAACAAGGTGCCTGGCCTGACCATCTCGGACGAGGAGATGAACATGTATCCCGAGCCGCTGGCGGATGTTCGAGATGAGCTCAACTTCCTCCGAAGAATGAAGGGAGGGCGTCTCAACAACCTCAAGTTTGCTATCGCACACCCCAAGGAGGCGGTCGAAATGGTTCGATCCAGAAGCCCATCTCATTCGCGATCCAACTCTCTCAACGCACCGCAGACACCAACTCAGGACAACCCATTCGAGGGATCGCCGATCGCGACACCCAGCTCTGGCAAGAGGCCACGATCTACACGATCACGATCCAACAGTGCGTTGGGAGCGCCTACAGTTATGGCAGGTATTGTTGCAGCGGGAGTAGCAGCGGGCTGGCAGCCAATGGCTCGATCAGATGAAGAGAGTGAGCAAAAGTAGTGTAATAGACTGGTATTGTTTTAGTATTGTTTAGGATAGATAATAATGTGAGCAATCGGACAGATGATGGCCAAGTCTTGTGTGGTGTGAGTTGACTAGGTTGCTACTAGACCGCGTTGAGCGAATGTGAATGTGTGCATCTGGTGTTTTTAGCGTGGGGCAGTGTAGCCAGCCAATCAGCCAACAGATGACAGCCATGTTGACAGAGGTGATGAATCAATGTGACTGCGATGGGAAGCAACATGAGAGATGAAGGTAAAGGTGAGTAATGAAGCAAACAGAGGCAAACAGAGGGAAAAAACAATGTTGAGTCTAGGTCTGGCGCAATTGCGATCAGTGGTAGACAGGTGCAAGAGATGACTTATCCGTCGTACCTATATGAAATGAATAATTTGGGTACCTTAGAGTTCCAGTGATTGCCAGTGCTAGTAGGCAGAGGCTTACTTTTTGCCCTTGGCTAGGTCCCCTTGGTTTTCTTCCCCTTGCTTCTCGTCTCGTTTCGCCTTTACTTCTTTTCCTCCCTCTTCTTTCTTCTACCATCCATCCACGTCTCGCCGTCCCGTCACGAGATTCCACAGCAAACTGATAGAAGCAAGCGTCTCGTTCGACTGCGTGACCTGACGGTATTTGTATTTCCGACTTGCCGGTCCGCATCCATTTTATTTGTCCTGTCCTGTCCTGTCCTGTTTCTTTCTCTCGTCTCAACCTTACATAACACTCGCACAAGCATCGGCAGATAAACACACTCGCTGAACCCTGTTTCTGTTCTTGTTTCTCTTTTTCTTGCACGGACCGGAGACAGTTTCGCTTCAACACATTCCCTTTTTCTCACGTCGTTTTTTTCACAACATGAACACTAAACGAGGTTCGACCAAGGGCGTCTCGCTTTCAAAGCGAAAGGCTCAACCCAACGCTTTTGACAAACTTGGCGATAACCCGACCGAGGATGAGATCAAGAATGCTGCCGCCAACGTCGCCCTTGCTGAGCTTGAGGAACGTGTCGCTGACGTGCGAGACTCTTGGGAGACTGATTCTCTATTCGAAGATGTCTTTGAAGAGTTGACTACCGATTCCCCTTCAACTGACGGTAAGATGGAACTTTATCTCGTCAACAACCTCCTCCTCCCGCTGACCATTTCAAGACCCTCAAGTGTGCACTCCCGAGGAGGCTAGCAGACTTCGTCGGGAGCTCCGAGAGTATGGACCCGCCGTCTTCTGCCAGCGCACCGTCGATGCTGGTCGCTACACGGCCAGGAAGCTCCTCAGCGCCTTTGGAATCCGCGCTCCTGCTTTCCTCGAGGGGGAGCCTGACGATGCCTACTTTAGCCTGCTGTCGCTCGCCATCACACGCGAGCTGTCCAAGCGCGCCAAGCTAACCCGCTACAACACGGTCGAGGATGCTGTTGAGCTCATCAACAAGAGCTCCAACATTGTCCTCATCACCGGCGCTGGCATCTCTACGTCGCTGGGCATCCCAGACTTTCGTTCCAAGGGAACTGGTCTCTACTCCAAGCTGGAGCATCTCGGACTCAATGATCCTCAAGAGGTCTTTGACATTTCCGTCTTTCGCCAAGACCCCACCATCTTCTACTCGGTCGCCAAGGACATTCTACCCAGCACTGACAGATACACCCCGACACACAAGTTCATCGCCATGCTTAATGAGCGTGGTAAGCTACTGACAAACTACTCTCAAAACATTGACAACCTCGAGGTCAAGGCTGGCGTCCCTAAGGACAAGCTCATCCAGTGTCACGGCTCATTCGGAACCGCCAGCTGCGTTCAGTGCGGTTACCAATGCCAGGGCGAAACCATCTTCCCGGACATCAAGGCTGACAAGATCCCCCGGTGCCCACGCTGCATTCAGACCCTGCGCGCTACTGGCGGCGCTCCGAAGCGCAAGCGTTCTGCTGGCGCCGACAAGAAGCGTCGCAGATGGAGCGCGGACGAGAGCTCAGACGAGTCCGAGTACGACATACCCTCTGCCGGCGTCATGAAGCCAGACATTACCTTTTTCGGTGAAGCCCTCCCTGACGAGTTTTCCCGACGGCTCACCGAAAACGACCGCGACAAGGTCGACCTCGTCATCGTCATCGGAACCTCTCTCAAGGTGACGCCCGTGTCTGAGATTGTGAGCTGGCTCCCCGCCCACATTCCCCAGATCTACGTATCCCGCCAGGCAGTCTCTCACATCAACTTTGACATTGACCTTCTCGGAGACTGCGACGTTGTCGTCTCTGAGCTCTGCCGTCGCCTCGACTGGACCATGAAGCACGAGATGATCCCCAAGGGTCAAAAGGTTGACGTTCGAACTGAACCCGGCTTCAAGAGCCGCCACTTTTTTGAAGAGCGAAAGTAAAATGATGTATGAAAGGCGTGGGAGGCGTTTTTTCTTTTTTTTTTACTGCTTTAATGGAAACTGGGTTATGGAATGGTATGGAATGGAAATGGATACATGTAGAGGCTGTTAATAATGTCGGCATCGTCCACATTGCCGTTATAGGTTGTTAAAAAAAAATTGCGTTTTTAATCTCAAATGCTCTCTTTCATCAACTTCCTCTGACCCATGTGAAGGTCTTCTCGATCCGGTGGCGATAAACAATCCCGCTTGTCCGCGCCCGTGTCACATAGTGTCATCATGCCATTTGTTCAAAACCCCGCCACGTTATCAAAAAGCAAAATACCCAAAAGAGATAAACGTGTTTTTCCACTTTTGCCGAGTTGACGCAAACATTGTGATGTCTCAATCACGCAAGCCCTTGCCAACCACGATTACATCTTAATGGTCAGAACCCGATGTCACAACGCTCCCTATGACCACGTCTACTACCTCTACACTATTCATTCAGCCAAATGATACAGCCCAAAGGATCAGTCGAACCTTTTTAGAAATCGTACACAAGCAGAGATATGAAAGCCGATAACCTCGGACCTGGCTCGAAGCTGTTCTTGATGTTCGTCAAGGCCAACTAGGACATCACGGGGAGCCCTGCCTGGAACGAGCGCTCCGCTTCGTAACTCCCAACCGAAACTTCCCAGTAGGGTGCTGGATAGAGAAGAAGACATGGTTATGCTTTTGGATGGTAAGGCGGTGATTAGCTGGAGGTGAAGGCTATGAATGATAGAGCAGAAGTTACCAGAGAGTAGGCGACTCTACGAGAGAAGAAACTGAGCTTTCTCGATGCTCGGGAGACTTCACGGGCGAATTCCTACCTGTGATCATCACAAACAACCAGGAAATAAGATCACCGCCACATAATGGTCTTCTCGTGGAAAGCAACATGAGAAGGATTATTAAGATGAGTTGGTGATTTACTCTCGAGAGTATTTGGTGTTTGACCACTGCCCCCACTCATCAATCGCGTAGCTCCCTTACCTATCTAACACCGGATGCCCCCATCACCCCGAGGGATGCGTGTAGATCAGCGTTGTACATCTTCGCAACATATCTAGCTGAATGATTGAACTTCGTACAGACAGCGAGAATATACATTTTTATATGTCCAATTGTATAGACTGATATTTAGCAAGGAACCAGTAACTCACTCTGCTTTCTATGAGCCAGCAACTGACTATGTACATGCAGATCGAGAGCAATAGGCTGCAAAGTAAAGCAAAGGGATGCTGGTATCCATGTCAATCAAACGCTGACCCCAAGTCTATTCAAATCTATCGACTACGCTAAATCAAACTCTCATACTTGTCCAATCCTGACTTTTGCCCTGTCTGGCCCGACCCCATGTTTGACCCCATACTTTGACTTGAAGGGGCGCTCCAGGTTTGTGTAGAGAGCGCGGGCGCAGCATTCCCAGGAGGTGGAGGAAGAGTGAATGATGGACTGCGGGAGGGTTGCATGGGTGTCATTGAGTTCATGGATAGTGAGCTCATGGGTGCTGACAGGGTGTTCTTGGCAGCAGACCAGTTCACGGCTCCAGTAGTAGGCTGTGTAGGTTGCGCGGGCGGTGTTGGTTGCGTAAAGGTTGACGGCGGCGGAGTAAACGTCGATTGTGGAGGCGCTGAGAATGTCGACTGTGGAGGAGGAGAAAAGGTTGATGGCTGAGGCTGCAAAGGTTGGCTGTACTGCGTCGCCGACGGTGTCATTGCCTCGAAGCGACCAAGGTCTGGAGTCACTGTCCGGAAAGACTTTTGTGGAGGTTTCGTAGGGTTGTTTGTTGGTGGAGGTGTCGACCAAGCAAATGTTGGCGGTTGAGGGGTGCTAGGCTTCTTCTCTTCAGGGGCACTGGTGGTTGATGGACGGCCCTTGACAAGAGCTTCAAAGTCATTCTCAGACGTGGGCTCAAAGGTTGTGCCTGTGACACCACCAAAGGCCATGAAATCCTCGTTGGGTGTTGTGGTTGTTCCGCCCAGTTCTTGCAACTTGCGTGTCTGCTCATCCTCGACTCGCCGCGAGAGACTCTTGATCAACTCCATGAAAGACTGGAATTGCTTGAGGTTCAGAAGAGGCCCAAGACTCATACTCCAGAGGATCGGCAAAAGGTCCATGGCAACAAAGTCGGCGTCAGCAACGCCTCCTACAATCCGGAGCACGTCCAAAGCTGCCACCATGACTGCCGGCTCTTTTGTCTTGATAGCTTTGACCAGGGGCACAATCTTTTCCTGCATTGTGTACTTGTCGAGGGCGCTAGACGATGAAGTCTTACTCACACCATTGAGACCATCATCTTCGCCGTTTGTGCCACCGCAGAGAATGACAAAGGCTCGAAGACCTCGGACCTTGATGGCAAGACTGTTTGTCTTGCTAAAGACAGTTGCTATCACGGGAAAGAGTTCGTTCTTAATGGTACTGAAATCGAGAACTGGCAAGACAACCGGTAGACTTCTCAGGGCCGCGTCGACAATTGAATGAGTTGGACATTCAATGGCCGCTAAGATGACAGGGAGCATATCTAAATTGTCAGCTGGTTCAGATGAGCTGGCAGGTCTACTCACCATCCTTGAACTCCTTTCCTGAGCAGTTGCTGGAGATGGAGGAAATGTTTTCAAGGACAACCATTAGTCCTGCATCTCTGGCTGGGTCCTTTTCTTGTTGCTTGGTATTGATGACGAAGATTTCCCTCAATGCTGGCCGGACTTTTTCTCCAAAAGCACGTCTAGCAGACGGTAGCAGATCTAGAATTTTGAACACGTTTTGCAAGATGAGTGAGAGAAGCTCGCGGTCCTTGAGTTCCTCAATCAAGGCCGGAAGAATCTTCTTTTCCATGACCGACTTGGGAAACGAAGGCAGCACCTTGTTGAGTCCCCGCATGAATTGAGCCTTTTCGTTGGCAGTTTTGGCGGGGAACGAATCAAGAAAACGGATAGTCGAGACAAGGACATTGTCGAAATACTCGCTCTGCTGGAATTCTCGCGCAGTCATTCTCTGAGCAGGCCTTCTCGTGATCAGTCGAGGAAGGACATCGTGAGAGAGTTCTCGGGGGAGGGGTCGAGATGAGAGGTAGTTGTTTGTGACGGATGGGACACTCGAAGATGACGAAAACAGTCGCTTGTACGTAGACAAGCTGCCGTGGCATTCGAGAGGAGATGCGTGAGGGGAGTTGTATAAGGCGACCGACAAGAGTCCAAGCGAAAACATGTCAGCTGAAGAGTTGAGGTTACTATCGACGACGAAATCGGGCGAGGTATAGTCGAGGTTGAGTTGGACGGCCTTTGGTAATCGGGGATCCATGTTCAAGACCTCGTATAGACTAATTCCTTGGATCGAAGTCGGCTTGTCGGAGCCATCAGGGGGGCTGCAGAATGCGAGGCCGCTTATCTTCCAGTCAGACTGCGCCTGTTAGCCAAGTCACCAAAAGACCGAGTATCTACATACTTTGGCGTTGATAAGGACAGCATCTGGTGTGAGATTGCCGTGGACAAGGCCGGCATTTTCGTGTAGAAACTCCAGTGCCTTGCTGATTTGGAGGAGACCTTTTTGGATCTCCAACTCGTCAATCTCAAGCTCCCGCCGTCGCTTTACTCCATCCGAGTCTTCAGTCACAAATCGACTTGATCTTCCACCAGGTCCAGCTCGTTCTTGTTCGTCCTTTTCATGTAGTACGCTCGACAATGATGCTGTCACGGCTTCGGTAACAAATTGCAAGCCACCTCCTCTTGTGTCTTCGACTGGCTCCACCAACTCCAAGATACTGGGATGTCTGAGCTTGGCCAGACTCGACGCCTCTTTTCGCAACCGCTCGACAACCTCTTCTACCGTCTTTTTGAACGAGGCCGCTCCGGAGCGACCTAACGAGCTGCCATGACTGTCTAGTGACTTTTTGTCAAAGACAAAGACACTGTATGACTTGCCCGTTGACTTTTTCTTTGCATCGTAAATCTTCCAGGGACCAGCCGTCGAAGTCGGGTTCGAAGAGATGGTGTAGTTTCCGGTAATGTTCGTGGCCGAGATGGACTTGAACGCCGAGGAGAACATGTTGTTGTCGTTGCGATGCGATGCGTCGCGACTTATGCATGACGTGAGGACAAGTATCGAAGGGACCCTACCTTGTCCGATAAACGATAAGCCTGATGAGGTAAGGCGCCTCCTAGGGCGTCGCGTTCAGGTCCCACCCACCTTTTTCTTCTGCGGCTGCGGCTGCGGCTATCTAGGAACCTGGGGATACCTGGCTGGCGGCCCAACGCGGCTGCAAACGCCTGGAGACGGCGTCCCTTGATGTACCCTATCGCGAAGGGCAATTTGCAATCCTCCGATACACCTCCGATCTAGGTACTTAATTATCGACCGAGCCCCAGCTCTTTGCTCATCACCACCACCGCAACCATGAGCTTAAGACCACTACTTCGCTCTACTCTGAGGAGCTCATTGCCTCGCTCTAGCTTGCGATGCGCTCGCTTTAGCATCAAGGCAGAGGCTGCCTCTACTGCAAAGCCATTGGGTCTTGATCCTTCACGGCTCTCTGTCACCAAGACCTCCCAGCCTAAGAGTCTGAGCAAGCCTGAGACTCTTGTCTTTGGTCGGGAGTTTACTGGTAAGTTCCTCCTACTTTTTCAAGACCAAGCTGACCATCAGACCACATGCTCGCGATCGAATGGACTCAAGAAGACGGATGGTTGGACCCCAAAATCACCCCCTACCAGAACCTCTCCCTCGACCCTGCGACTTGCGTCTTCCATTATGCCTTTGAATGCTTCGAGGGCATGAAGGCCTACAAGGACAAGAATGGCAAGGTCCGATTGTTCCGACCCGACAAGAATATGGCCCGATTGAACAAGTCGGCCGCTCGTATTGCCCTCCCCACCTTTGAGCCCAAGAGCTTTATCGAGCTCATCTCCAAGTTTGCTCAGCTCGACTCTCGCTTCATTCCTGACAAGCGAGGATACTCTCTCTACCTCCGACCTACAATGATTGGAACCCAAAAAACACTTGGAGTCGGTGCCCCTGGCTCTGCTCTTTTGTATGTGATTGCATCACCTGTTGGCCCTTACTATCCTACTGGCTTCAAGGCTGTGTCACTAGAGGCCACCGATTACGCTGTCCGAGCTTGGCCCGGTGGTGTTGGTGACAAGAAGCTTGGTGCCAACTATGCGCCATGCATTCTGCCTCAACTTCAAGCTGCCAGCCGTGGTTTCCAGCAAAACCTTTGGCTCTTTGGCGAGGAGGAATACGTCACCGAGGTCGGCACCATGAACATGTTTGTCGCTCTTAAGAACAAGGAGACTGGTCAAAAGGAGCTTGTGACTGCTCCCCTCGACGGCACTATCCTTGAGGGTGTCACTCGAGACTCTGTGCTCGCACTTGCGCGTGAACGTCTGGTTCCCGAGGGCTGGAAGGTTAGTGAGCGCAAGTACACCATGAAGGAGCTCGCCGAGGCTTCCAAGGAGGGCCGATTGCTCGAGGCGTTTGGCGCTGGCACTGCTGCCATTGTCAGCCCCGTGCGATCCATCTCCTGGAAGGGCGAGCTGGTCAACTGCGGACTTTCCGAGACTGAGGAATCCGGCGAGATTGCCCTCAAGATGAAGGAGTGGATTGAGGGAATTCAGTATGGTGACGAGGAGCACGAATGGAGCCATGTTGTAGCGTAGATAATGCGTTGAATTGTTGTTGCGGTTGAATCCGCGCACCGTAATGTACATCTATTCCTTCTTGGCTGGGTCGGGCAGGATACCCTCCTGCTCTAATCTCCTCCGTGCCTCCTCGAGAGCCCAGGTAGAAACGCTGCCCATCATCAATCGTCAGTATTCCCATCGTGCAGCAATTGACCGTGGCAAATCACTCACGTCGTGTCGGGTTTGAAGGCGAGGGCGACGCCTGTAGCGACGAGGCTTCCGAGAAAAATGTACATGGGCCACTCCCAGCCTTCGGGCTCAGCCTTCTCGCCGGGCTTGACACCCCAGAGCCATCCGGTGGGAGGATCGAATTGGTGCTCGCCACCACCTCCTCGTCGTCGGGCGGTAACGGAGAAGCCCCGGGCGGGCTGTCGGAGGCATCGAACGGCGCTGGCTGCGCGGAGGGGCGCGACGGCGGCGCGGATGATTGCCATTGTATCGTCGAGGGTCAATCGGCGATGGACGGCGGGGTTGTGATCAATGTTGAAAGATGGAGATGGTTGAATTGAGGTTGCCGGTAGATCGGGAGCTAGTCACGTGGTTGCCAAGAGTACGTACCGGTACCTGCCGCGACGGGTTTGAAGACGGGATGGATTCCTGCAGGACCCCGAGGTCACCAACCACGTTTAGTTCATTCATCATCAATTGCACATTGAGAATTCGATTATTTGCATGTTTTCGCATTTCTTTATATTATAGTTGACATCTGCTTATGGAGCAAGTATTCGTTATCATTGGAGGAGTACATCAGTTGTCTGCTATAAACCACAATCACATCAATTGTATCAATTATACTAATTCCAACCATCTCCCATTACCGTCCATCAATCATCAGCATTCAACAATCAATCCCATCTTGTCGTGTAATCTCAATGCTCCATTCTTGCTCTGCGGCTTGGCAGTGCACGTCCTTTGCGCCCAAGGTGGGCCACACATGTTACATCATTCAAATGCCCAAGAATGATCCTGCTTGACATATCGCAGTTTGCTCATTGTTTTCTTCGTCTACATGCTAACAAGCAGTCGACATCAAATCGCGACCGATGGAAAGGATAGCAGCAGGCCAGCTAGGCAATCGAATAGGCAATCGACAGCAGATTCAAGACGAGACCCCAATATCCTCGCTTATCAAACCAACAGCCACGACAATCAAGACATCGATAATACGCATTCCAGGTATCGGCAACAACACTGGATTATCAGCAGAACCTCCATCAATAGCGTCGCAGTCATTTACGAGACAAGCTAAACACCATGACGGAGTATTCCGACGCCAATCTCGACCCAAGTGGGGTCTCCCTCCAACCTTCGTTTGACTCTAGACGAAGTTCAGTCGTCAGCATCATGCAGATTGATCAAATCATTTCCGATGACCGAATTAACATGGAGACGTATGGCGTCTCCGAGATGCGAGATGGCTTCTTTGATGCCCTTTTCTTGAAACCGGAGCCCCTAACACCGGAAGAAATCGAGGAAAAGGCAATCTTACCCAAGGAATTCGAAAAGAGTCACCCTCTATCACCAAAGGACTTTTTCCCTCGACAACTCCATGAGCTTCGATCCGTGACTCGAAAAGTCACAACTACGAGATCCGGAATCAGGTTGCTCAAGTCCTTTCTTGCCTTCTTTCTGGCTTATATCCTATGTCTGGTGCCTACAGTGTCTAACTGGCTTGGTCGATATGACTATATCATGGCTATATCCGTCATTCTCAACCATCCAGCACGCACATTTGGATCTCAGGTGGATGGTGCTATTTTGACTATTGTTGGGACTGCTTGTGGGCTGGCATGGGGCATCATTGGTCTCTTGTTGTCCACCTCAACACTTGCTGCCAGAGTTGGATATGGTGGTATTTTGACTCTGTTTCTTGCACTTTTCATGGCCAGCATTGCGTACATTCGTACCTTTTTCATTCGCTTCTATCAAGCTGTTCTTTGCGCTGGAATAGCCGTTACCTTTACGACCCTCGCCGAGACTAGCAGTCTGGATATCAAGTGGCCCAAGTTGCGAAGCTATGCCATTCCCTGGCTTTTGGGACAAGCAATCGCCATGGCTGTTAACTGTCTCATCTTTCCTGACGCTGGGAATCGTCCTTTAGCTGCTGCCCTCGATAAGTCGTTCAGGACGATGCAGGTATGCTTGTTTCTATTAGACGTCGTATTCAAGCTAACAGTTTAGGAATCCCTCATCATTCCACGTCCGAGAAACACAAGACTCAGGCGAAGACTAGCTAAAACCTTCATGGACATGTCTCTTGCGTATCGAGACATGAGAATCGACATCACCATCACGCGATTCCGTCCAGTTGACGTGCGAGAGTTGCGTAACTTGGTGCAGGGCGTTGTACGAGCTCTTCTCTCCATGGACACTGATACAGACTTATTCGAGGATTGGACGACTCCTGAGATCATCGTCGGCGACCCCGATTTAGACGACGAGTCTATCGACGCCGGTCGAAAGGTTGTCCGGGCTCTCTCTGCTCCTACACGAGAAGTTCTCGCCTGCATGTCAGAGACTATGCAAAGATCTCATGCAGCCTTGATGGATTTGTCTGGTTGGAGAAAGCATTTTGGCCCCCCTCAAGACGTTTCTTCAGACCTTGTACCGGTTCAGGTGCGGTTCAACAACGCTCTCGCAGCTTTTGACGCAGCCGAATCAAGCCTCCTAGCCAGCGACACCACCGAATCATACGACAGCCAAACTGTAGAGCTTTTCGTCTTTGCAAGGCATGTCCGTGAAGCGGCAGCAACAATTGTCAACCTCATGAACAAGGTTCACGAGATGCACCTTCACTCCAACAGCAAGAGACTCAACCTCCCAACATATCCCCCTTGGAAGGCCATATACAGAACGAATGCCCAGGTTCGACACGATCGCGGTGGTGTCACTGCTGGTATGTATCAAGCAACATTTGCAGAGATTGCGCAACTGCTCGAGTCTGTCAAGGTCGGCAAGGAGCATCGTCAAAGTTATGAGGCGGTTACTGGACCAGAGGAACCCAGCATTCGTGGACAGCCAGCGTCGAGGAGAGACAAACTTGGATACAGAATTTGGACAGTTCTTCATCGTCTTCAAGGATTCGAGAGCAGGTATGCACTCAAGGTGGCCGTTCTCACTTCAGCATTGGCTCTTCCTGCGTGGTTGAGCAGCGGATCATGGTGGAATCGAAATGAAGCTTGGTGGGCTGTGTGCATGGGTTGGATCATGATTCATCCCCGTGTTGGAGGAAATGTGCAGGATCTTTTTACTCGTGCCTTTGCAGCAATTCTTGGAGCGGCGTGGAGTGGTGCAGCCCATGCAGCCGGCAACGGGAACCCATATGTGGTGGCAGTCTTTGCGGCTATATACATGATTCCTATGATGTATCGCTTCACTCAGAGTTCCCATCCGGTATGTTGATACACCTTTCTTTAACTTGGCTTGACTAACAATGACAGCGATCCGGTCTTGTTGGATGTCTCTCGTTCACGGTCATCTCTCTTAGCTTGCGAGATCACCCAGGTGTATCATCAGCCGCACTCCTTGGAGTACACAAAGGTCTGGTGTTTTTTGTCGGAACAACCACTCCTATCGTGGTGAATTGGTGCCTCTGGCCATTCGTCGCTCGACATGAACTTCGATCTGCTCTCTCGTCAATGCTCTTCTTCATGAGTGTCATGTACAGAAGTAAGTGTGTGTGTTCCTCTACTGTCAACTCTGCTAATTGCCAGATGTCGTGGCGAATTACGTCTACTTTGATGAGGGCAAAGACCCAACTCCAGAAGTCATCACACGGTCTGAAATGCTCGAGAGTCGAATGCGGGAGGGTTTTGTGAGGATCCGACAACTCCTTGTCATGACCCGTCATGAGCTCCGCCTGCGTGCCCCCTTCGATCCAATCCCATACTCGTGTCTGGCTGCGTCATGTGAACGTTTCTTTGAGTATCTCATTGCCGTTCGTCAGTCAGCTCTCTTTTACAACCCAAACTATATCCGAGACAACCCCGTGGCCGCCGAAAAGCTCCTCAGTTACCGACGAGACGCCGTTGCTGCCATTCTCGGCAATCTATACATTCTCGCTGGTGCCTTGAAATCGCAACGCAAAGTTCCTGTAAGTCAGTATCCCTGCAATCAGCAAATCTAAGCTCACGTTGTCACAGCGTTATCTCCCCAGTGCTGCTGCTGCGAGAAAGAAGCTCCTCCACAAAAGCGCCGAAGTTGCACGAGAAATGGCTGAGAGTCCCGAATATCGCGAACTTGAACGACAGAAGACGTGGAGTGACATTTACAGTTACTCCTACAACGAGAGTCTGACAGGTTGCGTTGCTCAGCTGGAGGAGCTCGAAAGGTTCACCAAGCTCATTGTCGGAGAGAAAAAGTACGTCAATGTTCTTCCAGTTGATTGATTCATGCTAACAGCAGTAGTTTTGAAAGCACGTGGAACGCCGACCTCGTCGAAACTTAATCCAATGTTTGATGCCTCCTCGTCGCCTAACTATATGCGCCGTTTGTCATTTCATTCAAGATATCCCTCGTAATCAGTTTCCCCTTTAATAACGCCTTATCGCTGATCCTGGCCTTTCTGGGTGTGGGCCTCCGATTCTCCTTGCCCTTCTTGGGCGTCTTCTTTGCCGGGCTGTGTGTCGTGAGTTGTGTGCCCATGTCCTCGAAATAGTGATTCTCAAGTCCGTCAGGGGGCATGTCATAAATCCAGTGTCGATCCTCCATCAGTGAGATGAATCTGCTGAGCATATTCTCGCTACCGCTTCCTTTCAGTGTCGTCTTGCTTCCAATCACGAGGAGTTTCGTCTTTGCACGGGTAAAGGCGACGTTGATTCTCCTCCAATCCTTCAACAGGTCACCAATGTTGCAGGCGTCATTGCTTCGCACCAGACTCAAAACGATAACCTCCTTGTCTCGTCCCTGGAAGCGATCTGTTGTGTGCATCTCGACTCCAGCATACCCTTTGAGCTTTTCTTTGAGCATGAATAGCTGCGCTCTGTAATGCGTCATGACACCGATCTCAGTCTCCGGAACTCCTACCGTCAAAAGACTGTCGACCAGTTGAGAGACGATGCGGACTTCAGCCGAGTTGACGATACGCTTGCCTTGTGCCTCTTCGCGAACCTGTGGCAGGATAGTGTCCGTGTTGATGAATCGTACGCGAGCTTCGCTCTCGAGGAGGTCGTATAGCCAGCATCGACCTGGCGCAGCGCAAAACGATCGAGGAGTCGCAGCGTGAAAGGTCGATGCATCATAGTGTCGCTGTCTGAGAGCGTCCATCCTGGGAATGTCGAGCTTTCTTTTGCGAAGCTGCTCCGTGCCACATCGGAGCTTGCCATGGTAGATGAGAGTGTTGCTGAGAGTCATGATATCCTCGCACATGCGGTATTGATGTTCCAGGTTGACGACCGACTGCGGATGGGTGTCTGAGAGAAGTTTGAACAAACTGACATCGAGGCCTCCTTCGCGGGCTTCCTCGTTTCTCACGACTGGAGGAAGCTGATTGTGATCACCCACGAGGACAAATGTGCGAGCCATCCGGATAGGCCCAGCACAGATAGGTAGGGTGATTTGAGATGCCTCGTCCACGATGCAGTAGTCGAAAGTACGCTCGTGAAAGATGGGATGGTTGATGCCGAGACATGTCGTCCCTACAATTGGTGTGCCGTGCCAGGCATCCTTGATTTCGTCAAACGTCTTCATCGGCTGGCCTGCGAGGATAGCAAATTCCTGGACTTCGGGGTGCACCTTGGCAGGGGCTCCTAGGCGGAGGATAGGTATCTTGTCTCCTTTGAGCTTGAGGAGAATATTGTCCACAGCCGTGTGAGTGTGCGAAGTGAGTAGCACACTCTTCCCCTGAGACGTGAGAGCACGGATGATGTGGGCAATCGTTGTCGTCTTGCCAGTTCCCGGCATTCCCAGAACAAGAGCATAGTCCTGGGCACTCATGACCTTTTCAATAGCTCGATGCTGATCAACATTGAGACTGTCTCGGTCTGATATTGTGTACTGTGTTGGTACACTCTTGAATCGTGGAGGTTGGAGGTCGACAATAAGCCGTCGGATCTGTCTCGACCCAAAGACGTCGTCGGCCATCATCTGAACCAGATTGTTTCGGACAGTCGCCATTCCGTTGCTAAACTCATCTTGGTCCAGTCGATATCGGATTGGCGGCTCCTTGATTTTGCCATGGGTCTCATCCTGGGTAGCTCCCTCGTGGGCGACCTCCATGATGCTAGCAAAGGTCTGGTTATCATTCTCGTCGAAACCTGGTTGTCGAATTCGTGCATTGTGTAGTCTTCGATCAACCGCCACGCTGATTCTTCGTCTCTTGACTGCCGTAACATAGCCAATGGCCAGTGCAAAGTGTCCTTCTTCGTCAGAAACCACAATTGGCTCTCCAACCGTTAGCTCCGACTCGAGGAATGAGAAACCTGCGGGATGATTCTGCTTGATAAAGGTATAGTGGAAGCGGTTAATCTTTGGGTTGTCTGTATCAACAGACGCTGAGCCCTCTTCAATAATGACATCGCCAAAGCACCGCGACTTCTTTTCTCGCTCAGCGCTTGTCATTGTCCAGAGTTCTCGTTTTGTTTTCTGGCTCTCCTTTTCCTCCTTGGTGAGAAGATTCTCCCATTTGACAAAGAATTCCTTGTGGTCTGGAGTGAGATGCTTGACCAGTTCGTCAAACTTTTCATTCATCCCACTAGACTCCCCATCGCCGTCGTCTGCTAGTCGGTGATAGATAAAGCACGATGTCTTGGCGTAGCACTTTCCACACATGTGCTTACTCTTGAGCATCGGGGGGAGTTGAACGCTTCTCTCTCGGACGTAGCATGCCAGCTGGTTGCGTTGCATAATCATATGTCGAAGTTCATGTCGGATAGCAGGGATGCGCATCGTCTTCGAGGTCTCCATGTAGTAAAGAATACCGTAGGTGATCTCAATGTCGTACCGGTCTGATAGTAAAAGTGTATAAAGGGCAGTCTGTGCCATGTGGTTGCTGTTTGCGTGTTTGCCAGTCTTGACTTCAAATGGGACGGTTAAAGTCTTGAAATCCTTGCCGTCTTGCATTGCAACTTCGACTGTTGCATCAATGTTGCCTTTGAGTCCGTACATTGGTGACCAGACGTGCTCTTCAACATCCAGCAACTTGGTAAGGGCCATGTTGGCCTTTTTCCCGCCTCGATCCTCGATGACAGCATCCTCTGTTGGTTGAGAGGACACAAAAGCACGGGCCCAGTAACTGAGCTCGTTCATCTTTGACTGAAGATGCTCTCTAGCCGATGCCAGACCGACTTTGATGGTGTAGAGATCCTCGACATGCTTGTCCGTAATTCGATCAATAACCGAGCACAAGAAGGGAAGATCCCACTTGTTTGCAAGAAGTGCTTCTTGAAATATCTCGTGAAGCATGGTTCCATAGATAAGGGGCGGCGTTGGGGGACTCGTGGCCTTGACTCGGTCTTGAAGCACAGCACGACGCATGCAGCCAAACGAGTCAGCCACCACGGTTGCTGATATAAGTTGGTCGGGATGTAGAATAAGGAGGTTATTGGCATCATCAATAATGCATTGCCCTCTTGGTGTAAAGTTGCCAATAACGTGGACATAGGCTTGTGGATGAGCTGGTGTATCATACCACGAACCCCTGAGATGAAGAGTCCTCATCTCTTTGGAGTTGTCTGCTTGGATAAGAAGGATCTAAAGGGTCAGCGACATCGCACAATTAAAGACAAAACTTACCTTTTCCGGTCGGGGAGACCCTTCCATGTATTCACCTTCCAACACATTCGTCACCAGGTATCGCTGAATAGTCTTTTTCCGTCTCTACATTTCTTAGCATGTGCGGTCCTCCTAGGTTCTTCGACGTACGTCCGGGCAGTTAACTGCTTGGGTTGCTGCGAGTTCCACGGCCTCAAAGTCAAAGTCGCCACCAAAGGGGTCACCAAACTCGTCATCTGGGTCGTTGTCCACGGGGGTAGCAGTTTGGGCCTGTTCCACAGAGGTGAGGAGGTCTTCGGCGTCGTCAAAGATGTCGTCGTCCAAGTCGTCAAACTCGTCAAGCTTGTCTGGTGTGGCTGCCGGGTTGTCCACTGGTGTGTCTGCCAGGTTGTCTGCCGGTTCGTCCTCTGGTTTCCCTTCCAATGGTTGTTGTGGAAGCTCAGGCTCTTCCATTTCCAACTGGGTCGCGTTGATGCTCGCTTCGAGCTGCATTATGGTATCGTCGTCAAAATCGTCAAAATCATCATCGCCGTAATCAGAAGCCGGTGCCTTGGGTCGCGGAGAGCCAGTACTAGTGGCACATATCCGCCTCTTTTTTGGAGAAGGAGACTGATCGTTCCCGTTGATGCTACTAGTCACCGTATCGAGCAGAGCAGTCACCAAGGAAGACTTGGCCTCCATCTCCTTTTCACTGTTGAGACTCCCTGATGTGGATCTCTCGACTCTTCTCCTTTTTGGCCAGTTTAGACCACAACTTATTGCTCGTCGGAGGTTGGCTTCGTTCGGTTTTGGTCTTGGCGATGAAGATACCATCAGCTGTGCTAATGTAGGATTGGTGAGTCCAGGGGCGTTATCGGAGTTCAAAGAGTATCGGTCCCAAAGCTGCAGTGTCGGATCGGCATGTGGCGACTTTAAGGCTTGTGCCAACTTCTTGACGTTGACGGAAGGGGTCTTTTCGGGGGCGGGCGACGAGACTGGAGATGAACTTCTGGCACGTTTTCGTCCCTTCCTAGACATCATAGGAGACAAGGCGGAAAGGTAGAGGTTATCCGGCCTGCTATCCCAAAGCAGTCGGTCGTTTGGCGAAGTGTTGTTCTCATCTTCGGTACCTGTAGGCTCAAGTAGATCTCTCCAGGTCAGGTGAGTAGCAGGTGTTTCTTGGGCTTTGGGTGCAGATTCCTTGGTTTCTTCATCTTCGTTGGATTTCGGATGATATTGAAACTTGTTGAGCTTGTTCTTGGTAACCTCGGATACTGGTGCTCGTGGTTTTGGTGTTTGAACAGGGTTGCTTCTCGAACGTTGCCATGGCGAGCGCTGAATCTTGTTAGCGGAGCACAGAAACGCACTCATCATCATACCTTAATCCGGCCGACTTGATCAGAATACGACTTTTGCAGAGGCATGACTGCAAAACTTGAACATCTCAGCAATTGAGGTGGGATGTTGAAGGGACGACGCGCTATGTTTAATGGTTTGAAGCGCGTCGCGATACGCGCTTGCTTGGATGCCAGGTCACGTGCCTTATCGATAAAGCTGCAGGTCCATCCCCCACCTGCGTCACCATTCATCGAGTGGTCATCCGATAATCCGGTTCAACCTGATCCTTTCAATTGAATTCGTCAATTGAGCAACCATGAATGCCCCCAGTGGCCCGACCCGCGAGGCTTACAAGCACTCGATGGAGGAATGGCGCCAGCAAGCTCTAGCTCATCGCGACCAGTACCAACCGAGGGTGCAAGACCAGATCAACCGACTGTTCCATGAATACTCCCCTCCCTTCTACGTCTCGCTCATCGGATACAAGCGTGATTGGAACCTCCTGGTAGCTACCTCTAGAGTCTCTGGGTTTGCTTCGACTCTCGGACGAGAGCTGGAAGACCAAGAGGTTAAAGCAATTGCCGAGTACACTCTCAACAACATCCACAACAATGCCGCCGCCAAGTACATCACAGTCGGACTCGCCGCATACATGACCTACCGAGGCCGCCACACCTGGCAATTCCCCTTTTACAAGCCCAAGCTAGGCGGACGATTCAACCCCAACGAGGCGACGAGCATTTTCTCCAACAAAAAGATCCGCGGTCGATACCCACGATTCACATGGCACACCCTGCGCTTTACGGCATACGCTGCTGTCACCATGCTCATGGTTGAGCCCGTCTTCCGCACTGTCAACTTTATCCGAGTCGAGAGCGCCATGGCGCAGGATTCAAGGCTGGAGCAGTTCACCAAGGACGCCAGCAAGCGAGTCGAGCAGGTCATGGCCAATCCTACTTCAGCAGGTGTGCCTTTTAAGAAAACACCGAAGGAGGAGGGTTCATGGAGCAACGAAGATACCGATCGGTCAGATCGGTCAGATCAGTCACGCTACAGTATTCCCTGGGTTGGAAGACAACTTCCTGCACAGCAGACACAGAAGACACAGCAGGAGAGTCAGTCTGATCATGATTGGGATGTCCTTGATGACGATGATGCCTCGCCCGTCGCTGCCACCGCTCGAAATCAGCCCGTCAGCTCCGTCTCTGGGTCAGCATGGGATCGCATTCGACAGCAATCTCAGCAGCCTCAGCCTCAGACTCAACAGGAACCTCGTGGCTGGGGACAAAAATCAGAGTCACAAAGTTGGGGAAGCTCTAACAATTCTAGTGAGAGCTACTCGTTCAGCAATTCTGACGAGGAAAAGCCTCTAGCCAAAGAACAGGCCCAGCAAGAGTTTGATAAGCTTGTCGAGAGGGAGAGGAGGGGCGTCGATGAAGACAAGTGGGGACGTAGGTAACGATTTGTATTGTACTTGCTATTGTATATTACCAGTCATCGGATTACTCCATAAATGAATGTATTGTACGGGTCTGGCGTCCTTCTATTACTGCTTCACTTGGTCAGAGACCTCAACCGGGTCAACTGCACCATCCTTCTTTTCGACCGTCGTCTCTAGAATACTCTCACCAGCCGTGTTGGCCACGACCGTTTTTTCCTCTGTAGGTTTCTCCTCTGCAGGTTTCTCCTCTGCAGGCTTTTCCTCTGCAGGCTTGATGTGTTTGACCGCTTCTTCAGGCTGAGGTTCAGGCTCCTTGGATTCGGCTGCAGGCTGAGGTTCCACAGCGGGTTCCTGAGGAACGGGCTCTTCAGACTCAACCTCAGCCTCCAGTGCAGGCTCTGGCTTTGCAGTCTCAGTCTCAGCCTGAACAACTTCAGGTTCGACTTCGGCAGGCCGTTCCGGCTCTGGAGCGTTGACCTCTGGCTTGATCTCTGGCTTGACCTCCTCCGGCTTGACCTCTGGCTCAGCTTCAGGCTTTACCTCGGGCTTGACTTCAGGTTCCTGAACCTCAGGCACCTCCTCGGGAGTCGTCTCAGGCGTCACCTCAGGCACCAGAGAATCACCAGACACCGACAGAGAGCCCTCTGGGTCAATTGACCAAAATGTCTGGGGAATTGAAAATGTCAAAGACGGCCCCGTAGTTTTGACCGGCGCGGCGGGGCTTCGAGCCGGAGCTCGCCGTTGTGGACCCCGGGCGCGGCCCTTCCGGGCATCCGAAAGCGGGGCTTTTTCCTTCTCCTCGGTGACGTCCTCCTGAGGCTTAGTCTCCTCCTTCTTAGGAGCTTGAGGTCCAATTGCAAGACGCTTGTTCAAGTCGCTCATGAAACCTGCCTGCAGAGCGGCAATCTTGTTACCGACGGGTCTGCTAGGCACTGGGGGCTTTGACTTGACATCCGGTCGAGGAGGAATCTGAGGCTTTGGCTTGTCGGATACGGGAGGTTTTGGCTTTCCCTCATCGCTGGGGGTCTTCTTGGGCTTGGGTCGGTCAGGGACAGCCGGACGATCCTCTGTCTTTTTAGGGCGGGCTGGAATCTCTGGCTTCTTCTCCTCCGAAACCTGAGGTGTCTTTTCCTCTGGAATCTCGGGCTGCTTCTCCTCTGGCGCCTCAGAGACGGTAGCCTCGTACAGCTGACTCTCTGGAACGTCTTCCCATACATCTCGACTAGGGAATCGCCGACCGACAGAAGGTCTCTTCTTAGCGCTGAGGAAGGAGTCGGACTCTTTTGATTCCGTCCAGATGGGCTTTTCCTGGGCCTTGGGGATGTCGGTAGCACTCTCTTGTTCTGCAAGCTCCTCTTGCTTCTGAGCAAAGATGTGAGCAGGCGTCTTGGGGCGGTCCACGGATGTCTCGGATTTCTGTGCCTCAGCTTGCTCATCTGGTGTTGAGACCTCGGCAGTATAATGCACACTGCTTGGGGCATCCTCCCAGACGTCCTTGCTGGGGAAGAAATGCCGGGCCTTCTCAGCCTTCTCAGACTTCTCGGGTGCTGGCTTTTCTGACTCCTTGGCTTCTTCGGGGAAAAGAGGCTCGTACTCCTTGACATCATCCAGAGGAGAAGGAACAAACTCTTGGTCGTTGTTCTTGTAGATGCTGGTAGGTCGGCTCTTGGGCCTACTTGATCGGCTTAGGGGTCGGCTAGTAGGTTCCTCCAGCTCACTGGCGCTTCCTCGACGTTCAGGAGGGGGATGGACAGCAGGTTGCTGGTGGATGTTGCCCTCCTTCTCAACTTCATCAGAAGCAAGGATAGGCGCAGTGTACTCGTGGTCCTCATCATCGACAGCAGCCTCCTCATCACCGTAGGAGCGATATTCAGGGTGCTTAGGATCATCAACATGAACAGTGCTCTCACCGTCGGGACCAGTAATCTCCGACTTGAACGACAGAGGCTGAATCTTGTCTGCGGCTCCAGAAGCAGGGCGGGGAGACAGACGAGAAGCATACTCTTCACTGGCCTGGAAACCGACCTCCTCGGTGGGAGTAGATTGGTACTCGGAGGCTGAATTTGTTAGTCAAGTTTTGTCAAATAGTGTGAAACTTACCGAGGCCAGATCCGCGACTCCGCGTGTCCCGGACGAGCTTGTTCAGGTCGTTACTGCTGAGGGCATAGTCGTTCTGGCGATCATGCAGAGGTGTCTGGTGCTCCCTCTTCAGCGCATCAGGATGCTTGTCGTAGTATTCCTTGTCGAGCTTGTCCTGAGGCGCAACTCCGTGACCGTGAAGACCGTAGCTGCCAGGAGGTCCACCACGAGAGCTGTGCTTGCGGTGGTGGTGCTTCCTGGGCTCATCGGAACCAGGGGCGGGAGAAGGAGCCTGAACATCGCCGAGATGTGGGTTCATGGGAACGCGCTGGCCAATCTCGGGGATGCCCTGCTCATCCTCGATTTCAGGGCGACCTTCGCTGGCCGAAAAGCTTGTGCTGGCCTTCTTCTTTACACCGTCGCGAGAGGTAGGTCGGCCAATGCCGAAAGAGGCGGCCTTGTCAGAGTCGGTGCGGGTGACAGCCTGGACGCGCTGCTTGGCGCTGTGGGCAGGAAGCGACGGCTTGGGGGCATGGAGCTTCAGGTCTTTGGCGACGGTGCGGGTGTGTTCAGGTGAAGCAGCTTGGTGCTTCTCTCCAGTCTCCTCCTCTTCAGCCTTGAGCTCATTGGCAATGGTGCTGTATTCGAGACCCTCCTGACCAATGGAGGGCATGGGAACGCTGCCGGAGCGGTCAATGGGATCCTGCTCCTGGGCATTGTCGTTGGGGCTGAAGCGGAGAGTCTTGGGGCTCTTTTGGGGAATACCCTCGTTAAACGGTGACGGGGCGAAGCGGTCGGGGTTGGGGGATATCGAGCGGTCGAAACGCTTAGTAGGACGAGGAGGAATCTTGGGAGGCGATAGATCGTCCTTGTCCTTGACAGGACGGGGCGGGATGGCGGGTGTTTGCATGGCTGCGGCAGTCATGTCGATGTGAAGGAAGCTCAAGCGAGCGAGGTGGGAGGAGAGGTATAAGCTGACGGAAGGACCAGCGATGGGTCAGAGCTGGGCAATCAGCGCAAGGTTCACTGTGGGAGCCAATTGAGTCAGGAAAACCAATTCACGGGACAGCAAGGGAAAGACGGGTATTTGAGCTTTCAGCCATTCCACTGCACTGCACTGCACTGGCTTGGCCCGCGAGCTTATCGTGGTCATCGGATCCACGGTTCACGGCGCTATAAAGATAGGGACCATGACAGGAACATGGCGCAGCGCCCACTTGCATGCGCCCGCACCCGCACACCGCAGGTGAAGGTGAGGACTTACCGATTGGAGGTGAAAGTTGAGGTTATGGATCCTGGGGTAGGATAACGGGGAAGGGGTCAATGGGCAAAGGAAGAAGAGATCCAACACGTTCCTGGCCAATTACTTATATCCCGGCCTCTCAACAGAAGCTGAGCGTCCAGGTGACGGGCTTGTGCCACTAAGCTGGTGACCTTGGTTGTCGTCACAGGAAAGGGTGAAAACAGGGATGAATGGCGCCAAGTAGGGTGATGGTAATCGCACTGTGAGCACTGGATGTTGGGATGACTGTAACTTTGGATCAAATCTTTTACCGATTTTTAGTATGCTTTAAGTATCTTCTGATAACGAACCGACTGCTTTCGTATTCATCCCGTTGCTTTCAGTCGAAAATGTCTTTCCTCTCATCAATGGTGCCCAACAACTGAGACCACACTCTGAGACCATACAGTGCGTCACCCCGCATGAATCAACGGAAACGGTCTTGATCAAGCAACAAATGTCTTCAAACCTGAAGTGTCTGGACAAACAAATTCATCAACCCTGTCCCTGTCCTGTCCTGCTCCAGACGAGCAACGTACTGTACATCATACAGTGCATCCGGATGTCCATGTCCATCATCATGGGCGGAGTCCTGCAGGTATCCCCCACCGATCGAGCCGCGCAAACTAGCTCGACTGATGCTCGTCCATGGGAGTTTGAGGGAATGACGCTTACTCGACGGCGTCCTACTGGACGATGCGGTGAACGGAACGGTTTGTCGTCTGACCGGCATGACAGACTGACTTTCAGCTTTGAGCAAGAAGGCACAAGCATTTGATCAGATTCGACTTGTAGTACTCCCCCAAGTCTCGAACCATTCCGGACCCATAAACCTGTACACCACTTCGACCGGTTGCTGGCCGTGCCTCGCAAGGGAAGAAAAAAAAAACATCTGTTCCCCTGACGCTTTCAAATTCTCCAGTCGAATCACATCCCGTCCCGCTGCCCGCCCTCACCGTGATGCCAGACAACCATCTCAAGTCCCATCATGACGCCATCCCCTCAAAGCTCCTGTTGACCGAGGCAGTTGACCGAGGGGTCGACCGGCCCGGCTCGTTTACCCTGTAGAGATAAATCGTAATAATAATAGCAAAATGTAATCCCGACATTCCATGCCCCAGCTTTCTCTCAGCAGACCCCCCTCTTCCATCAAGAGCAACCTGCAGGTTTGGCAACGCCACGACCAGGTCAGTAGGCCTCCATCCGGTAACCTCCTTGCACCGAGTCCCGTCTGGAGCTGTCTCGATTGCTGCCCGCTTCTCCACTTTCAATAGCATCAACCTAACCTCTAGTGGCAGGCTTGCGAGTTCTGCGTATCACGAGTTACTATCCGATAACTGTCCTTTGTCCGAATAGCTTGACGCCGCCATTGACTATTTGGGCAAGCTGCATGTGACCCAGAGGGAATTGGTCTATCAGATGTGTCAATCGTTGGTCCATTGCTAACTGCCGACTGAGCAGCTTAGCTCGGGGTTGAGCTCTAGCAACGTCTGCATTCCATGAACGTGAATCAATTTACATCTAAACTCGAGCAAGCACCAAACCTCAAAACACTACAAGCGTAACCGTTCCTCATCCCAGACGCCGAATTCCAGCCGGGTATACAGGTCACCGGAGTAACCGTAAATCATTTGAGTACCATCACCCATAACCAACGCGGATACATTGCCGCTCTCTGCCACGTCCGCCATCGATCGCTACCGTCGTTATTTTTTGGTCTGGAGCAGCATTACACAATCATCTGCGCAACGCCGGCGCCTCCGAGGGTCTTGCTACCGACAAAAGCCTGGCCCTTGATGCCAGCGAGGAGGTAGCAGAGGGCAGCAATGAGCAAAAAGACGGCGGCGGCAATCAGACTGCTGGCGCCAGAAACGTTGCTGACGAACTGCAGCGTGGACATGACACCGTAGGCTCCGGCGCGCATGTAGTTGGTCGAGATCTTGCGGATGACTTCGTCAAACTTGCCCGAGGTTGGGCAGATTCGGAGGAGAAGGGGAACCTCGATGAAAAGGATGATGAAAGCCGACGCACTGAGATGTTAGCGGTGATTGTATAACGGATCGGTCGACGTACATTGCGAGCGCGCAAAAGATGATGCGGACTGGGTTGAATGAGAAGATGTTGGCGATTCCCACTGCCAAGCAGATGATCATGGACAAGATGCCAATCCTGTATTGTCAGTGTCGTTCGGCGTTGTAGATCGTCGCAGCATCAAGCTTACCATTGTCCGTAAATGCCTGCACTCGGGTTAGCATTTGCATGTCTTGAGCATCACGATAGAGCCACATACTAAAGTTGCGCGTCTGAAACTCCTCCTTGAGCGTCATCTTGACAGCTTACGTCGGTCGACCTCGTATTCGGGGGATGTCGAGGCAAATGCAGCGCGCACGATGAAGGGCGCAGTCGGGGAGAAAACAATCCGATGTGTCGATAGAGTAAATCCGATCGATCGTTCGTGTATGCGCGGATGAAGCGAGTGTTGCGACGTGGGTGATGTGATGTTGAAAGTTGTAGGTTGATGTAAAGATGCACGTAGCCTTTTCGCAAGGAGCTGCTGCTACGGGCTCCAATTTTGAGGCGGCGCAGGCTTGGCTGTCAATAGAAGCAGGTGGAGGTTACGGGGCGACCACCCGTTGCTGGCGGCGGCACGAGGTCTCTGATTGGTCTAGCGGACGTTGATTGTAGGGGACTTTGCTGGGTTGAGGCCCTGTCAGCGAGGTTGTTGAGACAGTAGTGATGACGGTTAATCACTGTTGACGACCCTGGATTTTATATCTGCCGTGGACTCGAATCTCATCTTACATTGAATCTCTTATTCGTTTAGGAGTCGTCGTATTTTTTGCCGTATCATAAGGGCAGGCAGCTCTTTAACAAGTGATGTACGTAGAGGAATTACGCGGCATCGCGGCACTGAGCCAAGCCTCAAGCTGACGAGCCAAGAGGATACCCTACACGAGGGTCTTGAGATTCTTGGCACTCTTTTGTGGTCCATCAAAGGTGGCATTGCTATGGTTAATGTTGCTGCCTTTGTCTGAAGCAATTCCAATCATGCATTTGAGACAGCCAGGTCCACGGATCGGCATGTGACCGCGTGACCCAGCAACCTTGTCTAGATGTATGCTAAGTAGGTACAAAAAGATATTACACTTACACGCTCAGTATTTATCAATCTGCCAGATATACCTAAAGTATAGATTCGATCCACGCTTCTGTATGCCCTCCAGCCCTATCGAGCTTCAGATGTCAAGATGCGCACCCTAAGCGACGCACCCATGTGCTCAAGTGGAGATCCGTATCCCCGCGACGATGTGCCCATTACATCATCCTCAACACCACCCATCACCAACGAAGCCGTTGCCTAGCTTAAGCTTGGAGCATAGTATTAGTCCTCGAGGTCACTCTGCAGGAGAAGATGACTTATACTATCCTCTCCGACGACCAGGTTAATTCCATCTTGGAGGGCCTCACCGTGGATGAGCTTGAAGAGTTCCGTCATGTTCTGGCTTCATCACTCCACGAATTCTCAACTGGCGTTCCAGCTCTCGAGGCAGCCTATCAACAACCGAATCGCATTTCAACTACTCACCCCGAAACTCAGGCCAAGACGTTGTATATGCCCTCTTGCGCTCCGTGTGGCATGGGCTGTAAAGGTAAGTTTACCTCTCAGTATCGAACTATGCTAACTGGGTTGCTAGTCATATCATTGACCACCGCAGAGGCTTCTCAGGAGGCTGATTCTAAACCTATCACTCCTACGGGAGTTGTCAATCTATTCAGACCAGATGGGTCACCGTTGGGCATCGTTCATGCCAGCGCCCTTACAGCTTTCCGCACTGCTCTCGCATCAATTTGTCTACTGGCTCGTCGTGGTCATGTCAAGACCCTGACTGTATTTGGAAGCGGTCTCCAGGCCTACTGGCATATCCGACTGGCCCTCATGATGCGAGGTAACACTATCAAGCATGTTCATATCATCAACCGTCGCTGGTCTGAAAATGCGACCAGTCTTTTGAGGAAATTCGCCAGCATCCCACCCGAGATCAAGCAACGCGAGGGTTGGACCGATGTCAAGTTTGGCCTCTTGGTCCCCGCATTCCACGAGTACCAGCGCCTGCTGAAGGAGCAGATGCGGGATGCGGATGTCATCTACTGCTGCACTTCATCACAAGAGGACCTATTTGATGGATCCATTCTGACCTCTCACGAAGGACGAAAAAAGGGGCGATTGATCATTGCCGTTGGAAGTTATACGCCTGAGATGAGGGAACTACCTGATGATCTTCTTCAGCTGGCTGTCAAGCAGTATGATAAACCTCATCGACACTATCATAAGCACGCGCCTGAGGGTGGGGTGATTGTGGTCGACAATATCAAAGGTGTCCTCAAGGAAGCGGGTGAGATTATTGCTGCCAAAATTGGGCCTCATCAGCTGGTTGAGTAAGTACTCCCTCAAATTAACTGCTCTTCTAACACGAGTAGGCTTGGAGAACTCGTCATGCTTCATCGTCAAGCCCTAGAAGAATCCGACGACCCCATCAACAGCCAGGCATCACTTGCCTCGGATGATAGGTTCGACCATAGCAGGTCTTCAATGTCCACAGTCTTTGGAAGCGATGCCCCGTCCAGTCCGACAGGTTCAGTTGGCTCAGATCCTCGCAAATCTGGTTCCATATTCCACTTCCGAAAAGGCTCCAATAGCTCCGTTGACAACGAAAAGAGGAAGAAGGAAGACCATCTCGTGCGGTGGCTACGAGACGGAACTGTAATTTATAAAAGTGTTGGCCTTGGACTCATGGATCTCGTCGTGGGCATGCATTTGATCGAAGTTGCGAACGAAAAGCACATTGGAACACGTATAGAAGGATTTTAACAGAAATTTATCAAAAGCTAGAATACATAGGTATCGTACACTACTCAGCCACCCAGATAGCAGCCATTCCCATACCGGTTCCCACACACATGGACGTCGCGCCAACCCTCTGGCCCGTCCGCTTCAGCTCATACAGCAGAGTAGAAACTTGTCGGGCACCGGTGCATCCCAGGGGGTGACCAAAGGCAATGGCACCTCCCTTGGGGTTGATCTTCTCCTGAGGAATGCCCAGCTCGTTGGCGCACCACAAGCACTGGCTGGCAAAGGCCTCGTTGATCTCCCAGATATCGACATCATCCTTGGAGATGCCGGCCTGCTCGAGAGCCTTGGGGATGGCCTTCCAGGGGCCCTGACCCATGAGAAGGGGCTTGACACCGACGACCGAGGCGCAGACGTACTTGCCGAGGATCTTCTGTCCAAGCTTCTCAGCGGTGGAACGCTTCATGAGAAGAACGGCGGCAGCACCATCAGAAATCTGACTGGCGTTGCCGGCGTGGATAGAACCATCCTTGGCAAAGGCGGGTCGGATCTTGCCCAGAGACTCGGCAGTGATGCCATCTCGGACACCGTCATCCCGGGAAACGGTAATCTCCTTGGTGTTACCCTCCTTATCCTCAACCTTGACCGTGAGGGGAGCAATCTCCTCGTCAAACAGACCAGCCTTCTGGGCCTTGACAGCCTTTTGGTATGACGAGGCGGCGAAAGCGTCTTGGGCAGCACGGGTAATGCCCAGGTCCTTGGCCATCTGCTCCGACAAGACACCCATGGGAACCTTGCAGTTGGCAGCCTCGGGGTGGCTCTCGAGGAGCTCTGAGAATTCGGTAACAGCGCCGGGTCTAAACTGTTAGCATTGTTGGTGTTGTATCAAGAGCCAAGCAACTTACCCGTATTGCAGAGACATGCTCTCAACACCAGCGCCAATACCGATATCAATCATGCCAGTCTTGATCTGGTTGGCCACATCGACGGTGGCTTGCAGGCCAGAGGAGCACTGTCGGTTGAGGGATCGAACGGCGATTGACTCGGGGAAGCCAGCCGCTAGACTAGCAGCGCGCATCTCAGTCGCGCCACCGCCGGGAGCCAGGACGGTACCGACGCATAGATCTTCGACGAGGGCGGGGTTGATCTTGGAACGTTCGAGGATGGCCTTGAGGACTCCGGCGATGAGGTCAGCAGCCTGCGTGTCCTTGAAACCACCCTTGCCACCCTTTGTGAATGCGGTTCGACAGGCGGCAGTGACGACAATCTGATTTGTTAGAAGGTGTAAACTATACGATGCGATTCAAGAAACATACATCATCAGGGTGCTTCTCCAGGATCTTGTCGCGACCTCCGGCGGTCGGGTTGCCAGAGATCTGGCCGCCAATTTGAGAGATTCGATCGATAGCTGTCGCAATGTCAGCGAGGATACAGTCAGCGTTGGGACTACAACATACCACCCATTTTGATTTTCTGATGGTTTGAAGTGTCGAGTTCAAGAAAACAAGAGCGACGACAGATTAATATACAAGATTCGTGTCGGGACCTCGGATGTTGTAAAGGTCAGAGTCGCAACAACTCGAGTCAAGACCCGCCGACCGAGGCATCTCGTCGCCCCAGGCTTGGCGGTTCTAGCGCCACTTTTTTAGCGCCTTTCACATGCCAGATCCCCCAGCTTTCGGCGGGGAAAGACCCCAAGATTGTTCTCGAGAGTTGCGTCACAAGGACAGAAGCTGATTGTCAGCGGTCAAAGTGTGGTATTCTAAGCAGAGCACGTGGTATCCATTGTCCATCACAAGGAAAAATAACAAGAACCGAGTCCCAGATTGGACAGTAAGGAATGCGCAAGGGATATCAAGAAGTAACATAACAACCAACTCCAACGCCAAACAAACCAAACAAACCGAGTCATTGATCATACTGTGATGCTCGCTCCATGTCAAACTCTGATGAAGGTGCTGGACTCCATGCTCCATCACCATATGAGATCATGGAAAACATATCCGAGTTGGAACCAGAGTCGTCTGCCGAGGTGGAACCACCAGGTAAACTGAGTAGAGGGGGGATCTATTCTGATTGCTGGAACAGAAGGAATGGACACTGTTAACGATGGTCTCTGTGGCTCCGGCGATGTCGGCGATGATGGTGAAAACCCCCTTGACCAGCCAGGATAAAGGAGCAGGCTGTTGTCGACCGAGGCATGGCCTGGGTCTGGGGTAGATCTCGGACCTGCAGCGGGTTAGCGTCTTGCCGAGATGGAGCCAACAGTGAAACTTGCCTGAGCTCCCAATCAGACCAAGCGAGTTGAGGGCCTCAACACCCAGGACAACATTGAAGCGTAGATCTTGAAATTTGCTTATAGGCATCCTCAGCTTGACCTTGGTGCTTCCGACCTTTTCCACATCAACCACGTCTAGAGCGCACCAAGAATCACTCCCTCGCGTCTCCAATCTCATCCTGGGAGTGGGGTGATGAGGAACACGCCAAGTGTGGATGAAATCCTCATTAACGGTGCTGGTCTGCTCTCTGGGACAACATTTGGCGATGCATGGCACGTTGGTTGCGTTAATCTTGAGCGTGATGCGTATCATGTCGCCTTCCTTGACGTGGGACGGAGATGGGGATGGCGATGACCGACGAATTGGAGAGTGTGGTGATATTGACGATGTTGGAGATGCTGGTTCACTTGGCATTGGAGAGTGAAGGTCCATCATGTTGATATCCAGGTCTGATCCTAGCATTCCAAGATCCGGGGAAGGCCTCGGCGACTGAGTGTTTCTGGAGGCTTGTAACTCGTTGCATATCCTTGTCATCTCTTCGAGCGACATTGACGAGACTGACGAGGCTCTCCTACTCCGAGGAGACCTCACCCCTTGGTCCGAGATCTGATCAAGGAAAGGAAACGCCTGGCGTCGATGGTGTCTGTTAGGGCGGGTTGGATTCCGTTGCCGACCACTGCTAAATCTCATGGCGGACTTCTGGTTGGGGGTAAGCTTAGGCAGCTGAATTGGTATAGTACACTTTTGGAGAGTTTTCAACTCTGCGGTCAAAGATGGCGGGCGAAGCGAGAAACGTAGGCTTTTTCTCCAGATTTTTAATAATCAAGAAAGGGCATTGCTTGCTCATTTATGAATTTGACTGTGTTTACGAGATGTCCAGTGGACTTTATGTTGTGTCATGACTCTCTTTGTCTTTGATGTTATCCATCCAAACCAAGGCAACAACAGCTCCCCCACCGAAAAGTGCACATCTTTATTATCCAGTCAAGTTGTAAGGTTAGCAGACCGCTTCTCCAGCTGCACAAGGCAGACTGGTTATTGGCCATTCAACACACACCAAGCTTCATGCTTAAACGAGAGAGATCGGCTCGGTACTTGAATTACAACCAGCCCATGTGGTTCGATGAGGCTGAGCTCTTCTCGCCGAGATGCGCCTCAGAGGTGATACGGATGAATGTGCATTTTGGAAAATAAATCACTCACAATTACACTGTTTCATGCAATCCATAGCCACGTTGCCTTGTTGCCTGTGCAAGGCAGCTGCTGCGCCTTGAATTGTGTTGAAATGCCCCAAGAGCCTCATATGTCGGGCGTAGGCTCTGAAGCGAACCCCTCCAGAATGAGGTTCGCGACTGTACACCCCAGACCTCGATCTGTCCCTTGAGCCGCATTGTTTGCAGATTCCGTACCATCTCCCCTGTCGTACTACGTTGAAATATGCCGTTGTGTGTCCTACTTTTGCTGTCTCGATAGAGCATCGCTATATCTATCGTCTCCAGTCGCATCATTTACCTAGTCTCGGTCTGGTCCAGCTTGCCACAAATGGTCTTTTTCGAGCACTTTGGGTCTGTAAATACAAGACAATGCTCCCCGATCGACAAATTCTGTCGAACCGGTATTATTGGCTCTTCGCCCCCCAAACCGTCCCCATCCTCGGAGATGCGATGTCTAACGAGAAAGTCGGCTGCGGTCTCGCCTTGTTGTGTGGTGATCAAGGTAGGTGATGTTGATGGCGACTGGACTCAGCTAACTTTTCAAGGCCTTGCTCTCAAGCCAGTCGCTGGCACGGAGCCCTGAGAAGCACGGGTGTCGACAGAGACCGTTGAAGGAGTCTCTGAGGCCGTGCCAGGGGAGATGCCAGAGAAAGAATACTCCACCTGGAGAGTGTCCATCAAAGCAGACGCCAGAAAAGACACAGGACAAAAAGGAAGATGCCGGGTCAAACACTGACCCCGTGCCCGACAAGGGAAAATACGTTGACATTTGCGAGCAGACTGGGGAATACAAACTGGAAAGCCTACAAGAGGGGCTCAAGTCCTTGTCCATTAGCGACAGCCGTTCGAGGACTATCAACCCTTCCATTGAAGAGGCCTTCAAGTCAGGAGAGGCCTTGACTCCACCTGACATTGAATCCTTTGAGGATGAGATTGACGACTATTGGACATGGGACCCAGACACGCAACAGTTTAAGCATTGGGATGAGGAAGACAAAGAGTGGGTGTACTTTCCCGAGATCTTTGACTGAGCTGGAAGGAAAGGATATATGCAAAACCTTGATTAATATCGACTCGTAATCTCTACTCCGTTACTATTCCGTTACTATTCCGTTACTACTCCTTTACTACTCCGTTCCTATGCTCCGCTGTCAACTCCGTGCAACCCCACTACTCAAATCACTTAATCCTTGTTCTCTGCCGGCTTCACAGGCTTGTCTTCAGGTGAAAAGCTCAAGCTGATACTGTTGACGCAGTGACGCTCGTTAGTGGGCGTGTTGTAACCCTCGCCCTTGAAAACATGTCCAAGATGGCCACCACAATTGGCGCACACAATCTCGGTGCGTGCCATGCCAAAGGTGCGGTCCTCGTGGCGGACGACGGCGCCGGGGATGCTGTCAAAGTAGGCGGGCCACCCGCAGCCGGAGCTGAACTTGTGGCTGGCCTTGTACAGCGGTGCGTTGCATCCGGCGCAGCTGTAGACGCCCTGCTCGGGGTAGTGCTTGTCGTAGGTGCCCGAGCCAGGAGCCTCGGTGCCCTTTTCACGGAGGATGCGGAATTGTTCTGTTGGAGTTAGTACAAATGTGATGGGAGCGGTCCGAGGTGAATTACCTTTGTTGAGGACGGCTCGCCACTCGTCGTTGGTGCGTTTATCGGGATACGACATGTCGGAGGATTTGGAGGAGTTTGAGCCAAATAGACCACTCAGAAATGAAATACCAGACATGGAATGGAGGTGAACTGGACGAGATGGAATAAGAGGTAGTCGTGAAGGTCTCCTAGCAATGTTGGAGAATGAGTAGATGATTGTTGACAAGAATGAGAAGCGCATTGACAATGGTGATGATGGGACTCTTATATCTGCTTCAGGTGAAGCTCATTGTCGAGCGTAGCGTTTTACAGCGTATCGATGTCTTACCCGCAGCGACGGACGTGACAAATCATTGTGTGGAATCGAGGAATAGTTGCATCATAGGTATTGGAAACCCGGCGCAGCACAGCCACTAGCCATGCGTATCTTTAGCTTTATTACCCGTACTGTAACGGCTCAGCCCAGAAGGAATTCCAAATCCCGAACTGACGGGAATGATGTATCAGGAATGAACGGATATTTGATATTAAAGTGTGGCTGAGCCGGATCATCCGTCACAAGGTTCCGTTGGGAAACTGAAAGAGAGAAAAAAAAATGCATCTATTCACATGCGTATTCATCAATGAATCAATGTCTGTAATCATCAACCTTTATCATCAACCTTGTCCTCCAACTGCAATCCCAAACACTACCGCAACTGTGGCGGTGCACTCCAGGGGTACTAATTACTTGTCCATCCTGGGCTGGCTGCACTAACGCTGGGCCTAAACCGCTGTACACTGACCACCTTGGCACCTCCCTACCTCCCAAGGCCGCCATCATCCATCGATCACTCTCTCTCTAGGTTGCCACTTTCAACACCTCAAAGCACTCGCAAGGAGCGTCCCCCCATCTCTTCCACTGCCCTCGACGGCGACACCTTCACTCTCGCGCACACGAATCGCCCGCAATGTCTAGGAGAGCCCCGAACCCCGCCGCTGAGCGGGCGGCGCAAAACCAAGCTACCATCAAGAGCCTCCTCAAGTTGGAGCCGAATAAGGTCTGCGCCGATTGCAAGAGAAACAAGCGTAAGTCTTTTGGTGTCCATCTGTGACGAAATTCTGACCTTGTAGACCCCCGATGGGCTAGTTGGAACCTCGGCGTCTTCATCTGCATCCGCTGCTCGGGCATCCATCGCGGAATGGGCACTCACATCAGCCGAGTCAAGTCGGTCGACCTCGATTCCTGGACAGACGAGCAACTCCAGAGTATCCTCAGCTGGGGAAATGCTCGCGCCAACAAGTACTGGGAAGCCAAGCTGGCATCCGGCCACGCACCCTCCGAGGGCAAGATCGAGAACTTTATCCGCACAAAGTACGAGCTCAAGCGTTGGGTTATGGAGGGCCCGATGCCGGACCCCTCGACGCTGGATGTCGATGGCGACGACGATGTGCCCCTGAGTTTAGTCAAGGAGAAGCAGGTTATAGAGCGCAAGGAGTCGATCCGGAAGGCCTCGTTGGGTCAGTCACAAGCCCCCAAGGCCGTACCTCCTCCACCTCAGGGGGATCTTATCGGCGGAGATCCGGTTCCTGTGCGATCGAGCAGTGCTGCACCCGCGTCCAAGGTGCCCCCCAAGGCTGATCCAGCTCCTCCGAGAACCACAAGCACTAAGGATTCCTTGCTGGGACTCGACTTCTTCGGTGAGCCGGCAGCTCCCCCGCGACCAGCGAGCACAACAGGCACTGCCCCTGGCCAATCTCGCCCCGATCTGAAGCAATCGATTCTGTCTCTTTATGCCACGGCACCTCGACCACAGGCTCAGCCTCAACCGCAGCAGTCTGGTGGCTTTGGCGGCATGACCTCGCCCACCATGGCCCATCACCCTCAAGGCTCAGTCGGCGGTTTCAACGATGCCTTTAGCAGCCTCAGCATCTCCAACCAGCCTAAACCCGCGGCTCCCGATCCGTTTGCCAGTCTTGGCAGTGCTAGCCGCAGCACATCCAGCAACAATGCCTTTGGTGGTCTTGGAGGAGGCAGTTTCTTTGATAGCAAGCCTTCTCAGCCTGCTGCTTCAACGCATCAGAAGCAGCCATCCAACTTTTCCAACTTTGGCGGCTTCTCCTCTCCGGCACCAGCCCCTGCTGCCGCTCCTGCTCCTACTCAGCCCGCTCAGTCTGCCATGGGCGATCTCTTCGACCTCTCTGCCCCTGTTTCTTCTCCTCCTCCACCTAAACCCGCCGCTCCCGCTGCCACTACTTCTAGCTCTGTCTTTAACCTATCCTCTCCTCAGAGCCCTCCTGCTGCTGCTCCTGCGCCTGCTGCCACTACAACGACGTCCGCCTTTGGTGGCATGTCAGGTGCTGATGTTTGGGGCGGAAACGAATGGGCAACTTCAGCTCCGGCAGCACCGGCCCCTGTCAAGGCCCCCGAACCCCCTAAGCCTGCTGCTGCTGCTGCTGCTAGCAACGATTTTGGATGGGGAAACTCGGGAGGTGCCTTTGCCAACACACCGATCGTCCCCGGAGCGGGTGGAGGTTTCAACCCGGCCCCCAAGGTATCTGCCGATGAGGAATTCGGAGGATGGACGAGCAGCACCGGACCATCTACTACTAGCGGATCGAAGCCTGCTGGCGGTTTCGGAGCAGACGAGGACTTGTTCAACAACGTTTGGGGATGATTGGACATTTAAAGGCGGCGGTCTGGGCATGTTTGGGCGTTGCATGTTAGGAGTATGTAGATGCAAAAAACAAGATGAATGATCAAATACGGTACGGGATGTATACGAATGTGATGTCAATGTATTCAGTTTAACGCCAACCCCACGCCGAAAGCTCAGCACCCGGTGTAACATGCCCTTTGATGGCTCCGAGGGTCTATACCCGTTATTTGTCGACCTGTATCGTATCTGCCTGCCTGCCCATTATAACTCGTAACGCCAGCGCTCGATTCAAAATAGCAGCTTCACCCCGTAGTACAGCACCACAAAGGCGGCGATTATGATGCCCGACAACTTGAGGATGGCGACGCGGTTGCCCGAGGCGGCCATTCGGGTAAGGCGGCCGGCGGAGCCTTTCATCTGGGTCGTCATGGAGGAGAAGGTGTCGGACTGTGGTAGTTAGTATACGGAATCGTTGGCGAGAGTTGAACACGCACGGTGTTGTCGATGACGTCCTGCGCGCGGGCATTATCGTAAATGTCGACGGTCACGCCGCGTAGGGCAGAGACCTTGGCCGAGAGTTCGTCCAGTCGCGCATTGTTCTGGCGCTCTCGCTCGTACGCTTCGGACATGATGGACGTTGACTCGTTGTATATGTAGAGGAATCGATCGGGAGATGGTTATAGAATAAGCTCGTGATGCGTCAAGTCGTTCGGTCGGATTCTGTCGTGTCCTCTCGACGAGGTCAACTCCAACCAAGTTCGAAAGGGGGTCGATGCCATGACGATTCCCACTCCGGACCGCCACGCGACCCCCCGGGGTCATCGGTACGTACCTACCCGCGAAGGCGCACCGCCACACGGTTTTAAAGGTGAAAACCAAGGGGGGGGGGCGGATTCCAAGTTCCCCGCCAAAAAGACATGGGTTTTGGAAATCCGGGTTCTGGAGAGCACTTGTAAAGCCCGAGGAGGGGCAAACCATCATTCAGAGCAAAACCGCGTGGTTGGGCAGCCATAGAACATGTGGTTTCTTACCTGTGGCTTCGAAGGTCTGCCAGACAGAGATTCCAGTAAACGGAGTGCCGGAGCTGCGCCACATTTCGAGCTTCCCCTTACGTATGCGCGGGCGAGCTCTCTCCAAAGTCCCGCCTCTTTCATGACGAACAAGTTGTATACATTTTTTATATTTGCTCATATTTGCCCTCTTTGCTTATACCTGTACATTTCTTCTCTGTCCCGTCACTGGTTAGTAGCTTCGTCGCCAAGAGTCGAGGCGCAGCAACCGTGACGACGGTCGTGAACCCCACCTCGTACATCGTGAGCTCTTCCTACACTTCTACTCGACAGCATCACCCCAGCGCGCGCGACATACAAGAAAACAGCTTTTTACTTTCTACAACAAGTGAAACCCAGATCGCTCAAGATGGGCATCAACAACCCCCTCCCTTCGTCTCTGGCGTGTGAGTTCCGCCCTATCCGCAAATCATGACCGCATCATGGAAAGCCTCAGATGCGCCGAGACATGGCTGGCTGACCACATAGCTCTTCTCTCCAGCGGAATGCAAAAAGTGCGGCAAGATCCTCACTTCCTTCATCAACCCTCGCCAGGCCTTTGGTCCCGACAAGGTCATTCCTCCTTCGATCCTCGCCAACGCACAGGGCCTCGCCATCCTCACCGTCCTCAAGGCCGGCTTCATCGGCTCCGGTCGCTTCGGTAGCGGCCTCGTCGTCGCCCGGCTTCCCGATGGCTCCTGGAGCGCTCCTACTGCCATCGCGACCGGCGGTGCCGGCGTCGGCGGTCAGATCGGCTTCGAGTTGACTGATTTTGTCTTCATTCTCAACGATGCAGAGGCTGTCAAGACGTTTGCCCAGGCTGGATCTCTGACTCTGGGTGGTAATGTCTCTCTGGCCGCCGGACCCGTCGGTCGCAACGCCGAGGCTGCCGGTGCCGCGTCCCTGAGAAGCTTCTCCGGTATCTTCAGTTACTCCAAGACCAAGGGTCTCTTCGCCGGCGTATCCCTCGAGGGATCCGCCATCATCGAGCGCCGCGATGCCAACGAAAAGATGTACGGCACCCGCTACACGGCCCAGCAACTGCTCACTGGCTCTGTGCGACCACCACCCCAAGCTGCGCCCCTCATGAACATCCTCAACTCGCGCGCCTTCAGCGGCATGCGGGTCGGCGCTACCGGCGACGCCATGTACAACGACGTTCCCGTATACGACAACCAGCATGACGATGTGGTGTGGAATGGTCAACGGGGATCGGCATACGGCGAGGGACAGCATAACCGCGCGGGTTCGCACGACGACAGCTTTGGAAGGCCGAGCCGCTCCAACACATGGCAGGACGACGTATACGACCGACCAAGTGGCTTCGGCGCCCCCTCGCGATCAAACACATTTGCCGCGCGCGGCGGAGCTAGTGACGACTACGTCTACAGAGATAGCCCGATCGGCGCAGAGAAGAAGACTGGCCCTGGACGGCCCGTAGCTCCCAAGCCCAACTTTGCGGCCAAGCAAGCGATGCTCAAGAAGAATGAGGCTGTTGCCGTGTACAACTTTGACGCGGACCAACCTGGTGACCTAGGCTTTAAGAAGGGCGATGTCATTACGATTCTGAAGCGGACCGAGAGCGAAAATGACTGGTGGTATGTATCACGGAATAGTTTATCAAGTGCCTGCTGACAATGTCTAGGACTGGCCAGATTGGCACGAGAACGGGCATCTTCCCGAGCAACTACGTCAAGATGAGGGAGTAAGGTGCTGATCTGATGATATACCCTGCGGCTTGGATTGATCTTGACTGAATCTACCCAACGAGCGACGGATGGTTGGTTACTTTGCTTGCTTGATTTCACTTATCTTTCTCGGTGCAATATTGGGGGTTGTTTATGTATGACTGCATTGGAGAATAGCCGTCTTCAAAAATGGATTTGGATATGCTTCTGAAAGTGGTGTGAGTGGGATATCTACAACATACGCCGCCGTCCAATTATACCCCTGAATCGCCTTGACCTTCTGATCACCAACCCTGGACCTGCCATCTGAAAATGGAGCAATGACTTATGCAAATGCTATAACTGTTATAAATCATGGGCTCTTGCTGCTCTCAGGTGTGAGATGCTTCCACATGTAGTGTTGCTTCTCAGCATACTTCTCCTGTTCAACTCTCCACTGCTCTCGCGCCTTTTCTGTCAGAGTCAGAGGAGACTTGAAGGTCCTCATGTTCTGAGGAACCTTCCGGATGAGGTACCAGATGACTTCCTCTGGGGTATCCTTGATCTTAATGACGTAAAAGACACGGTTGAGGTGCTTCCCACGAAGGATGCCACGTTGGACCTCTTTCATCCGTTTGTTGATTTCGTGGCGCATACTATAGTCGGGGTTGAAGGCTTCGCGGCGAAGGAGTCGAGCCTCCTGACGGCTCACCACCATGATGTGATTGCCCTTCCGCTCTGCCCACTCCAGAGTGTGTCGAGATCCGTTTCTCTCTTTAGTAGAGCTCGTGTAGTGCTTGACATCCCCATCGTCCTTGGTCTGGACGTTGGGGAGTCGAAGGCCCGCAAACAACTTCTGGATTCCAGTCTGGTGAATGTACCAAATGGGATGCCGGGGAAGTATCTCGTTGACGCCTGTTAGTTGGTCAGCTTTAGTCTCGAATAGGCAAGTGAGGAACAGATGAAAGGCTGGCTGCAGGCGGAGGAGACATAACGGTCGGTTATTGATGTACTGGGGGACTTACATTTGACGGGCTGATTCTTGCACTGTTTGTAGGCAGCCTTCAAAGTCTTGTCGTCGATGATAGAGGAAAAGGGGGTCCTGGTGGAAACAATGCCCTTGAGGACTGTGCTTTCGGCCGCGGCGACGTTGTCTGTAAGGATTGACATTGTGACAGCAATAGCCGAAGTGGGGTTTGGTGATTAAGAAAGAGAAGATGAAAGAACTCGATAAGGAGAAGGAGGATCGGACGAAAAGCACTGAAGAGCAGTAGCTATTGTGATATCGCGTCGAGCTGAGGAGAGGGGATCGAAGAGCTTCAAGAAGAATGAGCTGATCTAGCTTTAAAGAAGAAGAAAAGCTGCTTGAGTTGTCGGATTGAAGAAAGATAGAGCTTTGAAGAGGAGCTGTGGTAATGATCAGTGCCGGGTTGGGAAAAAATGAAGCCGTATTTATGCCCTGATGGAGGCCAAACGTCATTTGGCGTATCGTTCGTATCTGAATAGCCATTGAAAAATAAACAGTGTCACTGGATTTCACCTCACATGCACCTCATATTCATCCCAGATGCATTTCACTATGGCACTGTCAGACCCAGTCTAACTTGACAGCTGCTGCCACTGGCCAGCCGCCAGCTCCTCAAGTTTGGCCAACCAAAAGTCTCTGCGCTTCGAGTATATCCGATCCATGTAAAATGCAGCACATAGTTGACTGTTGTTACTAGTGGCGATGTCTGTTTCGTATTGCTCAAACAGGCTCGCCGTCGCTTCGTCCAACTCTCTTAGCATATCAGAGTCAACGACAAGTACTGTCTGACTGGGGACCGGTGACTGTAGTTGGTCGACTTGTTGATTTGCGTTTGGATCAGTCGGTATTTCCGTTTGGCACTCTGCGTCTCTCGATCTCGTGGTGGGTATCTGTTCTGGCATAGCTTGTGGCGTTAAGCGGTTTAGCACTGCAGTTATTGACTTAATCGCACTATCAACTCCTGGATTGATGGTTTGAGACCCCTTGGCTTCGTATCGCCGAACCTCTTCATTCGATGCCGTCTTGCTAGGTAGACCCCTGGTTCGCTTGGCTCGTGGGCTGGACTCTTGCTCCTTGCCTGGTACTTTAGTATCCGTCTGCGAGATGGATCTTTTTGAGTGTGATTGAAATGGGAGCTTTCGTGGCTGCGGCATTAGATCTCGAAAATCACTAGATTCGGATTGTGACCCCTGAGAATCGACGTTTGGACTGTGGCTCCTGTTGACCGGGGTTTTCTCCCTGTTGGTTATAGGGTTGGCGGTTGCGTGAAGCCCTTCGACACTCATGGAACTCTGGCTGTTTGTGGGAGAGAACCAATCTGAAACTGACTCAGCCTTTGAGCTGGAAGATTGTTGAGAGCCTGGATTAAAGGAATGTTTCAGAGGGGAGCCAACTCGTGGTATGTGCATGTTGGTGTTGTTTCGACCAAGAAACATGTTGTGCGGGTTCAGATGGGTCATGTCAGGAGAAACAGGTCGAGAAAAATATGGAGAAGAGTATATTGGGACAGAGGCTGTTCGTTGTGGATATATGTGATATGACATTGGTTGTAGTGACGGGTGTATCTGAGTATCCGCGATAAGAGGGACGTCAGCTCCGAAAGTCTGTGCGGCTGGAGACACAAAGGCCATGGGTGGGATGGAAGAGGGCCGTGGTATATGGTTTGAAGAATCGTAGGTCGTGTATGTAGTTGATGGGGAACTCGGGATGTAGTCGCTGACATGTAGATCGGACTTTTGTAGTAGACAGACGGCAACACTGAAATCTCTCTTCTCTTCGAATTGCGCGATGACCGCTTGGCCTTTGCCGGGAATGGTGATACATAGTTGATTGAGATGCTTGTCGATGCTCACGATATCATTCTGAGCTTGCGGATTTCTTGCTAGATCGCCGAGTCGAATAGAAACCTGCTGGTCAGTTTCGATCGGTAGCAACACTGGTTTGCATACCACTTGTTGGAACCCTTGGTGGATGAGAAGAATAAGAGTCCCCGTCTCTGAATCAATAGGTCTTTCTCCTTCGATGGTCAAGTTAAAGATGTTATGAGGAGGGCACGAATTAAAAGCTTTGACTGTGCCTCCATCACGGATCTCCAGTCGCTTGAGTGGGCAGCAAGAAACAGGAGTCGGTGGTCCAGGCATGATGGGTACACATGTTGATGTTGGTGGCAAGATTGACTAAAAATCACAATGGAGGAGGAATATTAAGAAGCCTGCGTCACCTGATACCTCTGATTCACTGTTATGCACCTTCCTCAACTTCATTTACAACTGCTGTGTTGAAGTTGGGCAGGAGCCATGCCGATTGGCTGACACGAAGACAGGGGTCACGTGGCGATAACTAGCTTATCCTCGACTTCGACGCGCCGCGCCAACTCAAACCAAAAGACCCATGCGACGGACAACGGACGGCATCAACGATTACGATTCAACGCCCACGACATCTGTAAAATCACTTGCTATCAGCGGATTGCCTCGGCCTCCTCTCCCGAATGGGCGCCTGTCCATAGGTGACCAAATACCTGATTAATTAGAGCCTCTACGCACCTGCGCCGACACCAATCGCCAAGATGGCTCCCGTTCGCAACGATGTCCCGGCGCATGCCATTGATCGCACTCCGGAATATGAAGAGTTCATGACGCGACTCCGCGATTATCATACCAAGCGAGGCACGACGCTCGACCCGGAACCCAAGGTCGGCGCGACCCATCTTGATCTGCTCAAGGTGTTCAATCACATCGTCGCCAATGGCGGATACGACAAAGTTTCGGAGGAGAAGCTGGCCTGGCGTCGCATGGCCGCTGAGCTGGGCATTTACTCCAACAACGAAGCCTCGACTGCTTTTTCGTTGAAAGAAAAGTTCTACAAGAACCTTGCCGCCTATGAGATTAGCACAGTGCATGGAAAGGAGCCGCCGCCAAAGGATATTCTGGAAGATGTGACAGCTAAGGGCGCTGGGCTTCTTACCCGCACCCGAGAAAATTTCCGAGGCAAACGGGAGAGCAACATTGGTGCTACAGACTCGGCGGCTTCGGGAGATGATGGTACACCGGCTCGCGAACGACCTGTCCCAGATACTGCAGCGAGCGCGCGTGCATCTCGAGGCCTACGTGAAGCACCCCCTCAACGTGTTATTTTCCAGCCGGATACTGGCCCTTCTCGTACAACTAGGCACTCTTCTGCTCACCACGCGAGCCATACCAACTCTCCAGCTGCAAACCCTCCTCAGACTCCTTCACATCACCAAAACATGCCTGTGCCACAGCAGCAACAAAACTACCCAGGGAACCGCGGTCCCTCGATACTTCACCACCCTCCTTCGTCCGAAAACTCGTCTAACCTGGTCTCTGCATATCAACCACGGTTCTCCAAGCCACTACAGCTTCGAGCTGTCGCGACGCCCAGCAGTGCACCCAATGAGTTCCAAAAGCCTCGGCAACATCAGCGGGTTGACCCCCGTCAACCAATGCAACCTGGCAGTAAGTGATTCGACTTGATAAGAGACTTGACTGACATGCGTAGCTGGATTTGATGGCCCAAACATCTACATGCGCTGTCTGAACGCGCTCCGATCGAACATTGCTGCCGAGCAAGCATTCGCCCTCAACCATCTGGTCAAGATCTCCTTTGAGCGTGGTGATAAGTACAAATTCGACTCTTTTCCTGGCCTGGCAGAAGGTTTGGTTGAGAAGGCACTTGAGATTGGACAAATCTTTTATCACGTCAACTGGACCGTCTCGTGGGATTCTGTCGACCCCAACGATGTTGGTGTGCTTGACGGAAATTACGGGACCCCAGATATCCTTGAGAGGATCCAGAACCTCATCGAAAAAGACCGACCCGACGTTCTCCAGACCGAGGCCTATTCGGACCAGCTGGTCTTGATCACCGAGGCTATACTGACAATACGCAACATGGTCACTCTGCCCGAGAATGCGCACAACATGTCGGACTTTTACCCTCTGAGAGACCTCATCTGCATCATACTGCACCTACCACCCAAGGATTCGCTCATCGAACTGAAGCATCTTACTCTGGATATCGCAGAGCAATTGACCCCGTTCATGACTTTGGAGTCGGACGACCCTCTGTACAAGACTCTGCTCACACAAATGACTTCGGACGACCGTGGCACAATTCTTACGTCGCTTCGAGCACTCGGCCGCATCTCGATGAACCTCGAGGCTACAAACAAGCTGGGTGATATTCCCGGACCGGTACTTGAGCGAATCGCCAGCTGGTTGCTGCTCAACGACGACGAACTCATCGATGCCTGCCTCGACTTTTTGTATCAGTACACTGCGGTCGTGTCCAACGTGGATACTCTAATGCGATCTCTTACCCCGGAAAACCTGGTCGACCACCTTGCTCGTTTGCTCGCTCATGGTGCGCGCAAGACGCAGCGCGATTTCATCCTCGTGCCAGAGCAGAGAATTCCGGCCCGCGACCAGATTGCTCCCATGCCTGAGGACCTCCTCCAGGAGATGCTCAAGCTCGAGGAGCCTGACCGTGTGCACCGGTGGGTTCGATGTTTCTTTGAAGAGGACAACAACTCTTTTGTGACGCAGTTGGCTGCCTGGCAAGCGTACCAAAATGCATTTGTCGGCCCTCTCAAGACCATCGGTCAGCCTCTCATCACACCTGCAGACTTTATCAGGAACAGCACGTCCGTGTATAAGGATTCGAATGCTCAAGTCCTCAGAGAGCCAGGCGATCCCCAGCAAAAGTTCATCATCCACGGTATTCGCGCACGACCGCGACCCCTGAGCACAGACGGCAAAGAGTACGGTCGATGTCTCTGGGCATCGAATCCCGGCAACAAGCTTGAAAAGTGCGGAAACTTTTACCTCCAGCCAGAGCAGATGTGGAATCACATTCTCACCTCGCATATGGGAGAGGCGCGCAATGCTGATGGACAGTTTGACAATGTGGAAAAGGAGTTCACCTGCACATGGGGCGAGTGCTCACGATTTGGATCGCCAACAAAGATGCACCTCCGCGATTTCGCAAGCCACATCAGCACACACATCTCGGCCATGCTGCCTGGCGACTCTCGAAAACAAGGGCGAGCCTGGATCATACCAGCCAAGACAATGGCTGTCACATTTGAGGAGACCCTAACAGTCCGGGACGAACGGAACCCGAATCTGCCGCCCCAAGCGGCGGGCATTCCCCTCAGTGCTGCCCTCGTTCTGCGTAATATGGCGCGTAATGTGGTCAAGACGGAGGCGGAGGAGGAGTTGCTCAAGAAACAAGAAAAGACCGGCGAGACCGGAGGCTGGAACGAGACCCTCTTCCGTCCCATCCTGCCACGACTATTCGAAATTCTTGCCGAGAACAGGCCTTTGGTATGTCACTCCCGTCCCCGCCCAACTGTGAACGCGTCCGTGCTAACTCATCTCGCAGAGTCCCTACATTGCATCACTGCTTGATCTGATCCGCATCGACAGTGACGGCCAAGGCCGTTGATGCCGTTGTGGGGCCGTAATTCGTTGAAGGAAGCGGGGGTGGGTCGAACCCCGGACGGAGGCGTCGCTGAGATCTCGGAGGTAGACCGACGATGGTGTTGATGTTGGCAACCCCAGACCAACATCCCCTCATTACCCCGCGATAGATCTCTCAGCTGCCTCTTTTCCGGGGCAAAGGAAATATGGCGGAGATCACACCGATGCAAGAAGCAAGCAAGAAGCAATGGGGTGCAGGAGATGAGACGAGGCGTTTGTGGCGGGGCGTCTCCAAGTATGGTGTTGAGGGGATTATTTGCCCATCTTTACTCGAGCTGTTTCGCGCGGGCGGAAGTGAAGCCACGGGATGATTGATTGATTTTGTCTGGATTGTAATAATACCCTGCTCATTGTGGGCTGACTGGTGTTGGATGGAGGTATGATATTCGAGAACTCGGGACAAGAGGGCCAGCTAAAGCCAAGCATGATGATCAAGGTCCCAAGAGGCTCAAGGCTGAGAGATAGTCGGCACTTGCGCCTCACGCGCCAAGTGAGATAGATCTGATTGCCTAGCGAATAGACACTTTGCTAAATTCATGGATTTACAAGTCCGTCAGCTGGAAATTGCGCGTCTAGATGTTGATAGACCAATCGCTGATACCGGCCCGGATGTCAATCGTGGTTGGCATCGGAGATTGCTGCACTGCACGGCGCCGGGCCGGTCCTTGCGTTGGTTATTCCCTGCGGCGAGCGTCCGAAACGGCGACCGCCGTCATGCGCGGCGGATGCAGACTGCGCATTGCACCGCAAACCGCGTGTGGCTTTCGATATCGGCGGCTCATTCTCGTGGCATCACGGCAAGTCGGGCGAAGTCGAATTTCGGTGCCGGTATCCACCAGTACCCCGGACTCTGGTAGGCTCAGGCCCGTGCACCCCTGGCCATCGTGCGCTCCCTGTTCTCCACGCGCATCGCAGATTTGCCTGGACCAACGATGGACGGCTTCTGCAGATATTCTGGAACCCGCTCAATGCAGTGCCCCACCATCGTGATAGCTCCCAGCGCCGCAGAGTTGAGCTAGCGAATGAGGCATTGCTTGTCTTGCAGAGGTAAACGGCGAGACCACATTGGAGCCAGCCTCATGGTAAGCACCCTTCAACTTGATAGTGGTGTCTGCCACACCGTTGGGTATCATTGACGCATAGTCGATCCCTCATGCCTCCTAAGCTGCGTCCAATGAGTTGACTTGAGTTTGAATCGTGGTCAGACTGATACTGTAATGTCGATCTGCTGCCTGGTGAAAGCAACTTCTCTGAGGGTGCCCTCTCTAATTGATATGGACTCTGGACTTTGCCCGAAATGCAATGTGTGAAATGCGTACAGAAACTACCAGGGTGAGTGTTTGCCTTAGCAATGTGGGCTGCAGATGTGATGCATAAGATCCTCCCGCAGGGAATATCGTCTGATGGCAGACCCGCAGCCAGATTGACGCGAAGCCTTGACGAGGTGAGTGATTCAGACACACCGTCTCCGGTCACCGATCATGACTTTGGTTATCAACAACCTGAAATGACATGTCGTCATGAGTAACTGTTGCCACAGGAATCGGAGCACATACTACGTCGTAGGTGCGTCCAATCGCCTTCTCGCTAATGTTCGATAGCACAAAACCCCCACTGCGACAGACTGCGCTCCTGTGTTTCCTATCACTCATGAGGACACGCAACCAAAAGAAAATTCCTCAGGGTGGGGTGAACTGGTCTAGCAGTGGGCCTCACGGGCTGGCGTTAAGGTTGTCTTGGCAATCTCCAGTGTAACTTGGTGTCCAGGCAGACGGAATGCTGAGCCGTACGGAGTAAGCAGTTGTGTAAAGGATATTACACCGCACACCGAGACAGCCAGCACCGTATCTGGTGAAAATTTTGAGGTAGGGTGACATTAGGAACAGAGGCTCCGTCACTCGCTTGATAATTTCGTCGAGTTGCCCGTGGCTTGTGTAGCCCACAAATCGCATTGTATTCTCTGAAACAGACTCGATAGTGCAAAGTTGGCCGAATCCGACATGCAGTTGAACGACGCTGACGAGGTCGATGAAGCCAATGGGACAGACGAAGGCCAAGTAAGGAGTGGAAATGTCTCGTTTCCCCGTGTCGGCCGCTGCCGCTGTCGTTGGACAATCATGATACGCGGGGAAGAGTCCACATGACCGACTCCTGAAATCAAGCGGTCTCGGTGTGCCGGACTTGGGCCTGCGAAACACCCCACGCTGCTCGGAGAGAAAGATCTGCTGGGACTGATTGCGGCCGTGTCGCTGAGAATTGGGTTCAGGGACATGCAAATTACCTGTCTGTGCTTCATCTCGGGTCTGCAAGTGTGTAGCCGGGGTCAAACTTGAATTGGACTGGTGCCAGCGGTGTAGGGCGCTGGTGGAGGACAAAATCCGTCTGCCTGAAAAGATGGGGGAAAAGGGGGGAATCAAGTCAACCCCATTGCGCCCTCAGACTACTGCAAGCCGCAGCGCATGTCACCAGTAAGGAGGAGATGAGGGGATTCGAGTCAGCAATTGTTGAGCGGCAGCTCAATTGAGCTCGATTCGTCCAATATTGATCTCTGGCGTTGAGGCCAGAGAGCGCCCAGTCTGTGCTGGTGTATGCCGGGTGGCCGGGCAGCTGCATACCGAAACCTAGCAGAAACACGGCACTCCAAAATTAGACAGGGAGGAGAGCTTGAAAGTGTGCCCGGGCCGCTCGGGGGCCAAGGGTTTTGTTGCCACTGGTGGTTACCAGCCGAACTCTGAATGCTTGGTTGCGTGAGCGCGATACTGACGGAACGTGGGTGGACCTGGGAGAAGCTACCGAGAGAGCTATCCCTGCAACCTCCCCGAGCCCCTAAGATTTAGCGCCTGTCATCCCCTGCGGGTGGGCGCCTTGACCTTGAGAGCGCGGGCCACTTGCCCTGGACAAGGGCGCTTGACCCGCCATAGCTCCCCACAAGAATGGGGCGTCGGGGTGGGATTGATCGCTCGGTGCATTGATGCGTGTTCCTGAGTAAATGGTGACACTGGGAGTCGTCAGATCAGGCGCGGGGCAGTACAATGTCAGGGCCTGTGTCGATGGTCATTTGATCGGGTCTGACAGCATCAATGGCGGGCAGGTACTGAAACGACAAGCAGGCTGTGTTTGTGTATTGTTGAGGTGAGGAAATGGAGGAGAAAAGATGGAAGATGGGAGGAGCCGCACAATTGGCAGCCACCGCATATGCAAGTCCGAATGTGGGCATTGGAAGGAGTGACCAACCCGCGCTGCCATCTTGACCACACCTCAGACGTTTTCAAAGAAGGAGACCAGGCTAGATGGAGACGAAAGAGAGCCGGGCCGGTGAGGGCGTCTAGACGCATGCACTTGGCGCCAATGGATTAAACTGGGTTGAAGGAGCTGAGATGATAGAAAGGTGAGAAGGTGAAAGAAGTTGATCTGGAGATATGAAGGAGGAAAGAACTGTTGGAGGAATTAGGTACCCAGAGAACTCGGGTCGAATGTGGCAGGAATAGACGAGGCAAGAGCAAACAAGACAACTTGGAAGCAATGGAAACACCAATTCCTCATCACCAAATTGTCACTTTAACAATAATACCCCATCACTCAACGCCATCACACACCCCAACTGGTCTGATAATTTCATTGCTTTTCCAGCCCCTTGGCCTTGGACGCAATGCCCTGGCACGCACTCGATCTTGTGACCACCCAAGCCTCCATCCCTCTGCGTCTTGGAGGGAGACCCCGGCTCATGCGACATCGGTCCCCGCGACTTTACGTGCGTCTCCTTTGGTACCTTTGAGACAAGACACGCACGACACCCCCATGGCTCGCTCACCGTCTTACACCGAAGTCGGTGAGAGATTGCTCCCTTGCTTGGACGACGGTCAGCGTGCTTGCTGCTCCACCCCCGGCCGTCACCTCTATATAAATCCCTATCCAGACAGTCCAAGCCGGCTCGTCTTGCTCTCCATCGCACACTCCTCAGCGACTACAGCCTTTGACACCCTCGCCCTGAAACAAAACACACCCTAGAGTCTAGCGGTATGCGACTCTGCAACTCCCCTCACAAGTGACTGTCAACATGGGTTGATGGCGCTTCCAAAGGGCCAGAACACAAAGCTGACTGATGTGCAGACACCCAACCCAGACCTCCACACCACCCGATATATCTGTTGCATTTGCCACAGCCCAGCACAGCACAATACCGCACCTCCCGGATCCGAAGGATAGCTCGGATCTCCGTCTTTCAAGACAACGACATCACTCCATAGCACATAGTTGCCGTTCTGGAGTCGCTATTGAGGAGCCCCGAGAATAGTACCGGTCCTCCCGCCGTAACCTAACTGCGAACCTTTCCCATTTGGACACCTCACCACCACCACCACCACCACACTCTCCAAGGATCGTCCCGTTGACCTTTACAACGGACTTTTCCCTCTCAGGATCTGCAACCCAAGACTTGCACGCGTTGCTACTCCCGGTTCCACTGAATCATCCAGGCCCCGCTCCCACCTAGCCACCCTCCCTCAGCAACAAAGCCCCAACCTGGCAGCAGATCTCTTGATTCTAGCCCCAGCTGAACCAGTCTGAACTCATTGCCTTACGGACATACCGCCGCACTAAATCCTGCATCAGCGGACCCCTGCGCATTCGTCTCCGAAAAAAAAAAGTTCGCCCCCAGCTTGAAATTTTACTATCTCAGACTCCAACACCAGGTGCCCGTCAGTGTCAGACCCACAGCCATCACTGGTGAGATCAACTATATATCAAGCCTCCCGTCGATAAACTTTCTTTCGGCATTCTCATCCTCACACTCCTCTCTCTTGAGCAAACTTTGCAAGGACTTGACAAAGATCCTTTAATACCCCTCCTCCCATCTTACTTTACTCTCTCTTCCACACTCTCTTCTGCTCCCCTCAACCCCCTCAACACCACCCCTTACTATCAACATGTCTTTCGCCGCCCGCAACCTCGTCCGCATCTCCCGGGCTGCTGCCCCTGCTTTCCCTCGCACCGCTACTCGATGCATGTCCGTCACTGCTGTGAACCGTGTCCACGACACTGCCAACAAGAAGAGCGTCGTTCGTGAGAAGGAGGTCCCCGTTACTGTCTATGGCGCTGGCCAGGGCACCGGCGACAAGCACACCGTCAACGTCACCGAGGGTGCTTCTCAGGTCCCCCACGACAGTCCTGCTCCCCCTGCCGAGAACGATGCTGTCCAGCCCCTCACCCGCAAGGTCTACGACCAGCTCCCCTACACCATGCGCAATATGAGCGTCTATGGCAAGACCATCATCATCACTGGTGGTGCCCGTGGTCTTGGCAACTACATGGCTCGCGCCTGTGCTGAGGCTGGTGCCAAGAACCTCGTCATCTTCGATGCCAACCAGGAGCTTGGTGATGAGGCCGCTGCTGAGCTTCACGACAAGACTGGTCTTCCTGTCTCCTTCTTCAAGGTTGATGTCCGTGATGGTGCTGCCATCAACGCCGCCGTCGAGGAGGTCGTCGAGCGCTATGGTGCTCCTGATGTCCTTGTCAACTCGGCTGGTATTGCCGACTCCAACATCAAGGCCGAGACCTACGACCCCGCCATGTTCCGCCGACTTATCGACATCAACCTTACCGGATCCTTCCTCATGTCCCAGTCTGTCGGCCGCGCCATGATGGCTGCTGGCAAGCCCGGTAGCATTGTCCTCGTTGCCTCCATGTCCGGATCCATCGTCAACTACCCCCAGGAGCAGAGCTGCTACAACGCCTCCAAGGCCGGTGTCATCCAGCTTGGCAAGTCCCTCGCCGCTGAGTGGGCCAAGTATGACATCCGAGTCAACTGCATCTCCCCCGGCTACATGGACACTGCCCTCAACCGAGTTCCCGCCCTCGATGCCCAGAAGAAGATCTGGAAGTCCCTGACACCCCAGAACCGCCTGGGTAACGTTGATGAGCTCAACGGTCTTTGCGTCTTCCTCGCCTCTGACGCCTCCAAGTTCATGACTGGATCCAACTGCATCATCGATGGTGGTTACACTTGCTACTAAGCGAAAGTTGTATTATGAAAATGGGTTTGGTCGTGCAGCACTCCTAGAAGAGGATGTGCTTTTCGTTTGTTCGGAGTTTGGGTTAAGGAATGACGGTTTCCCCTAGGAAAGGGCAAAAAAAGGAAGCACGAATGAGATACACTAGAGAGCTCTAGATATGATAGAGCAGAGCGATTGCCCGCATAGAGGCGGCGCAACAGGATCCAGATGAAGATCTTAATTGAATGACATTGAACCAACTATGACCCCCTGCTTCTTCAAGCATTGAAGTAGAGAACTAAATACTGTGTTTGCGGTGTGACTGCCGGTGACATGACTCAAGATGGCACTATGTTGGCATCTCGGCACGTGGTGATGCACTCTGCAAGCATTGTATTAAAGCTAGATTGACTTAAGCATCGTCACAAGCGCCTCGGACAGAAGCTCGCGCACCGGCTCAATATCCTGTCCTTGCGCAGATCGCTTCACGATGAAGCAGCAGCTATCAAGCATGCAGCAAACAACGTTCCACCTTGGAATTGATGCCCCATGCACGTAATTCCCTAGCCTCACATTGGCCGCGCGCACCCGGACAGCCAATCAAGAAGGGCCGAGAGAGTTGAAAAGGGCAATCTTTTACTCTTCGGCGTCGTGCTCACCGCCTCGACGGGAGGGGGGGGCCTGTCAGAAAAACCGGGATGGGGCTTCCGGGAAGCGACTTTCTCGCCAACGCGGATGTGCAGGCGGTGGAGACTTGATGGGCTGATGCTAGCATGAAGGGGAAGGGAAAAAGTTGAGGTGAAGAGAGGAAGGGGGAATAAGGGTAAGAGGAAAGGAAAAAGAGGCTGATATTGAGTTGAGTGTCTCGGGAGGCTGAGACATTGTACGTGCCCTTCTATCGTCTGTGCAATATTCTCGTGGCTGTGATATATCCGGAGGGGAGCAGTATCATCACCAATATTATCTACAGACTCACACTCATACGAAACAGACACTCGTCCGCCCACCCGGAACCAACAACGAACCAAGTCCCTCCACGTTCCCACCAGGGTTCTGGTCTGCTGCATCCGCAAAACACACCTACCTTACATTACATAGTACATGCCACAATCTAACGTAGCGCGTAACGGAGGGCCCCGAGAAGAGGGTCGGTCCCCCGGCCGGCCGTCCAAGGTCCAAGGTCCAAGACCGCTTCCCGCCTTTTTCGGCTCATGATAGATCCATGGGTTTATGCGGCGGCGGTAAGAGAGAGAGGGGGGGAGGGGGGGGCTGGGATATGAATAAACCGGTTCGTTCGTCAGAAGCATTCATTCGCAAGTCTATTCTTTACCTTCCACCTTCAAATATCCATTCCTGCCATCCATCCATCCAACCCATACTGCAATACACATCAAACCCTCAGTCAACTGTCCATCAGGTCATCAGAATCACCAATCTTCAACTTTCTATCCTCCGAGAACCAAGCAACCAAAACATCAAGATGCAACTCTTCTGCACTCCTTCTCTGTCCCTCTTCCGCGCCGCTCGCTCTCTGCGGAATCGCCTCCTCAACTCGACTACCCTCCTCCCCGCACGCGCCGCCGCCGCCTCAGTTCGCAACTCGTTCCACTTCTCCTCGCCCTTCCACTCGCATTCCCAAGACAAGATCAAGAACCAGCCTGCACCAGCCGCCCTGGGCACCCTCGCCGTTTTGGGCAATGGGTTGCCTGCTGGAATGGAGGGACACGGCGCCGTCAAGGCTGGGGAGGGATGCGAAAGGCTTCGGAGACAAATGAGTCCCTTCTATCAGCACTGGGAGCAGGGAAGCTTCTTCTTTAACGGAAAGAGCAAGTTTCTCTGAGGAATACGGGACGGGATAAAGACCAGATACTCAGCCTAGCAGTTTTGTCGTTTTGCGTTTTGCGTTTGCGTTGCTTGATGCCTTTACCCTTTGAGTTGGTCGAGTCGTGATAACCTTCGTTGTTGCTAGGTGGTATGATAGAAGAGAATGCAATGCCAGCTTTTCATCAAGAAACACGTCCAATCCTGTGCACCCAAAAGCAAAAAACAAGTATTTTTTTATGATTCAAAGCTGGTGAGGAGAGAGGGCCAGGTCTAGCAACGTAAATAGACCCAACCTTCGAGTGTGAACTCGGCGTGATCGGTGTGATCGGTGTGCAAGAAACAGTTCGTATGGTATGCAGGGGGTATATCCAGCGTGTCATTTCTATGTGCCTCCAGGCGTCGTCGTCGCGTCCACCTGCTTGCTGGCACCTTGGGCTCGGCTTGCGTCTCCATGCACTCCGAGGCCACCTTGACGCGGCATCATGGCAACTCCACCTCAAGATGCAAGGCCTGCTATGATTGATAGTTGAACAACTTGTGCAAGAAAATGGTCATTAAATGTTGTGAATGAATTCACGTCGTCGCTGGTCGTTGCGTTCGTCCTTGTCCAAGGACTGATCATCGTTGTTGCATAAACGCCGACCATCGGCGGCGTGCTCTCTCCTGTTCCTCTGGGGGGTATGCGGGAGGTATGGTTCGCTTCGGGCGTACCTACTGCCCCTTGCGAGCCTTCTCTTGTGCCTTTTGTTCTCGGGCAGCTCGTACCAACGGCGAGAGTTGAGACAGGTCGACACACTGCTTCATGAATTCGTGCTGATAACCTAGTTAGCAATGTCTGATATCAGAGTCAAACAACTTACCCGAAGCAGATCATGGGCACTTGCTCGCTTCTCAGGATCCACCTTGAGCGCAAAGTACAAAAAGTCCTTGAACATGGGTGATAGATCCTGCTCGTTCTTGATGTGAGGTGTTCCGTTGGTCGCAATCAACCACAGTGCGCGCAGGGGAGATTCGGTCAGGTATGGCGGCTCGCCTTCTATCATTTCGATCGCCATGATACCCAGAGACCAAATATCGACCTTGCGTCCGTACTCTTTCCTAGTGACGACCTCGGGTGCCATCCAGTATGGTGTGCCCACCATGGTTGTTCGCTTGTTCTGGGCCTCGTTGATGGTGGCGCAGAATCCAAAATCGGCTGTTGCGATTAGCAGGCTGCTAGGCATTCAGTAACAGGTACATCTACGTACTCAGCTTAATGTTGCCCTCCATGGACAGCAGAATGTTGTCCGACTTGATATCTCGGTGAATGACGCCCTTGGAATGTAGGTGCTGCAGACCGTTGAGAGTCTCACGGCACACTGACGCAATTTGCCCTTCTGACATGATGTTAAAGGTGACAACATCCGTAAGGCTGCCACCCTCCATAAACTCCATGACAACCCACAGCTCGCCTCCGCACAGGTAGCTGTCGATAAAGTTGACAATGTTGGGATGTGAGCTGTCCTTCATCACTAGAATCTCGTTGATAATCAGATCCTTCTTAGGTTGCTGCTCGAGATTCATCTGCTTGATAGCAACCAGTCGATTCGAGCCGCGCTCATGGCCAGTAAAGACACCACCAGATGCACCCTGACCAATCTTGTTAAACCCGCGGTAAATGTCTCGGGGATCACCCTCGTTACATATCCGCTTGAGCGAGGCGACCACATCGATGGCTGCGCTCTGACGAGCTCGGTGTCGTGGCCTGGCTCCGGGTACACCTGCTGGGCCGGCTTGCTGACGAGGGGCGTTGGCGACTCCGTTGGCGTCGGGAACACGTCCATAGGCGGCATTGGGCTGATTCGCGGTCTGGTGAGGGGTTCGCTTGCTGGGGGCCCGGCCGACTCCACCAGACATGGCAGCTTGTGCCTGTGCGAGAGCCTGTTCCTGCTGCTGTTGCAAAAGTTGCTGCTGATAGGCGGCGGCTTGGGCCTGGGCGAGGGCCGGGTTGGGCTGCGGGCCTGTCGGGGCGTAGGGTGTAGGTCCGGCGGCTCGCGAGTTGGACCTTGACCGGTGCTCCTCGGGGAGCATAGGACCGTTGTCCTTGGACATACCGTAAGAGTCGTCGCCGGGCTGGGACATTCCGATGCCGGAATCCTTGGCGGCGTAGGCCCCTTGAGGCATATGCCGATTGTTCATACTGACAGGCGGCTTCGGGGCCGGACGGCTGGGCATCAGGTCCTTGCCGGGGACGTGACCTCTGGGGACGGGCGGCGGGGCCCGGGGATTCTCAAAACTTCCTTCATGATTGACAGTTGGAAACCTGGGGTTCGTGGAGCTAGTATTCGGTGACATACCCATATAGTTTGACGGGTACATGCCCGGTGATGCTGCAGTCGCCGGAGAAGTGGCGTAGTTACCCGCATGATGGAACTTTTCGAGGACCTGGTCCTCAGGAGGCCGTTCGGTCGTCTCCTTGTAGAACTGCAAAATATTAACCATGGTCTGCGGGTTCTCTCGCCTCTCCTTTTCGGGAATTCCGCTCTCGTTGATAAGCCGTTGCCATTCCTTGGGCAGACCCTGCGACTTGTTAACCAAAATAACGGCCATGGGCAGGAAAACTGACGGTGAACTGGCCGGTTGAACTATCGTAGCCGACGTGGGTGACGTGAACGGGATTCTCTGGGGCCGAGATGATGGGTTTCTTGGGTGAGCCGACTAGACTGTTCATGAAGCCCGAAAAGCCCGACTTTTTGCGCAAAACGGCGGGCTTTGAATCTCTGCCGTCATCTGAATATCGCTTGGGGTTGATGGATGGGCCATCGGTCGGGGCCCTTGGGCCGAGGCCCTTTTCCGACAGGGACGAATCCATCGCGGTGAAGCTGGCCGAGGTTCGCAAAATGGGAGTCGCAAGCTTCACGTCGTTGGGGTGCTTGAACTGGGGCGGAAAGTGACGGTGGACGGGAGCCTTTGGGCTCGGAGCCTTTGTGGACTCGATGCGGTTCAGGATTGCTGCGCCGTCGAAGGGGGCGCCGATCAGGTCGTCGGGGACGGTCCTGCTCAGAGGGCGTAGGTGAGAATCGGAGAGGCGGTCGGTATGACGAGGTACGGGCGCCCAGTGGCTGGCGGGGGCAAAGTCGACCTGAGCCAAGTTTGGAGATGGGATCGGACGGATGGTGTTGTTGGCCAAGTCAGACTCTTGGTTAGAATACCAGTCGACGGCCGCGGGGTTGGAGCGGGCTGGGGGTGCGCTGGGGGCCCTTCTCAGGCTCTGCGAGCTGCGTTTGCTCTCGAGTGACTGGGCGTCGAAGCCACCACCACCATCGAAGCCGGACGAGGAGCGGGCGTAGGCGTGAGAAGGAGGCTTCTTGATGAGCTTGCGACGATGTGAAGTTGCGGTATGAGCGGACGCAGACGACGCAGAGGTGTATCCGGGGCCGTCCATGATACAGCGGCAGCAGAAGCAGCCTTGCAACTGACGAGTTGGGGCCCTCGGGGCTAAAAAAAGGTCTCAGGACGGCTACTAGGTACGGAGGTTTGATGGGTCGAGCGGGTGGAGGACAGGGTGTGGGTGCAAGGAGGAGATGGGAGAGAAGGGAAACGTGTGGGCACAGGCACAGGCGGCTTCGGCGGCCAGACCTGTTGTAGAGAGATGGCTCTAGACAATGAATGGCAAGACGCCTGGTTTGGAAGGCCGGGGACACAACGCGGGGGTGTGTGGGCGGAGGATGCTGCGGCTGCGCTGCGCTGCGGTGGCGAAGCTGGTGCTTGTGGTGAGCTCTTGCGGGCTGCTTCTGCTTTGGTGCTGCTCCGGCTCATGCGTTTGCTTCGATAGCTGGAGATTTCTGACGGGAGTGGGTTGGGGGAATCAAGTTGGGGGGAGACGAGAGAAGAAGCACAAGAGTGACACGCACGCACACTGTGCAGAGCCATTCAGCATCAGCACGATGGACTGGACTGGACAGGGCGGATGGGAGGGAGAGATGAATCGGAATGCGGGACTGTGGATGAGATGGCAGGTCCTTGAATGTGAGAATGGGGGCGTTGTGGGATCAAGGGCCTGTCTGGGACGTGGACATCTACTGCGGGATGGGATGGATGTGAACTGTAGAAGTACTGTGCAGTGCCCGCTGAGCTGTGTGTGCTGCGATGCATGCGCTGTGCTTGCTTGCTGTGCTGTGCTGTGCCGCGCTTACTTGCTTCAGGGACCTGCGTGCTGACACTTAATCGCTGATTGACTCTTGGGTTCCATTGACATTTCAACAGATACAATACATTGGAATAAGGGTCGACGTCAATTGAGAATAATCCATCTCAAGACTCCCTATCGAGTCCAATCCAGGTACTGACAATCCAGGGACTGCCCGCCAGACGAGTCCAACAGTCGGTACCTGACGATGCTGGCTGGACCCTGGACCCAGCCAACTTGGCACAGCAGGTACATGCTCATCTGCGGGGCACACGCACATTCGTCAAGTACCTGGCGCTGATACCCAACTCCCGTTCCCAACTCACCAACGTCGCGCCCTCCACCTCCATCACTCGCCTCTCGGGCCGTTGACAGTGTGAAAGCCTCTTCCGAGCACTTGGTGGTTGGTCCGACGCCATGGTTGGAGGGATCACCATGGTAGGACCGCATCCGATTTCCCCTGGCGCCTCGCATTTCAGTCTGATGCCTCAGAATGACGAAGAATGCACAAGACTGGCAGGCTGTCGAAGCCATGTCTATTCAGACGGGCGAGACGCACACGAGACGTCGAGGCTGAACCCATTGAACTGGACTGGACTGGACTGGACTTGTCAATCATGGTCAATCAGACTCGTGCAGACTGCACTGTACGCCTATCCAAACTAACCGACGCTATTCACTCGCTATCCGTCAACATCGATAACCTCCCATCCAAGGGGGTGGCATTAGGCCCAGACTCAGGCTCTGCCCAAGGTCCCACGGTCCACGATCATGGCCAAGCGCGTAGCAAACGCACCACGATCAAGTGTGAGTGGAATCAGTGGGCGCCGTTGGTGGAGCACCTCCGGGATTGCCAAGTTTCTCACAGGCCGAGTGGGAAGATTCAAAGACGTCCAACAGACGCCAGAGATCAAGGTTTGGCCTCCCGGTCCTGGACAATCTTGGTGATTTCTCCCCCGGCCGACTGCTAGGCTAGTCCAGCCTAGCCTGGGTCGCTCGTGGCCGGTGGAGACTCGTCGACGCCCTGGTGGCAGTCTAGGGAGTCAAGCATTGGTGATGTGGCCGTGGCTGGCCGACCCGTTGCACTTGTCTCTGAGGCGCCGCGCAAACGTTATCCTTGATGATCAGGCTTCTTGACGATTCTAACGAGTCGAATAGGAACAGGGCAGGGTCGATTCTTCTTGACAAGTTCTCTGATCGTGTGGAGCCACAAGCAGGAACCGCAACATTGCGCCCGGAAACTGTTACAGCTAGACGTGATGATGGGGTCCTTTAACTGATCCCTTCATCACCCATTGGTGATGCTTGGCCCTTGCGAGTGCTGGTGCTTACTCTCGTTACATCTATTGCTCGCACGGCGTGTCACCTCACCTCATCCCATCTAATCTCATCCGTCAAGGGACCAAGATCTGACACCCAACGCCGAGACAGAAGGCGTCTTCTCAACTGTGCCCTCATTAGCTCTCGTAGGCGAGCTGCATGCTATTTATCCATCGCACGCCAATCCATCATGAAGTCATCAAGCTGCGACTTTCCTCTGGCTGCCCTGTTTCAAGCCACCAGTCGACATCAGAGCTCCACTGTCCACACTGTCTTCCCCGGTGTAGGGGCGAGACATGAGCGGCTCGCTCCCTGTCATTGGCCCCGGCGGCTCGTTAGGCGTGTCAAGCCGAGACATACATGAGCTGGCCCGCAGGCGGCTGCTGGTTCTGGGGCGGCGGGTTACGTTTCAAGCCAGACTTATCCTCACCAGTTCACCCATCGTCGTCCTTCAATCTCGATACTGGCCGCTTCAATGAGATCCGGCAGCTTCTCCAGCGTCAAGAATGAAGCGATACGAGGTGGGCGAATCCATCCTCGCCGTGGTTGGCCGGTATCGCCCAATAGCCTCGCATCCAAGGGTAACCTTGCAGCCTCATGAAATTTATGCTGTTGCCAGTCGCCATTTTGGTACGAATCTTGCGACAGGATATCCTTACTCGGCAGCCCTCCCGGGCACAATCCAACTCATCCGTTGGCCGTGGCTTTCTCTTGGATCCTCTCCTGCATTGGGAGCACAGCACATAACCCGGCACCCATCGATACGGGCGCCCGCCGAATCCTGCTGCCGCGCTTCAGCCTCTGCGCCCCTGCATACGTGTTCGTGCGTATTTGACCGAGTTTGAGACAGCCGCCTGTCTAAGCAGTTCAAATCTGGGAGACTTCCAACACGAATAGATCTGTGCACTGTTAGGCGCAAGCGAGCTGTCGAATGGCCATTCACGAGCTTCTTTCGTGTTTCCGCGCACAACCAACTTGTGCGATGCCGGCATTGTAATCCTGATGCAGGTCAGCTGAACAACAGCATTGCGAACTGTCTCTGATAGCAATTGATCGCCAGTGTGTCGAATGCGACAGAAGCCGACATGGGTCGTAGAAGGCGCGGGAATCGCGCCAAGAACCGTACCTGACAGCGTGTCATGGATTAGAGGGTGAGGTGCCGTTGACTGCAGCGCAGCGCAGACGCTTTCACAGCAGGAGGCCATTGACGATACTGTGTTGAAAGCCCGATGTCACCTTGGAGCCAGCTCCTGAACTCCTGTGAGAACCCACCTCTGCGTTGGCCGACCAACCTGAAACCTACATACTGTAGGATATTTTGGGTGTTCGCCGTCCTTTCACGCGTGAATGCGCGTGCTGCAACCTTATAACCACTGATAGTCTTTGGCAATTGTGATTGCCATGGTGTCCTCATCAGAGAAACTCTGTCCAGGTCGCGGGGCTTCTCGAGCCTTTCGGTCAAACACAGCCACTTCAGCCGTTGACAGTCAAAATTTTTCGAAAATGGTTGGGAACACCTGGTGCCTAGCACACAGATGAAGGAAGAAAGACACAGGTTGGAGTTGTACTTTGCTTGGTGTCATGATTCCCAGCTCGCGTGCCGAGTCTCGAGGCTGTGTTTGCACATGTAGACAAACCAATGGCAACTCACAAACGAACAGAAGAGACGAAAACCGCACACGATGAAAGAGACAATCAGAGAGTCAACCACAGACAATGAGAGAATGACAAACTGCCTTTTGAGTGGACAACGTCTTGATCTTGACGTGAGTTTGGAGCTTTCCAGAATCGTCTCGCAAGTCACATGCATTCTCTCGTGATCGACCCCACCTCCCCTTTCTAGCCGTGTCCTTCCAAACTAGGTTAGTGCCCGCTGTCGGGCAAGCTTCGCGTAAATTCCGTGGCTCCCTGTTGCTGGGATAGGTGGCTACTACTTACTTCGTGGGGAGAGGTCTCCAAGAGAACTTCCACCTCACCCTCAACTTTAACCATAACTCCATCCCTCAACCATCTTCTCTGAGTCGTCGCCTTTTCCGGTTTACGGTCTCTCGCCTCGCTCTGGTTCTTCCTTCTGGTTACCGGTTTCACCGCCTGTTGTCTCTTGCACAATGTTCTAGAGACAAGACTCAATTACATCTGATCATCCTCCTCTATCGAATCTCCAATTAAGCATCTATACTTGGCCGCAAGCTTCATTGCTCTTGTAGCCACCAGACTTGTACGTCCTACAAGCATTTCCGACCTGTTCTTTATCTCTAACATTAGTTCATAGTATTCCACCTAGCTCCAACCGACTAAATACGTTCATCATGGCCGACACTATCTCGGAGCTCTCTGCTGCTCAGAAGCTGATGCAGAAGCACGCCGAAGCTCCTCACCACGTCACCGTTGAGGATGCCCCGGATGAGGACCTTCCCATCCATGCCCCCGCCGAGGCCTCGAGCTCTGCCGAAGTCGCAATTCCCAAGCCGACCAAGCCCGCCACCGCTACTCTGGATACTCAATCGCATGAACTGTTCCCTGAGCTCGGTGCTCCCAAGGGCAAGGCCGCCAATGTTGCTCCTATCTGGGGAGCCAAGAATGCCAATGGCAAGACCAATGGAGGTGCTTCCAATGGTGGTTCTCGTTCCTCGACTCCCGTCTCTGGAGCTGCTACCCCTAACAAGCCTTCCATGTTCATCCCCGGCCGCAATGTCGAGACTGTGACTCTTGACCCCCAGTACATCCTGCCCCGTGGTCAGCTTAGGAGGCCCATTACCGACATTATCAAGGACATCAACCGCAAGTCTCGTGCCACCATCTCCATGGCTACCTCGGCCAATGGCCGTTACAAGTTTGATGCCGCCGGTCCTCAGGACGTTGCTCAACAGGCGCTCAAGGACCTGGTTGCTCAGATCGGAACTCGAGTAAGTATCGTACCACCGGTTTGCAACATTGTCTAACGTTCATAGACTGCCATCAAGGTCCCGATTCCCCAGTCCACCCGAGCCCACATCATCGGAAAGGGAGGTTCCATGATCAAGGCCCTTCAGGAGAAGACTGGTGCCAAGATCCAGCTTCCCAAGGTCGACGAGAACAACCCGATCGACGAGGAGGATGACGATGCCACCATTGATGTTACCATTGAGGGTAATGCCCTTTCTGCTGCTTCTGCCCGTGACGAGATCTTGAAGATTGCTGGCGAGCGAGCTGCCAATGTCCAGACTAAGGTTCGGGGCGTCCCCGCCGCCTTCTACCCCTTCATTGCCGGCCCCGACAATGCTCTGGCCCATGCTCTTGAGGAGAACAACGGCATCCAGATCCGTGTCCCTCCCCTGCAGGCCTACACTCCTGGCCAGGTTCCTGTTACTGCCGTCCCTGGTCAGCGACCTGTCTTTGCCCCTGCTGGCCATGAGGAGAACCACATCCAGCTTGCCGGTGACCGTACTGCTGTTCAGAAGGTCCGCGCCGAGATTGAGCGTCAGGTTGCTGAGCTCCACAGACAGCTTGCTGCTGAGCAGCTTTCGATCCAGCGTGGCCGCCACCAGTTCATCATTGGTGACCGTGGTGTCCCTGTTGATCAGTTCTTTAACGACACTGGATGTGCTATTCTGCTACCCACTGACGAGGACGACGACACCATCACTGTCGTTGGACCTGCTGATCAGGTTGCTGCTGGTCTGGAAAAGGCCATGGACCTGGCCATGGGTATGCAAATGTCCAACCTCGACATTGCCCGATTCCACCGCAATGCCCCTGGCGGCGCTGCTATTCACGCCGGCAATGTCACCCGCTACCTTCGACAGCGCAAGGAGATTGAGCGCCTCGAAAAGCTCTACCACACCCACATCAACACCCCCTTCTCCGAGGGTGGTGCGCTTCCCTGGGAGCTCTACTCTCGTGAGGGTAAGAATGCTATTCGTGCTCAGTCCGAGATCAGCGGCATTATCAATGGCCAGCCTCCTTCTCGTATGACCTCTGTCCCTGTCGACCCCTTCTTCTTCCAGCATCTCCGCAATGATGTTACCCCTAGGGTCAAGCGGGACTATGGTGTCCAGATGGTTGTTCCTGAGGCTACTGAGGGGAATGTCCCTGTTCTCCTTGTGTACGAGGGCCCTGACCCCGCCGAAGGCCCTTACCAGCTGCCTCGCGCCAAGCCCACGGATGCTGAAGCCCGTGCTTTCAAGCAAGGACTTCAGGATGCCCAGAAGCACATCCTTGAACTGATCAAGAAGCAGGAGGATATCACTACTGCTACTCTTGATGTTCCCGCCAAGTTCCACGAGAGACTTCGACGCTTCATCAAAAAGGAGCAGGAGAGCCGCTCTGCCGACCAGATCCCTATCCGGGTCACCAAGGTTGGCACAACCATCACTCTCCGAGGACCTGCTTCGGCCGTCGAGGCCCTTGCCGCCAAGGCCAACGCCTTTGTGGAGCAGGAGAAGGAGGACGAGAAGGAGCGTGGCTTTACTCTGACCTTTGACTTCCCCCAGAAGTTCGCCAACCACCTCATTGGAAAGGGTGGTAGCAACATCAGGGAACTCCGAGACCGCTTCGATGTTGAGATCCAGGTCCAGGATGGCAAGGTTGAGCTCAAGGGTCCCAAGGCCAAGGCTGAGGCTGCTCGCTCGCACATTCAGAGTCTTGCTCGCACCCTGGCCGACGAGACCACTCACACTCTGAAGATTGACCCCAAGTACCACCGTGAGCTTATTGGTGCTCAGGGTAGCCAGATCAACCGTCTGCAGACTCGGTACAAGGTGCACATCTTCTTCCCTCGATCTGCCAAGCCTGCTGCCGATGATCAGTCCAACGCCGATGCTGCCAGCGATGCCGGAAAGCCTCGCCGCCAGCAGCCTGCCGACGAGGTCATCATCCGAGGTCCCAAGAAGGGAGCGGATGAGGCTCGGGACGAGATCTTTTCGCTCCACAAGTACCTTGAGGAGCACTCTGCCACTGCTACCGTCGCTGTTCAGCAGAAGCAGGTTGGATCTCTCATTGGCCAGGGTGGTGCTGCCCTCGACGACCTCCGCCAGGCTACTGGAGCTAAGATTGACGTGCCTGCTGACCGAGACACCGATATCGTGGAGATCCAGATCAAGGGTACCGCTACTCAGGTTGCCAAGGCCAAGAAGATCCTCGAGGAGAAGCGAGCCGTGTTTGACGACACTGTCGTCCAGACCATTGAGGTTGACAAGAAGCACCACAAGGCTCTTATTGGTGCTAGCGGTAAGTTCTTATGTGTTGAAATGTGCTGTGCATTCGCTAATATTCCCAGGTTCCAACCTCCGCGATATTGTCGTCAAGGCCGGTGGCTCTGATGATCGACGCGAGCTTGCCCGTACCATCCAGTTCCCCAAGCAGGAGGCTGATGGTAACACTATCAAGATTGAGGGCCGTACCGATGTTGTGCAAAAGATTATCGCGCGCATCCAGGAAATTGTTGGCGAGCGTGAGAGCCAGGTTACCGAGATTGTGGATGTTCCTATCGAGAACCACCGCTCCCTGATCGGCCGAGGTGGTGATGCTAAGCGTCAGCTCGAGTCCAAGTTCACCGTCTCTATCGATGTCCCTCGCCAGGGAGATGGCAAGACTGGAGTCAGGGTTACTGGCCGACCCGAGAACGTTGCCAAGGCCAAGGAGCACATCCTGTCTCTGGTCAAGGCGCAGCAGGGCGAGACCATCCAGGTTCCTCGCAACCTTCACCACTCCATCTCCAACGGTGGCCAGTTCTTCCGTCAGCTCCGTAACAACCACCAGGTTACGGTTGACCACGCTGGCCAGCCTCTCCCTCCCAAGCCTGACACATCCACCCGCTCCAACGTGGGCGCCCTTCCTCTGATCACTGATGAGGATGATGCCGCAACCGACGCCCACTCGTGGAAGGTTGTCCAGGTCGACGCTGGAGATGACAGCGACTTCCCCTGGGTCCTCCGCGGCACGGCAGAGAACGTGGAGAAGGCCAAGGAGGCCATCGCCAAGGCTGTCGAGCAGGCTAAGAAGCACGATGCCACGGGATACCTTGTTCTCCCTGACCCCCGAACCTACCGCCATGTGATTGGCCCCAACGGCTCCAAGGTCAACTCGATCCGCAAGCAGAGTAACTGCAAGATCCAGGTGCCTCGGGACCAGGCTAAGGATGAGGCTATTGAGATTATCGGAACCAAGGACGGTGTTGAGCTGGCCAAGGACCTCATCCTCGCCGCTGTGCGGGAGGGCAGCAACAAGACCCGGGAGTAGAGTAATATTGGGATACTATCCTATTGGACGGAGCAATGCAGGGAATATGCGACCATAAAGGTTGAAATTCGACAGTAGCTGTTGTAATAAATATAAGAGTAATGAATAATTCTCGAATGCATGCGGTAATGCTGTGAAACATCCATCCTTCAATCTCTTATTCGTGTTCGTTGCGAGGTGGAAATTAGCTTGAGCTTCATCACGTGCGCGGCTTCAACGGCAGCCAAGTACTTGCTTCCTTTTAGATCTACTCGTCACACCGCTCGTACACTCTTCATTGATGTAATCGAGAGCTTTAGCTTCTTCCCAGTAACTCGCAGTCTGTCAATTGATAGAATATTGTGCGATGGGATCCCAATTGACCTCGTCAAAGGCGCCATGGGAGGATGTCCCAGCTGAAGAGCAACTGTTTGTCCTTATTACAGGCGCCAACAGGTAGGAGGTCGACCAGGCTGTACGCAAAGCGACGCTAATATTCCATGACAGCGGCATCGGTCTCAGTATCGGCGAACGCCTCATCGACGAATTCCTCTCCACGCGCTCCTTAAAGTCGCACCTCATCCTCATCCCCACCACCCGTTCCAAGTCCAAGTCCCTGCAGACGATCCGATCCCTGCGCAGCTACGCCCAGCGCGCCGCCCAGACTTCCGCTGCCCTGCGATCTCGAGTAGGCGATTCGTACCGTTGGGAGGATACTGTCGGGCGCATCCATGTGCTGAGCTTGCAGCTTGACCTGTGTGACTTGCGTGGGGTGTATGCTTTTTCTGAGGAGCTGGTGCACAGACCCGTTAGCAACCCTGAGGGCTTGGAGGGCGAGTATCTTCGAGATGTGCGCATTCCGAGGATTGATACGGCTGTCTTTAATGCGGCCTATGGTGGTTGGTCGGGTGTCAATTACCCTCTGGCCATCTGGATCATCTTGACCCAGGGCTTGGTGCAGTCTGTAACCTGGCCGACGTTCAAGATGGCGCTCCCAACGGGCATCTTGAACGAGCGGCCCGAGTATGGCCTTGTATGTTTCCCCTCTTGAGTACTTGGACATGAACTAACATGCATAGCCCGAGAAACCATTGCTCGGTGAAGTCTTTACCGCCTGCGTGTTTGGCCACTACATCCTCGCCCATCAACTCCTTCCCCTTCTCAGCCGACGATCAGAGTCTGAAGCCCCAGGCCGTATCGTCTGGTCCAGCAGTCTCGAGGCGGTCCGCGATGTCTTTGACACGTCCGACTTTCAATGCATCAAGGGCGAAGGTCCTTACGAGTCTGCAAAGCGTCTTACCGATGTTCTTTCTCTTACTGCAACCCTCCCCTCGACTTCCATCTACTCCAACCGATTCTTGACTCTTGACGACCCGGAAGAAGCTCGTGAAAAGCCCGTCCGTCCTCGCATGTACCTGACTCACCCCGGTATCGTCGCCAGCACACTCTTCCCCGTTCCTTGGTTCCTTATGTGGGCATACGAACTAGCCTTGGTTATAAGTCGATGGCTGGGCTCCCCATGGCACACTGTTGACAGCTACAGCGGATCCAAGTCACCCGCATGGATTGCCCTCCAGGAACAGTCGACCCTTGATGAGCTGGACGCCGAGAAGATCAAATGGGGCAGCAGTTCAAACCGACACCTTCAAGTCGAAGTGAAGAAAACTGAGGTCGAAGGCTGGGGCTGGGAGGGCAAGGTGGAGGACGCAACGGCCATCAAGCAGGACACCGCCGTGGGCGTTTTTAAGAAGACGATTGGGCGGAAGAGGGGGGCAGTTGACGTGACCAAGGAGGATATTGTCGAGTTTGAAGAGTTGGGTGCCGAGACATGGAAGAAGATGGAAGAGCTGCGAGACACGTGGACCCCTTTTTCTCGAGGGGGAACTGTATGAGGGATCGTCTTGAAGGATTGTAGATGCAGCTGGAGGTGAAAAGATGGATAAAAGGTTAAAAGGAGAGTCGGTATAGACTGGCCATTAACGAGTATCACGATAATTAATCCTTGCTGAACAGACTGCAACTAATCGACAAAATAAATAAATAATAGCATTGGATCAGATCTTACACGGGTATATTGCGAGAATGACTGACAAACATGGTTTACACAAAGAACATTATTATTATGGCTCCGATTGAGCTCGTATTTTCGCTTCTCCTTCCCGTATGTGCCCGCACTCAGGGGTTAACAGTTGTGACCGTAGTCCGCGATCGATTCTCCTCGTCAGAGCGGATACGGCGCAGAGTCAACTTGTCGTGTCGACCAAAGAGACCCAAACACAACGGTAAGGGTACAACGGCCATGGCCACGACCGCCTCAAAGATCAGGGCCTTCTTCATGTGTTCGGGTGGGTTGGCGTCCTTGGGTGCGACGAGAGCGTTGCTGACAATGATAAAGATGGCTCCGAATAGCTGGCCACCAGCCCAGGCGATAGTCGAGGTAACCTCTGGGCTGAGAGGGTGACTCAATTCGATGAGGTACTCGAGAGCAACGGGGACCAGGGAAAAGCATGACGCGCCGAGGAGTGCGAGAACAACGTAGGGTCCAGGGATAGATCGAGTCTCGGGCATCCAGATAAAGATCAGGTAGCAAAGGCCAACGACGGGAACAAGAACCTTGAGGGCGAGCAAGAAGCTCTTTGTACGGTCCAGAATGGGCGATGAGATGGCAGCAGCCACAAGGCCAACCACAATTAGAACAGCACCACCAATACCAGCTTCGTCGTCGGAAAAGCCATAGGGCCCGAGCATCTGGTTAAGCAGAGAGGAAAGGGAGTTGAAGAAGCCAACGTAGATAGAGAACGGAATGAGGATCAGCCAGAGTTCTAGGGATTGAGAGATGACACTGAGTGAGTCGCGTAGGTTGAGCTTGGGGGTCTCGGCAGCAGGGCCAACGGGCGTAGGTGGTTTCGCCGGAACGAAGAACGCAGGGACACAGCAGACGGTTGACTGAGATGTTAGCTGGGTCGACAACCAAGACACAATACTTACAATAATGGAGACATAGAGAACCATGCTAGATACGTCGCTAGGCTTGCTGACCATGAAGGGTGTGATCAACTGTCCAAAGGCTGCACCAAAGGGGTTGGCCAAGCTTGTAAGAGCCGTTGCTGCCACACGACCACGGTTGGTGAACCACAGATCCGAGTAACGGGTCGGGGCAGCGAGGATGAAAGGTTGCGCGAATCCAATGATAATTTCGCCAGCCATAGCATAGGCAATGCTTCCTCCGCTGGCCTTGGTAGAGCCGGCATATCGAATCCAGTTTCCGATGAGGATCAGGACAGCCGCGGTCATGAAAGCCAGCTTAGGTCCACGGTGTAGGATTGCGATACTGATCGGAAAGACGGCCACAAAGGCCAAGAAGAAGGCGGTACTGATCCAATTAATGGTCGAGGTCTTCACATCGTAGTAGGCGGAAGCATGTGAAGATACAGGCGCAAAGGTCATCCACTATTCCAGTCAGCATCTTAATCTTAGCGCAGGCCAGCTTCAACCTACATCCCAAGAGACAATGATGTTCATGAGCGTCAGTTGAGCCAGACCGAACCAGCGGCGTTTGTATGTTCGATATTCGGTCGACGCGCCCTGGTGGATGCTTCCATCGCCCTCACCATCGCCATCGCCCTCTCTTCGTTCCTGGAGGCTAAAGTCGCGAGATCCGAGTTTCTGTTTTCGCCAGAAGCGACCACCGACACCGTCGTTGTTCATGGTTGAGAATGATTCAAAGAGCCGCTTATGCCGCCCTTGCTTCTCTTCCTGGGCGCGCATGCGTTGTTTGCAATGGAAAAAGTCGACTCAAGAGACCGTGAGATTGTGGATTGTTGATGCTGATGCAGGGGGGGCGACGGCTGGTATTTCAGGGACACTGCAGGCCCGCCCAAAACTTGATCAATGAGAGTAGGACAGTCGGCAGTGGCAAGGAGTGATGAGCAGTGTCGGAGATGTTTATCGTGGCGGCGGCGGCGTCACAGCGACGAAATGAGTGAATCGCGGCTGAGTTGGTTGAATGAAGGAGTCGATGGCTATAATCACCACCAAAAGCAACTCCACTCAGGGGATCGTCAAAAGGAAGCACATGCAGCTCAACCGAATTCTCTCCTGGATTCGCCGGTGGTTGTCTTGAGGGTCCAGGTCACCTCACAATCGCCTCATGGATTCCGTCTCGTTTCGTCGAGTCTTAGGGTCTGTGCCGAACCGTTGTCCCACCCTTGGTATTTATTACCTGAGTTACTACCAGGATGCTCGCTGCGCTGACGGAGTCGGAGCCGGAGCGTGTTGTTGGTTCGACCGGCGTCGCTCTCGCAACTGTCGCGTGGTGTTGGGCTGTTTCAGCTTGGCAGAGCAGGGGTATTATAATTGCTTCTGACTGTTGTCTCTTCTTTGATTCCTTCGGCGGCGGGAACGAAACAAGTCCGACGATGGATAGAAGATGGAAGATGGAGAAACTTGATCTATTAGGTAGTCCCTAAAAGAGGGGAGATCTTAAACCGGCCCAAGGTCATAACATTCAAGGCAAGTGCTGTCCTGCGTCTGCGCTTGCACCTCCCTGGCGAACACCTTCCTGAATCCTCAACGCGCTACAACCGTAACGGCGTGCGCTTGGACTCTGATAGGTCACTGCTAAACAACGGGAAGCATGCCGCAGCGGCGTTTTAAACTCCAGCCAACCAAGCCCTTGACTATCAGCCATATCTCCCCCTTTCGATCTCTCCTACAAAAGAGCCATGTCCTGTGCCGCTCTCGCTGCTTTCGCTGCCACCAGTCGCAAATACCCTCTCTTCAACGGCGGGGGCACGAGGTTTCATCACGCCGGATGCATTGCCCGATTTGGGCCCCTCGGTTCGGAAAACCTGCCAAGTCACATCTGGGAAATCTCACATGATGGCCAGACTATCTGTCCTGCCCATGCCGCATCTGAATTGATTGACACGCTAGCAGGATCCGAGAGCCTCGATCTGGCGACCACTGCGTGATGGGGGTCGGGCCGGTCTCTGGTCATGGCACATGCAGGCGTTCCTCCGAAGACCCTAGAATAGAATAGATGACGGCCTGCAGTTTACCTGGCAGCGAGGTTTCAATGTGCGTTGTCGCTTAAGTTGCTGGCCCGCCGATACTGTTCTGGCAATGCTTTGGCAGGGTCCCTCGATCTAAGCGGATAACGGGTTGAATAAGACTGCGCTCTCAAGGGCCGGGCTCCGATGCAAGACACAAGACACGAAACACATCATCTCTAGGCTATTTCAATATGCTGTGATGCTCAGTTGGTCCGTCTAAACCTAGCATATTCAATGCTCCAAGTTGTACCGCAGTTCATGCAATGCTCCGTGTGTGACATCGGGATAATGCTGTCCTTGATACACCAACTTGACGACTCGGCATGACTCTTCCTTAGCGTACGAGAGCCCAGGCAGAATCCAACCGTCTACAACTACGAGTGTAGTAGTCATCTGCCCGGGAATTTCCAGGTCGAATCACTATCCACTAGGAACCAGCCAAGACAAATTGGCATTATTCAAGTCGATGAAAGAAATCTATTCAGGCGTTGCAGCGTATGATACAGAGAGAGCCGCCGTCAGACAGTGCTCTGGACTTGACATCCAACAGACGACCAATCGTACAAGGAAGCCCCCGCAAGAGTATCCTTTGCCTCGTTCCGGCATGGCGTCTCGACATGGTATAATCATCTCGTCAATACGAATCGTTCGCATCGGATGACTCGGTTGATGGAGTATTTACTTAAGCTTAGCCCAAAGCTTAGGGGCAGCGCAGGCGGTCGCGCAGTGGGCCAGGTGGAAGACTATACATGTTAGCAATTGTGCAAGATTGGGCATCAAGACCGATAGTCTCGTTGTGTGACTTACACTCCTCAACGCAGTCCTCCTTGGCACCACCCTCGCTCTCTTGCTGCTGGACGCGCTCAACGCACTCATCAAAGTGGTGCTTGGCGGGAGCACACTGGGGAGAGTTCCGGCACTCTGTCGATGCATTAGCATGTTTGAATTCCAGTCCGGATCGACGACGACGAAATAGCTCGCTCGATACGCATGAATTGGTTTGACGAACCTTCCTCGAGGGTATCCTTGGGGTCGACGAGCTCCTCCTCATCCTCCTCTTCCTCATCTTCCTCCTCCTCCTCTTCCTCGGCCTCCTCCTCGGGCTCGTCCTTGGTCTCGGTCTCGGCCTCGGGCTGCTCCTCCTATGCAGTGTCAGCCTTGTCAATGAATTCACGGGGCATTGGCCACGCCCTTGCCCGGTGCGTGACGCAATTGATGGGGTGAGAGAAAATGCGTGAGAAAAAGCCGTACCTTCTCGGCAGGAGCCTCAGCCTCGACGACGCTCCATGGCGTCACGGCCTCGACAATATCGGTAAAGGCGTCCCAGATACCCATTGCGACAGGCGGAAGAATTCACAATGGCGAGTGGTGGTTTCGATTGAGGTGTCGTTGTCGTTCCTGATCGTAAGAGGTCGGAAGCTCTCGGCCAGAGGCACGAAATGAAAACTGATCCGGATCCTAGGTAATTGAGGCAGTTTGATTGGTTGAGGGGCACCCGGCTTTCTCAAAAAATACCGCACGTGATTCAAGATCCGAGCGTCTTCCAGTCTTCCGGAGATTATGTCATCATTGATCCGCACTTTAGCCGCAACAAATAATCATCACCAGGAAGGTATGCTTCTGCTTGATCAATCATCTTATTCTTCTAATCTGATAGGCATTGACAAACGTAAATCATGTGAGCAAGTCTGCCAATGGATCGCTACGATACAACAAAAGTCCCGACGGTACAAAAAAGACAGTTCATAATGCAGTGCTCAAAGCTTGGTATCTTGACCAGTCCTCGATGTGGTCGAAATGCGGCCGTTAATCATCGCGTTCGTATACTCCCCTGTCAATCTCGCCTCGAATGTGATCCTCCAGCCGGATATTCAACTGCTGGGCTTGCGCCTCGTCATAACCTGGTGGCGGCTCTTCTGGCGCCCTCCGGCTGGCGGCACTGTCGGATCGATCTGGCCGCGTATCCAAAGTGGCTGTGGCTGGTTGACTGGATTGGGCCTCGTAGGCTGGTAGAGGTTCATCGGGAACATCGGCGCCAGGGCCCATCTCGCGGCGCATCTCTTGATACTGGAAGAGGCGCTCTCTCAACCGGATGTAGGTCTCATTGAAGTCCATCATGCCGCCGTCGGAAAAAGTGAACTTGACCTCGATTCGTGGAATGTCTGGGGGAATGCCACCCCCAGATACTGGGATGCAGTCCGATTTCCAGACCCATCCCCACCACATCGAGGACGAGGTCGTAGAGTCTTGGAATTTTAAGATTGGGGCACTAAAGGATTCGAACTTTGGTTCTTGGGTAGGTTTCGAAGGTAGATACACGATCTACAAGGTCAGAATGTGGCGCCCAAGACAGAAGAACAAACTCACTCTCTTATTGGTAAGGAAAAGGGTGCCCCTATCGCTTTTCCGTTGGAACGAGGTGCATCGCGATCTCAGCTCCTGGGGCACAGACAGGTCGCATGAGATCCTCGACTCGAGCTTCATCAAGATGCGTTCATTGCCAAGCTTGACGAAGCCGCCCTGGTTAAGCATAACCCAGCTATCGGCATTGTCAGGGTCGACGGGCCGCGAAGGAGGACGGCTCGTAATCAAATAGTCGTGAGGGTTGTCCATTGTAGGGCGGGGTCCATGACTGCATGGGCCGTAGATGGCGGGGCGGTCGACGGGCGGACTATGCCGCGGACGCCGTGGGCGCCGTGTACTGGACGGGACGGGACGGGGGGATAGGACGGAGGTGCAAGGACAGGACGGGATAGTAGAGCGGAGAGTGACGGAGAGGCACGGAGGGGAGGTGACGGGCGGGAGGGTGAGTGACGGGCAAGGAGTGGGCCTCGGAGACTGAGCGGGAACGGAAGAGACCAAGGGCCAAGGTAGAACAAGACAAGACGGGGAGAGGAAAGGCTCAAGGGGAAGAGGCTCGCGAAAGAGGCTTACTTTATCGACATTGTCGCGGACAGGGTTCAAGCGACCCTAGCTCGTGGACGAATGGCTCCAGGCTCCGTACCGGCAGGTCAGGACGTGCAGGCAGCTTTTAGTAGCTCCGAGATCTTGGAGCGAGTGGCTCTGCGGCCGGGTTGGCCTCTGGGCCTTGGGGCCTGGTGGGGGGTGGGTCGTTTGGACTGTTGGACTGGACTGTTGCGAGTTGGGTAGGTAGGAGAAGAAGCCAAGGGCAAGGTAGCGGTAGCGGTAGCTGGAGGCCAAGGCGCAGACCAAGTTTGGGTAGACCAAGTTGGAGAGGAGATGGATGGTTGGACGCGGGAGAGTGAGAGAGAGCCAGAGGGAGGCCTGCGGACGGGCTGTTGGACGAGAGACCTGGGACCAAGGCAGCAAGAGCTCACTCCCAGGTGGCTGGTGGCTGGAAGCGATGCCGTAACCAGGTGGGGGAGGCGGCGATTTGATCGAGTTGGCGGGCGATTTCGATTTGTGGGCAGGCAGCGGGCGAGACAAGACAGGCGGCGATGGTGTGATGTCTAGAGTCGCGGCAGATGCACTACCTTGAAACGAACGGTACTCTGTACTGTACAGTGCAATCCTCTCTCTCAAGCTGGACGGGAGGGCTGGGCTAGAGCGGCTGATGTGTGGGAGGGATGAGGGAAGGAATCAGTGTCAGTCAGTGGATGGAGTAAGGTTGGAGATGCAAAGTTGGGCGCTGCGGATCGATTTTTGGGCCGAGCCGCGGTGCTGATCTGCCAGGAGGTCCACGGTCACGGTCCACGTTGGGTGACTGTCACTTTCCGGGGGCCTGAGTCAACCAATGAATATCATCATCCGCTTCCTGGGTCCTCTTGAAACAGTCCACCACGTGCTCCAGCAGTTCAACATCCATGCCTACAACTTGTTCAGAGACAGAGACCTGGCTGTGAGCTGCCCAAACAAGCAATCGGATAGAACCATCAGGCTTCTATACAAGCATCAACTTCAAACATCACAGCCACCAACACAGACACTCTACCCTCCCTGCCCTGCCCTGCCCTGATACCAGCATTCTCATGTACCCCTGGCATGCTAGACCCTGGCCCCGACTCTGAGCTCGTTGCAACCTTGACATCAACTCCTCCGAGCGAGGATCCTGATGTCCATGCCCCTCACAGGACCATGTCCAAAACCCCTCCCCTCCCGTATCTCGCGCGAGCAGATCCGGCACCTGCCCATCGTCCGTGAAACGGAGACGCCTGAACGTGACGGTTACAATCAACCTCGTCTCACCCAAAGAGTTCTCTCATCAATACCTCTCATCAGGGGAATCATATCCGGCGTGTGGCCTGTCAACCTCGTCCATCACCCGACTGGTCTTGGCTGGTTTAGCGAAAGCTAGACCCATCCACCTACCTAGGCTCCGGCATCCACCAGCTCAACCTCAGCCCAACCAAGTGGGTTCACGACACAAGACCAGCAGTCATAAATACCGACTCAGTCCTGGAGGGATATAACACCAATATGTGTGCTTTATTTTGATGCTGCTCCTCATGGGACTCGACACCACGAATCATGATGCCTTAGATGAGGGGCAGCCGAACCGTCATCCCACGCCAACTACGGACACCTACGTCTCTACAGTATGGTATGCATCGCCTAGCTGCATTGGATCCAGCAGAAGGACCCAGCAATCGAACTGAACCCTCAAGACCGGGACAACCGGGATGGTCTCTGCCCCAGCTCTCGGACAAGCACCAACGGCTGACCGAGAACGGCACGGCGCGGCTTGGGTTCGTCGCGTCTCGTCTCAGTCTGGGGTGTTATGCACTAGAAACTGATCAGCATCTACATCCGCTCAACAATGGCTCAGCATCCATACCAACCCGTCCAACGATGGATCCCAGCCTCGGCCCCGCTCAGCAACAGACTAGAAGGGCCTAACTGTCTGGAAACAGAAGACAACAGCTGATGTTGGCAGTATGGCGCGCTATCCTCTGTACCAAGAGATTCGGATCCTGTTCCTGTGCATGAAGCAGCTCAACCCGCCGTGCTAGGCCGTAGTGATTCCAGGCGCATCGTCCTGCGTCAGGTCGGACCCTGGAGTGTTCCATGCGCCTGGGGAGGGACATTTGTAGAATCCTTGACGACAAGAGATCGAGAACTTGGTAATCATCACCAATCTCGGAATCTATAGGAACAAGCGAGCATGATGCATTGTAGCTCAAGGCCTTGGATAGGTCTAATAAGTACCTGCCCTGAGTCGAGTTGCTGAGCCCTGCAGATGCACCTGCCTTCTCACCATTCACCGTCAATCGCTTACAATTTGAGGCGGGGTTGAAAAGTTGAATTTTCCCTGAAACACCAACAACCTGGTTCCAATGCCTCATCATGACTCGGCAATGCAAGAGTCCAAGACGTCAATCGCGGCTGGGGCCGTTGACAGGACGGTTCCCATCCTCCGTCACCTGCTCAAGAGACACGTCATTTCTCACCAGCCGAGCCTCCTCCGTCACCGATTGATACCTGGACTGGAATTGATAGCCCGTCAATGCGTTCTCTTCTGTCCTACGACCCCGCTTGAGTCGCGAGAATCAGAGAGGAGAGAAGAGTCAACAAGGGACGTCATCTGGCTGCGAGCTCCATACAGTACAGTAGCTTCGAAGCTAGGGTTATGCAGCCTCCCTCGCAGCCGCAACAAGCTCCGCTCAAGCTTCCGTCCGCAAGGCGGAATCCCACGTCTCCATGATTGGCTTCTGCAAGCCCCTCGCTCCCTCCCCACCATCCTGGCAAGGTCTCGCATCGACATGTGCTGGTACCGAACATGATTGGACCTCCGGGTTGATGGAGGCTCCGGAGTCACGGAGCTCCCAGCTCCATCACAACTGATCCTCCTGCGATTATCGCAGCTTCCCACGACGACCGATACACCCTCGACAAGCCTCTATTCTTCACCGACTTGTTGTCCTTATCCTGTCAACATGGGTTCTCACACCGAGAATATTGCCAAGCTTCAGCAGTACACTGCTTGTGATATCTCGGATGCACTCCTAAAGCTCAAGGTGCCCGGTGCCGGCTTCATTGCCGACCTTGACCTCTACAGCCACCCGGAGAGCAAGCCGGCTTCGGTTACCATCGCACCAGTCTCGACAGTCTTGTTCGCTCGCAAAGGAGAAGATCTACCAGAACCAAAGAACATACCCAGTGGTGTTCATTGGGCTGATCTGACACAGCCAGGAACTATTGTCGTTCTCAAGCAGCCAGAGGGTCAGAAGAATGCCATCTGCGGGGGTATCATGGCGGTTCGCATGAAGGTGTGCCAAGCCAAGGGCATAATCGTGGCCGGGCGTGCCAGGGATATCGAAGAACTCAAGAGTACCTCGTTGCCTGTGAGTCCCATGAACCTGGTTACTTTCAAACTCTGAGACTTGCAGATTTGGGCCCGTGGATTGTCCACTGTCGGAGCCGGTGGCGGAAGTGTACCCTGGGCCACCCAGGTACCTCTGGACATTGACGGAACCCTCGTGTCTCCAGGTGACCTGGCATTTAGCGATCCAATCAACGGGGTGGTCGTCATCCCTCAGGACAAGGTGTCTGCGGTGGTCGAATTGCTGCCCAGGCTGACGTCGGCCGACGACAAGGTCAAGGAGGATGTTCTCAAGGGGGTGACAGTCTACGAGGCGTTTAAGCTGCACCGAAGTAACCTGTGATCACCAAGCTATTGACACAGTGGCTGGCTGGGCAAATACGCTTACATGTACCATAACGAGTGAAAGGGCGATATACACACTCGATAACGCCGTGTCATCAGTTCATTAACATGCCATCATCAAGCAGACGCAACCAGACAACCATACACAAAGAAAGAAGAAACATTCCGGCCTCCAGACTTAACCCAGCCACTCGTCCTTCTTCGGCGCCGGCGGCTTATCCAGACCAAAGTCGAGCTTGGGCATCTCAATCTTTGGTGCCTGCTCAACCTTTTTCTTCTGGCCTCCTCCGGACTTCTTTGGCGAAGCCCGAGACTCCGGTGGCGGCCCGTATCTTACATCCTTATAATCCCAGCCATCCTCAGCAGCCGCTGCAACCCACGTGCGAAGGCCGTCGTGTACGCTTCCATAGAATTTCTCCTTGCAGAGGCGAAGACTGCCTCCAAGACAGCGTTCCCATCCGGAAATGCGAAACTGCGCTCGCAGAGTATTACGCTCCTCGATAGTAGGTGTGCAAGCCAGGATCGCGTTCATGAGATCCAGATGGCAAGCCAGGTAGTTGGTCGCATCCCATTCCACTCCGCCCACGTACGGCGCTGCCGGCACAGGAGGGCGCTCCTGAGGGAAGTGCCGGAGCATGTAGGTATATGGACCAGGGTTGGAGTCTGCCGATGAAGGGCGCTCCGAGGGGAGGTCTACCACGTTGACATTGTGGAGGAATATCCAAAAGACTTCCTTTGTCACGCAGACAACCTCCTTGCACCATACGCGGTATGGCCTCTCCTGTCTCATCTCCAGGACAAACGGCAACGGACGTTCGTCTTCCTTGGGTTCCGGGTCTCGCAAATGTGAGAGGACATTCTTTGCTCTCGTGACCCGCTCAGTCGGGCTTGCAGACTCGATGTACGTGAAGAGGACAGACGTGATGATGTTGCGCGTGGTGAACTCGCTGGGTCCCTTCTTCTCAGGGTCAAACAGCATGTGGAGGAGTTTTGGAAACAAGTCGCCCTGGATCGTGTCGAGATACTGCATGGCGCGAGCAGTCGTTGACAATGCCTTGAGACAGAGAAGGTTCTCGTGGAGGAGTGCATCCTCATGTTCCTCCCTACAACATGTCAGCTTAATCCCAACAATAACCAATGACAGAACTTACCTCCACTCAACCTCCATGATACGGTTGAGGAGACCAACAATCTCCTTCATGCCGCCCTGCTGGATAAAATCTTCAATCCAGGCGACGGTTTCGTTCCGCAGCAGCAGTCGAAGCTTGTGAACCTTGCCGACTTCGACGAGCTCAGGCTTCTGGACCTTTCTGAGATAGGCTACATAATCTCCCGGGCCTTGCTGGAGCTTGATCTTTGACAGGATGCCCGAGTTGGCTGATCCGCTTGATCCAGGAGGAGCTTCACTAATCACGCTATCGGTCGATTTACTCCTGAAATGGCGGCCAAGCGTACCATCACCCTTGGACTTTTTGACGGACGAGCTCGGTTCCTTGTTGTCCTTTTTTCCTCGAGAGAGCGTGAAACTCTTGCCCCGTGATCGCTTCGGCTTGTCTTCGTACGTGCTCGCATCAACCGAGCCGTTACTATTCACACTGTCAGTAGAACAGGGCCTTTCAGCCCTCAAAGCCTGCATCTCGGCCCAGTCCTGACGGATAAACTCCATCTTGATGGTGTTGCTCAAATTTCGCATCTTGTACCTCTGGTTCTCTGGAATGTTTCGTCGATCTAACATGGCCTCGAGGTGCTTGTCGATATCCTTAGGATCGAGCACCTTCTCGGTGGGCTCGGCGACGGTCGACATGGACTTGGATCGACTATGGGTGAATGTAAAGGCACTCAGAACCTTGCCTCGGCTGCTCTTACTCTTGGACTCGGTCGAGTCCTTGGAGCCTTTTCGGGACTCGTTTGGGAAGCGAGCCTTTGTTGGTGACGATGACGAGTCCATAGTGGTATGCATGGGGTGGAATGACTTTGGTCTCTCTCTGACTGCAGGACGATTGCTCATGTAAAGGTCCTGGTCGCTTGGTCTCCTTGTTGCGTCGAGGCTTGCACGTTGGCTTCGTGGCTCTTGGACCAGAGGGTTGGATGTAAACTGGGCGTATATGGGGGTGGGTGCAGATGGTTCATCGGGTGTTCTGTTCTCCTTGTCCTTGGAATTCATATCCTCATCGGATCCGAACCTGCCTAGGTTTTTGAGGGTCTTTGGCCTCAACAGGCCAGCCAAGTTTGTTCCTGACTTGGTCTTTTTGGGTTTGGTTGGCGAGACATCGCGGGACTTGGTTCCCTTGGTGTCACTGCCGACTGCCGTGATGACAGTAAAGTTGCCGAAACTGTTCTTGGTCGGTGATGGTGATCGGCCGCGGTCGTCTCGGTCGTCTCGCCTGGGGAAGCGAGGGATAGGCTCCTGCTGATTGCGCTGCAGCTCAGCCAGGGCGCTAGGGTTTGAAAAGCTCTCAAATGCCATGATCTTGGGCTGTATCGGAGGCGTGGGGCCGTCAAAGGGACTCTGAGGAGGGCGGTCTTCGTTGGAGGCCTGGCGACGGTTCATGAAGGATTCGAGTATCGAGGACTTTGGCCGTGGGCGTCGGCCGGGGCCCGGCTCGAAGCTGTTGACCTCTAAGGGATTCATCGTCGTCTGGGGGGCTCGTTCAAGAGTCGGGGTCCGATTGACAGCTAGACTGGCCCTGGCTCGATCAAGGACAAACGACAAAGCGTTGGGTAAAGAGGATGCTGAAGAACATAAGAACGAAAACAAAAAAAGACTTCACCGACGACGGTGAAGAGGAAACAGAACTAAGATGCCGGATGAGACTATGCCATTGCGGGAGAAGAAAAGAAAAACCGGGGTAACAGGTGGTTGACAAAGTCACGGATAGATAGGTTCAGGCCGTTGCGGTGCAGGTGTGGATTGTTTATCGGGGCGCGGCGGTTGACCGGGAGACGGGGGGAGGCGGTGGTGGTGCTATCTTATCGGTCGGGTGGTCAGTGATGACGGTGACGGGTGGATGATGCAGTGAGCGATGCACGATGGCGTGGACGAGCCTGAGCGGATTAAATTTGGGCCTTGCATGTTTGACGTTTGTTTAATTGTTGCAGGAGGAATTGAAAGGGCAAGAATTTGCTTGGTCGTGGTATAAACGTTGATCGTCAATCGGAATGATTCTACAAATAGATCTTGAATCCTACCTCACAAGATTTGATTACCCACAACACTCTAGCCAAAGACAGCGACGTTTTCAATGCTTTTCAATGCTCTATGATATAGATTTGCGTTGTTGATAATGCTTTGTTCGCTTGATAGCCGAATCACGTCAAGATGCTAGTGTTGTCCATCAGATGTTGATCTGACCATTGACATCATGAACCATGCCGTCCCAGGTCTGGACATATCGTCTGTGTGTAGACTTGTGTCGTATGCTCAGGTACTTCTATACCCAGTGGTAGAGGTAGTTCATCCTCCCAACCTCCCTGCCGAGTCTAATGCCGGCTTGTAGTGTCGATACTGTGGGGAACGGGGCGAGAATCGGTACGGCTCGGTCGAGATGGCGTCTATCAAGAGAAGGGATGAAGATGCAAAGGAACATGTCGAATATCAACAATAGACAGCAAGAGATGGAGGTCCAGCATGGCATCACGTGGTTGGTATTCAAGGCAGGAACCTGCCTATCCAGGCATCTCCTCCCATTCACCTCCACCATCTCCTTCTCCATCTCCATCATCAGATCAATCACGACTCTCGACGCTCCAACATGCACCATCTCCATCTCCATCTGCCGCCGCCCTCTACCGAACTCTTAACCCCGGCTTCTCCACCATGACAACCCCATAAACCACCAACCCCACCACTTCAACGTTCAATCGCCTACGCCAGCAGCCAACCGCGTCTCCGAGAGCGTCCGTTCTTTAAATGCAAGATTCCCGCTCTTAGACCGAGGCTTGTGCGTGTGTGTGTGTTTAAATCGTGCGTCTTCTCCCGCCGTTTAGATCTCGTGGGGTCTCGGGGATAAATGTTTAGCCTTCTGCCCCTCCATCGTCACCAGCTACTCATGACTTCTTTTACTCGTCTTTGACTTTGATTCCTCTTCAAACTAACCAATTGACATTTTTGTCTATGAGGTTCATCCCAAGACTCGCTTCCAAAATGCCTGTTCATCATCTCATGGTTGGCACCTGGACTCCTCCGGGTGCTATCTTCACCTTTGCTTTTGACGATGAAGCTCTCACAGTTGAGCTCATCAAGAGGACCGAGATTCCTAAAGACGAGCCGATCTCATGGATGACTTTCAGTGTAGGTTAAAATGAGGCCAATTGATCTCCAGCTAACCCGTCAAAGCACGATCGGAAAGCCATTTATGGCGCGGCCATGAAGAAGTGGTCCAGCTTTGCCGTTGAGTCGCCTACTTCCATCACCCACCAAGTGTCTCATCCCATGCAACACGATCGTATGTCTCGAGCCCACGACTCATCTTCTCGACTAACTTTTCAGCCAATGCCTCTCTCGCGACGACAAATACAAGAGCCATCTTTCTCCTCGCTGCAAGCAAGCCTCCGTACGCCGTCTACTGCAACCCATTTTATGACCACGCCGGTCACGGCGCCGTCTTCACCACAGACTCTACCACCAAGGCTCTCAAGGAAAATGTCCAAAACTACCCCTACCAGCCCAACACAGGCATCCACGGCATGGTCTTTGATCCAAAGGAGGAGTACCTGTACTCGGCCGATCTCCGTGCCAACAAGCTTTGGGTCCATCGACGCCGAGAAAACGACGCTGCTCTTGACCTAGTGGGATCTGTCGAGTGCCCTGATCACCGAGACCATCCCCGTTGGGTTGCCATGCATCCTACTGGCAATTACCTCTATGCGCTGATGGAGAAGGGCAACCGCATCTGTGAATATCTTATTGACCCTGCTACTCGTCTCCCCGTGTACACGCATCGACAATACCCTCTGATCCCTCCTGGTATTCCTGACCGGTGGACACAGTATCGCGCCGATGTGTGCGTGCTATCTTCTTCAGGAAAGTATCTATTCGCCTCGTCGAGGGCCAATTCTTTCGACCTTACCGGTTACGTCGCTGCCTTTGCTCTGTCGCCTACAGGCGCCATTGAACGCCAGATCTGCTTGAACCCCACGCCTACGAGTGGAGGACATAGTAACGCGGTGGCGCCGTGCCCCTGGAGCGACGAATGGGTGGCTATTACAGATGATCAGGAGGGGTGGCTTGAGATCTACCGCTGGCAGGACGAGTTTCTTGCCCGCGTGGCTAGGGTGAGAGTTCCCGAGCCCGGCTTTGGCATGAATGCCATCTGGTACGATTAAAACAACAAATGAAGAGAACAATGTCATTATGAAATGTTGCGGACACTAAATGTCCCTGCTCGAGCTACCTAATAGCTTGAGGCGCTGATATACATGCAGTTGCCAGAGACATCTGCTCGCTGATGCCATACACATATCTCCTACTTTGCACCATTAGTTTTGGGTCCGTGATCGGCATCGTCCTCAACAGCCTCCTCATGGTCGTTGCCTAATAGCGGCGTTCGTTCATGTCCTCCAATACGTTGCGTACTTGTGAAGCCAATGTGAGACGCCGCTCGGGGAGGCAGACGACTTGAAGCTGAAGTTGAAGTTTCGAGGGGAGCCCCCTGATTTGCGCCGAGACCCTGCTTGATCTTGAAGACACTGCCGCGAGTGTTGCTGAGAGGTTTTGTGGCTCGGTTGGCTGGACCCAGACGCAGCTGCTGCCTCATCTCATCCAAGCTAGCCTTGACAACAACAGGGGTTCCCTCAATACCACCGTCCGAAGTTCTGCGCTTCATGTGGATAGCAGTCTTGGCTCCGTTGTGGAATCCGCCCTCATAGTTGCTGTGGTAAGACGCAGTCTCGAGGTTGGGGGTCACATGGTTTTCGTCGACATCGACGAGAATGGCAGCTTCTGGTGCCTGCCTGCTGGCGGTGGCAGCCACGGCGGCAGCTCCGGCATGGATACGACGAGCTCGGGGGGCGGGAGTCAGGCGTCGAATGGCCTTGTGGACATCAACATAGACATCGGATTCGTCAACGATTTCCCTAATTGGTCAGCTTTGGTTGGTCAGAGGAACGAATCAACTTACTCTCCAATCAGCTCCTCAATAACATCCTCCAGAGTAACAACACCCAGGGCACCGTGATCCGATCCAGGGAATTCCGAAACCAGCACCATGTGGGATTTGCCCTCCTGGAAAAAGTTGATAATGTCCAGGCAGCTGGTCTCGGGTCTTGTCTCGACAATAGCTCCAAGGGGCACATCGCGAACGGGGATCTTATCCTCGGGGTCGTATGTGATAAGAGTCTTGACAAGAAGCATGCCAACAAAGTCCATGTGGTTTCCAGAGCGGTAGATGGGAATGCGCGAGTATCCTGAGGACAAAATATCATCCATTGTCTTCTCATCAAGGATGTGGTCCTCGGAAAGGGTGTAAACATCGTCCATGGGCGTCATGACTTCGGCAACGGGCTTATCCTTGAGGTCCAAAACAGCTGTGATAATGGTGACTTCATCCTGATTCAATCGCTCCGAGAGCTCTCCAAGGGACTTGTGAAGGGTGACAAGCGTCTTGAGGCCGCTCTTCTTGTAAAGGGTGCCGTGGTCCTCTCCAAGGATCCAGTCCAGAAGCTTGGCAATGGGCCACGAGATAGGGCCAGTCATGTACATGAGCATCAAGACGGGCGTCGACATGTATCCGCCGATAGGGAGTCCGTATCGCACACAGATAGACTGGGGGACGATTTCACCAAAAATAACTACCGTTATTAGCATCATCACCGACAGAGTCGCACCGACGTACCGATTAGGATTGTACTGCCGACGACCGCAGCAACGCCCCCGCCAAGAGTTCGGTCCAAAACAACAGGCAATGACTCGTTTACGACGACGTTTGACAAGAGCAGCGTAACCAGAACCCAGTGCTTTCCGCGATTCAAGAGTTTCAGCACGCGCTTCGCATTCTTATGCTGCGGTTCGGTAGGATCGCCCGAGAGAACCTGAAGGTAGATGCTGTCCTGTCCCATCAGGCTATGCTGGTCAGCGTCGCGTGGTGCCAAGAGGAGAGGGGAACTTGCGCAATGGTGAGACCGGCAAAAGCACCACCCAGGAGCACCAGAGCCATCGAGGCAACGGCGAGCACCCAGAGGTCAGCGCCATCTTCTTCATCATGAGGATGACCTTGAGCTTGAATCGGGTGAGCCGAGACTGCCGCCAAGCTGGCGCCGAAGACTCGGCCCATGCCAATGACTGCAGGCCGCAGGGCGTTGTATCGAGCTGTGTGTCGCGTCATGATTGTGCGGTTCCCCGGGGAGAAGCTCTGTAGTGTATGCGCGACGTCGTATGAATATCCTACTATCGTCTAGGCCTCTAGACCTGAAGGATAATGTTGTTAAATCGTCTGCGATCCGAGGCACGAGATACTCGGGATGACAAGTGACAGGCCGATAGTGGCTGGAATGTGTCTGAGACAAGATACCCAAGGGTACGTCAAGAAAAGCTCGGAAAGATTGGCGAGAGAAGATGAGAATCGAAGCAATGGAATCGCAATAGTCGTCACGACCTTCGCACCAAGGGCGATTGGTGATGAAGAAAGTGGAAGGAAGAAGTGGGACGAACCTGAGCGAGCTATAAGAGCATCGACCTGTTGCCGATGACGCCAGCAGGGAGCTCCCGGCGAGCGGTACTGTGGCCGTGATTGGCCAGACGCCGATTAGCCCAGGGTCCAAATGCCCGACTGTTCAGCACAGTCCACTGGGTTACAGCAGCTAACAGTGCTACGCCGCCCTAATTTCGCGGCTAGCAAATTACGCGGGGCGATTGGGGCGCAGGAGGGTCGCAAAGGCAACATGAAGTCATCATGGATGCGGACCTTGTCTCCCTTGTGTTTACTGTGCAATTTTGAGTTAATATTCAAACCAGGGACAATTCGATTCAATTCAAGGGTTATTTCACGTCAATTCGAGCCAACAAGTCAATGCCAAGTTGATTGGTCAATCTGTCTATGGTCCGAGCTTCCAAGGCGTGTACCTGTACCTTTATCTGTACCTGTCGGATCCCTACCTACAGTTGCACCAAACTCACATCCAATACTCCCTCCGAGTTCTTCAACCCTTCAAGCACCTCGTTACTCACCGGTCCAAGCACCCCCAGAATCATCAATGCCTCGTCGCCCTTGGGGTCCGGCGGAGTCTCGGCTCCCTTGGACGCCTCCGGGTCGAGACTGGCCACCTGCATCGATTTGATGTTGATCCCGTGCATCCCAAGAACCGTTCCGACACCTCCGATCTTGCCAGGCTCGTCATAGTTATGCAGGATGATCAGGGTCCCCTCAGCCATGAAGACGCCGTTGAATCGACCCAGCTTAGAGATAAACAGCCGCTCGTCGCTGGCGTAGCCCTCAATCACCTGTTCCCTGCTGCTGCCCGTCTGGTAGGACCGCAGTGTCACCAGATTGGCGTAGGTCGTCTGCGAGTCACCAGAGTGCGTCTCACTGATGACAATGCCCTTCTCCTTTGCGATGAGCGTCGCATTGACAATGTTAACGTGCGAGTCACTGAACGATGACACCAATCCCTTGACCAACGCAGCATACAGCGGCTTTGTGTTGGACATGCTGGCCAGGTCACCGTGGTAGATAAGCTCGAAGCGCCGGCCTCCCATCATACCACCCTTGTGTCGCACAAAGTGCTGTGTGTACAGGCGGCCCATCTTCTCGACGAGTTTCACAGAAGGCTGCAGCTTGCGATATTCCTCGGGCATGATGATGGGTGCGTTGACGGCACTGGTGGGGAGACCGCCACGCAGAATCTCGAGCACCTGCGTACAGACATCCATCGACACGTTCTCTTGGGCCTCAATCGTTGAAGCACCCAGGTGGGGTGTTGCCACGACCTTGGGATGCTTGCTCAGCTGGGCAGCTATCGAGTCTGGGGGCAGAGGCTCTGCAGACCACACATCGATGCCAGCTCCTGCGATCCATCCCTCGTCAAGCCCCTTGATCAGAGCCGCTTCATTGTACACGCCACCACGAGCAACGTTGAGCACGCGGGCTGTCTTCTTCATCTTCTTCAGTTCTTCCTCGCCAATCATGTCCAGCGTGGTGGCCAGAAGAGGCGTGTGGATGGTCAGAAAGTCGACAATTGGGAGCAGCTCTTGCAGGCCAGACACAAGCTTTACGCCCGCCTGGCGGGCCATGTCGGCGCTCGCGTAGGGGTCAACAGCCACGACCGTCATCCCGAGGCCTTTCGCCATGCGGGCAACGTTCATGCCGACCTTGCCCAGGCCGATGATTCCGAGAGTCTTGGAGCTGGCTTCTGAGCCTACAAGCTTGGATCGGTCCCATCGGCCCGCCTTGACGCTGCTGTCAGCCTGGCCAATGTTTCGGGCCGTCGCTAGAAGAAGTGCGATTGTATGCTCTGCCGCAGCAATGATGTTGCCTGAGGGGGAGTTGACGACTATGATGCCTTGAGTCGTTGCAGCAGGGACATCAATATTGTCGACGCCGACGCCAGCTCGTGCGACAACCCTGAGCTTTCTCCCGGCTTGTAAGACTTCAGCCGTGACCTGAGTCTCGGAGCGCACAATGAGGCCATGGTAGTTGGGGATCAAGCTGACGAGTTCAGCAGGCGAAAGACCTTTTCGGTTGTCGACGTCAAAGTGAGGAGTCAAAAGGGCCAGACCGTCAGGGGACACCTTTTCAGGGACAAGAATGCGAGGACGATTTGAGGCGCCATTGGATGGCGTATCAAAAGTAGCAATAGGAGCCATGGTGAGTTGGATAGTCTACGTGCTGTTCAAGAGAAGAAGAGTGTCTCTAGAAGCAGGCGAGAAGCCATCAAGGTTCAGGGCGACGACCCGGTATAAGTAAGTCGAGATGACGTCTCCGCCTTTGTCCTCAAGAGATGACCGCCACCCGCTACTTCTGAACCAATCCAGAGAGGCCATGGCAATCTGACCATCCGCAAAGTACACTTTGAGGATTCCTTCAATGACAAGTCACGGACGGAATGCAGAGTCCCGTCTCCGGGGCCAATCCCACGTCGAGCTCACGGCTATTCTCTCAACGCGGGGGTATTTCTGCACGCGGGTTTCAGTGAGACGTGACCAATTGTCGATAAATGTCGCGGTGAGGGCGCGGGGGGGAGAACAATGAGGGACGTCCATGTCGTGGAACGCAAACGAGGCTTAGAGCTGGCACGCGAACATTGGCCCTGAAGGTTGCAACCCCTCACTTCCCACCCCCATATGGAACTACTGCAAGCCACGGGCCGCCGTGGGGTTCGCATCGGCAAGTCTTGTGTCATTCACAGCGAGGTTCGTCAGCTGCCGGGTGAAGTTGAGTTGAAGCGAAGCGCTGAGCCTGCAGTACGATGCATTCGAGGCTGATTGCCACGTTTGATCTGTCGCTACTCGTCTTCCGAGTGGCTCTTACGAGAAGGGATTATCCTGCTTTTCAGACACGCCATTTTCTTGCTTGTATTTGCTTTGCTGCATTGCTTGGCTCCGGCTAAAAGTTGTCCTGGCCAGAAAACCTCTCGTTCTGCACAATCTCAATCCAGTAGCCATCCGGGTCCAGCAAAAAGGCCACATTCTTCATCCGTCCGTCTGTGAGTCTCTTCTTCCAGTTGACGTTGAGATCCTCGAATCGCTGGCAGGCAGATTCCAGGTTATCGACCGAGATGCCTATAATGTCAGCCAGGTACTAGCAAGAGTGCATTGCACTCACAGATGTGACCGAAGCCCTGGGGCTCTTTGTTGCCGTCGTGATAGCTAAAGTTCTCGTCATTCTCAGTTCCATAGTTCCAAGTCAGCTCGAGGAGACCCTCGCGATGCGCAACGTTGGTCTGGTTCTGGCCCTCGATGAAAGGCTGATCCCCAGGGTAGCCCAGGAAGTAGAGGTTGAAGCCGGCGTTAGGGTTCTCGAGGGTTCTGAAAAGAGACATGCCGAGAACATCCTTGTAGTACTTGAGAGACTTTTGGGCATCCTTGACGCGGATCATTGTGTGGTTCTATGCTGTTAGCAAATATCAACCTCAGGAAATGGGTCGTACCATGGTATAAGTGGACACATCCGTCTCCTTGACGTCTTCGGTCTCCTTGTAGTCGTTTCGGGCGATAATCTCAACCCAGTAGCCATCGGGATCAAGCACAAAGGCAATGTTTCTCATTCTGCCGTCGGAAAGCTTCTTCTGGAACTTGTAGCCGGCATCCTCAATGCGCTGGCAAGCAGCTTGAATGTTATCAACGGCGATACAAGTGTGGCCGAATCCACGGTGAGGCTCCTTGTTGCCGTTGTTGATCTTGTACTCGGGGTCATTCTCGGTGCCATAGTTGTGAGTCAGCTCAATGAGTCCCTCCCTGTCAAAGGTGCTGTTTCCATGAGACACGGCATTAGGAGAGTCATAGCCCAAGAAGTACAGATCGAACTTTGCCTCGGGAAACTGAAGTCGTTTCACGACGCTGAGGCCTAGGAACTCGTAAAACTTGACTAAACGGTAACTCTAGTCAGCGGGCCCAGCCATCAGGGTAGTTACCTAACATACCAGACTCTTTGGGGTCCTTGACTCGAATCCTTGTCTCGTCAGCTTACAGGTCCGGCTGCGGAGCCATCTACGCTTACATCGAGTGGTTGAACTTGTAGTTCTTGGTATCAGTGGTGGCTGCCATGGTGACGGATCTGGAGTGTCCAGGGGCAGAGGCGCGGGGGATAGCTGGTCGAATTAGGGAGTTCTGGATTGCCTTGATTCGCTGCGCAGCTCTTGCAAAGCTCATTGAGTCGAGTTTTGTGAGAGTTGTGAGTTGATGATGATAAATCAAGCAAGAGGAAGCTGGTGTTGAGCCCCTCACTGACCCCACTTTGTAGTTCCACGATGAGGAAGGGACTGACGTCAAACAATTGTTTATTGTTACTGTCAACTATCACCAATTACATACCGTATATCGGTGAAGAGTAAACGAATGTTTGCAATTTCAAGCTAGGAATATCATCGAGATTCCTACTGGACAAGTTCCTGGTGAAACATGACTTTTGAGAAGGCTTCACGCAAGAGTGTAGGGTAGGCAGCTGAGAAGCGTCAACCTCGGTGATGCTTCTGCCGTGTTACTGAATCAAGTCTATCCATTGGATATTACATCCGTTATCCGATCCGATGACTGCGCATACCTGTTCCCTAACAGTACACGTCGTTCTCGCGTGAACCTGACCGTGGCATCATGACTTCTCCACTGTTAGCGCCCACGTTTCTACATGACAGGCCCTCATAACCCCTGTACCAACAAGAGGCACCGAAAGCCTGGACAAGGTTAATAAAGGTTATCCAGCCTCATCACCGAACCATTTGCTATAAACAGAACAAATAAACGTCTTCAAGTGCCCCCAAGACCAACGCCGGCTGCCACTGGACTGCGGGGCCTCAGCTTTGTGGGACTCGACGGGACTCAGCCCAAGCCTAAAAGAGCATCGTGCCAGGATCTCATCTCTATTTACTCTGCTGCTAACCGCCCACTTGTCGCATCCATCGCTCGCCCGTTCTCTCACCTGCATCATCAGCTTCCCCAGCAGCTCTATTTCGCGTCCTAGCATGTGATGCCATGATCTCCTCGCCATCCCTCTTGTCCATCGCGCCTTGATCAACGCCGCGATCAGGGTGGCCCAACATTACTATCACCCATCGCAAGGCCACCACCATGCAGCGACCTCAAAACCTTACCGGCGAGTATGATGAATCGGCCATCATGGAGGACTTCAAGGCTCCCGACGAGCAGACGGCTGTCGACATTGCCCGGACCCACGGTCGGTCGCCCTTGACAAAGACAAGGTCCATGTCGGATGGAGGAGGAACTCCCTCCCGTTTATCGCCCTCGCCACACATCGAAGCGTCTCGCCGAACCTCGAAAGACGACACCAGCATCCCGACTCCCCAGCCAGTGACGCCTCGTCGTCCTGCGCTGTCGAACCGTGGCTTTTCGATACATATGCCACCGAGGGAATTCACTCCGCCCCCAGCGAATCCTTATGTCAAACCCGCTCCTCTCTCCCCCAAGCTCGACCATTCCCAGATCTACGCCTCTCCAACAAACATTCTCCCCCGTCGCTCCCGAGGCCTCGACTTTTCCCGCGCCGCCACGAGCCTGCATCACTCGACCCTCGCCGAGCAGTCGTCGCCCGACTCGTCACCGACCGCCGGTGGCCGGGCGATGAACATTCCCACTCGAAGGAGCCATTATGCAGGACCTGAGCAGACATCGACATCTCTCTGGTCCGTCATGGGCAACGAAAAGATGCATGTTAGCAGTTCCCTTGGAAGCACCCAGGCCGTGGGCTCCGATTCGTCCAGCAGCTCGGACGATGATGACCTGATGGACGAGGACATGGATGAGACCTACGTGACGACTCCTCAGGTCAACAAGATTGGCCCGATCCTGGGGGCTCAAGGGTCTGGTGGAACCTTTGGATCCCCCGCAATGAGCAGCCTCATGAGTTTTCAACAGCGACAGCGGCCCCGCAAGCAGCCCAAGAAGAAGGGCCGGGGGCCTCTCGGCCTCGGGTTCAGCGGTGCATCTCTGTCCAAGTCACCACCCAGCAACTCCGCACGGGCTAGACGCGAGAGCATCAGCTGGCAGGCCAATCAATTGCACATCTCCGGTGCCGATTCGGATGAGGCACGAGCTATGGGTGATGACGGACTTGAAGGTCAGCGCAGTGTTATTCGGCGGGTGGTGACGCGGAGAGGGAACCTCTTTGTAAGTGGCACATTGATTGATTGACTACTGTATTCGCTAACATTGTACAGCCCAAAACAAAAGGGTTTGCCCGTATTCGGGCAGCTCTCATGGAAGAGAGTACGCCCGCCGAAGCCGAATTCCGTCGAGAAGCCGAGGTTGTCAAACAGGTCCGTGAGAGTGACATGGACCTTGAGCCTAGAATCCCACCGCCGCACGCAGAATCGACACAAACTACGACTGCCCCTTCGTCACCAAACCTAACACAACAAGAAGGCCTCAATGATGTCCCCGAAGATGACATCATGGGAGATGTGGTGATGGGCCTCTCGGGCAGCTTCAAGCAACATGCCATTAAAAACTCCAAGGGCAAGACCTTCTGGGATACCTTTTCAGAGTCCAGCAGTACTGGCGGTGCCAGGACCACACCGCCTCCCGCTGCATTCCTCCCCCGAGGCTCCTCCTCGGGCGTCAGCGAAGACGTGGCGATGGATTCACCGTCAGTTGGTGGAGCTGCCGTAAGTCCCCTGCCAACCCCAAAATCAAGGTCCTAACCACTCACACTTCGCAGATAACCGGTCCCCAGCCTCCCAGCGCTGCAGAAATCACCCGCCGCATCAACAGTAAACGTCGACGTGACGATGACTTTGACCCCGTCAGCTTTAAGCGGCGTGCCGTCAGTCCTGGTATGAGCGTCCACAACTCTCCCATAATGCAGAGTCCCCTCCAGCGGGATGGAATGTCTTGGGGATCTCGACCTGGCAGCAATGGCGGAGACAAGGGCGGTAGCAGTGCCCCGAGTGAGTCTGGCAGTACACCAGGCAATATCTCTGGCGGCAGCTCTGCAGGGAGAGTCAACAGCAAAGGCCGTGTTGGATTCCAGGGGATGATTGACACCAACGATGGCATCATGCGTATGAGCATTGAGTAATCTGGTGCCCCGAGCCGATGTTTGTTTGCAGCCTTGTTTTTGTCTTGTCAGCGTGTATTAAAAGCATACCGAGGCGTTATGGGTGTTGGCGTTATAGGCGGCATTCGGGAACGGGAACTCGATGCAGATAGAATCAGCCTTTTCAGGTGGCTTTCCTTTATTAATACCCTCAGATTGAGCAGAGAGCCAGAGCCAGAGCCAGAGCCAGAGCCAGAGCTAGAGTCAAGAAATGCCTCGTGATATATAGATATCGACCTGGTATCTACAATGCCATCCCAACGCCAAAGCCATAGACTGGCACCCTCATATCCCTCAATGAAACCCAAACGCCGTCTATGCTGTATCGCTGCCAGAACATCACTCAACGCCAACGCCTTCTTCCGGTACGGTGAGCGTTCCAAGCTTATCATCGAGCCACCGCGCAAGCTCTGCAGCATGGCGACGGAGGGCAGCCACCACGGCTGCCGTGCCGGTATTGCTCTCAAGGCTGGCCGTCGTCTGCGCGCCCGTGCTGAGGATGCTGTCGGCTCCGTCTGGGCTTCCCACATGTGATGCCTCGCCTGTGGGGATTTGAACGTGATCGATATGCGGCGCCGCGTGCTCTGCCACGTCCGGGCTAGCGGGCCCGACGCAGACAAAGAGGAGACCGCACTTCAACCGGCGGATAACAACGGTGCCGCTGGTGAGCTGTACCGTGACTGTGGCAGGCTTGATGCCTCTCCCCCTGGCCGAGGGGTGCGACTCGAGCTGCTGGCTCTGCGAGAGCCGATCCGTATCGTCCTCGTCGTCCTCGTCGGGTGGGGAGCTGCCGATGGGATCGGGGGTCCGGGAGCCGGGCAGAGCAGACGCGAGGGCGGGCGCCGAGGTGGAGTGTATGGCGAGGAGAGATGCGGCGACGGTGGCGTGGGTTCGGAGGACCGAGACGGGCTGGTGGCTCGCGTGTGCGAGGAGCTTTCCGTGAGGAGAAGTGAGGAGAAGCGTCGGCAGCTGGGCCGTCTGGTTGGCGTGAAGAAAGGCCGTGAGGCGCTTCGTAAGGAGGAGAGGAGGTGTGGGATGCGAGATGGACATGGCTGAGCGTTGAGTCGATGGCACGGGAAATCTGAAGATGTCGAAGTACTCGGATCGGGAGGGTAATATCGGGTTGGGCGGGACGCGGCGCGACGTATCGACGAGATGGGCAGATGCTGATGATAACTGAGGTGAAGCTTTGACGATGGATGGGAATGGGGAAGCGGATTCCAGCTTAAGCCGATGGCGGGGCCCGACGCTGGAGCGCGGCAGGCACACCTCAATCAGGGAATAGCGGGGACTATTCCGTAATGCTTACAGTGACCGGGCAACGCTATTGGTCGTAGAGGTCGGGATGCGTCGTGTAAGATCATTGGTCATAGATGGTCATGATGAAGAGGCACACATGTAGATGTCAATGAATTGTCATGTAGGAAACGACTGAGTTACAGTTAAGCCTAGTCATCCTCATCCATAAAAGACTCAGCTTCTTCTTCTTCTCGAGCACGTCTGAATCTCGCAGCCATGTCATCGTCGAGATCAACATAGTCCCTCCCCTCCTCAGTCCCCCTCTTCCACGCCTGATACGCCACCTCCACCTCCTGGGCGAACTCATCTGCTCTGGCCCATGGGTTTTTGGCAAGTTGAGGATCGTAAAGAAGAAGATCCTTGACTAGACTGCGCAGCGTCTTGGTGTACCATGCTCGCGCCATGTAAGTGTGGACGTTGATCTTGGGTTTCTGACAATTATGCCCGCAACGAGTCCACCGGGTGATCTCTTCACGGCATCCGTTCTTGCTTAGGTGCTTGCAACCTCCATAGAGGCACTCGCAACCATTATCCGCGGCATCATGTTCAAGACACCCATCTCGTTGACAAAAGAAGACGTGTGAGCAGCCGCACATGTCGCAGTAGTAGTTGACCTCCAAGCCCGTCATCATGGTAAAGATGACGGAGCCGATGGACCACATTTCATCACCAAGAGTATAGCAGCGAATTCCCTATAATGTGTGAGTTGATATCGAAATTTGGACCGGGGTATTTACCTCCGAGATCAGTGCCGGGTCCATCTTGAATAGCCCTCGCGCGTGGTTGAGTGGCACAGTTCCCTCCCGAGTAGCCAACGCCATCCCACGGGCGATCTGGTCTTCGTACGAGAGATCATCATCGCTGACGGTATGGCATGTCACGGCCACATTGCTAAAGTTCCCCAGCTTACACTGACCATACAGTTCAGTACCACGAGGGTGCTGGAAGTAAATATTGTCTGGCTCGATGCGACGATGGAGAATCGGGAACCAATCCGTGTCGACAGACACCCACTCTCTCATTTCATCCGGAGAGAGGTTGGCGTCAAAGTAGAGTCGCTTGCCATCGTGAAGATATGCCACAGCCCGGGTCAAAGATCGAAGGACGTGCCAGCAGAGAGACTCTGGAAGATAGTAAGACGAATTATCAGTAGGATACTGCTGAAACACGGCAGTCAGATTGGCGGCATCACAAAAGTCCCAGACCAGCAACTGAGTGCTCCTTTGTTCGTCTCGTTCCTGGGTCTTGGTAAAGGTCTGATGCTCGAGCGAGCCGACGATCGAAACCAGATTCTCGTGGTTCAGAAGCTGGCGGATAGTGTAGGCCTGGTTGTGCTTGGACAGTAACTTGTGCAAAGCCTTTGCCTCCTGATGAGCTTGGTCGGAGCCCTCGCTTGGCTGGGTTGTGAATGGACTGGGACTTGCAAGGAACTGCTCTCCACGGGCATCTCCCCGTCTGGCGACGATCCAGAGGTTCGTACCGATCTCCTTGACAAGCTCAAAAACGGCCTCCTTGGACGAATCTTCCTGGTGTTCAGTGCCCGAACGAAACACACCGAGGGGAGGCTCGCGTTGGTGATCCATGATGAACAAGTTGATGATGATGCACTGAATATGAAAGGGTCGTCGTTTTATCTGCCATTATGGCCACGACAGCTGACATGTCATCCTTGGAGTAGAACAAAGAGCATTGCAGCCACAGATATCCAAGTGTGCCTGCGCCTCCAAGTCTTTGTCTGTTGCCAATGTGGCGTTGTTTGAACAAAGAGATCCCATGTCAATCATCTCTTGGCTAGACTAGCTTGTTGGATCATGTAATGCCCAAGTTGCCTGTCTAAGCTGTTTTGCCAAGTCAATTTCGGCATGAGCAACGGCATAGATTGTTTCAAACAAACAAGTGTGGGCTGCTATCGAGCGTCATGATCATCGCCGCGGACCGAAACCCTTCAGGCTTCAAACACGGCCAGTGCTTCGGAGCAAACGGACTGTTACTGTCCGCGATGATCAAGAGAGATGTGCGACAGGAGCTGATCGTCGGGAGCGCCTTGACGAAGGAGCTTCTATTCCTGAAGGCGAATGCCGAAATAGTGATTTACACGTTGACGGATCCGGACTCCGCGACCAAGACGGCAATCGTTCGTTGCGGCCATGTCTCGTGCTTGTGGTATGGATTGGCGTGGGGAGGGAGCCCGAAAATTAGCACGTTTCATCCGTCCAAAGACAGAGATTTGTGGGATTCGTCGTGATGCAACCGCACTGAAACCGCGTCCGTCGCCAATGATCGCAAGGACGAGAGAGCCGAGTAGCCGCGTCTTACAGTAGGTACCGCGATGAATGTTTATCGTCTTTACCGCCGTTTAGATGAGCAACAAGCTGGCGGTTATCCGTGAATCGCTTGGCGCGTCGGGATTGGATGACATGCCTTCTCGCGCATCTTGGATTCCTTCTGGCGGTTGGAGGAACTAGAACAAAGAAATCAGCCATTCAAAAGAAACGGTTGGCTGTCGGCGCTACCAGTCCCAGGCCCTGTCGCTATAGCTTACTACGTAGTAGAAGCTCAACGCCTGTACAGTACAACTTCCGCTGACAGCGGCCGTCATCCCGGCGCATGTCTCGAGACCAATCAACGACTAGGATGATTCCCTGGACATGATTTCTTTCAAACGTCCCTCCTCCTCTTTTGGAGTTTTGGCCTTTTTGCCCCGAGCGCTAAGCCCCATCAAGACTGGGCGGCTGGTACCTGCAGGCCATGGCCGGCCATGGCGCCACGCCGGGTCGCACCTCCCACATTGATCGACCCCTCCTTCCCGGGAGTGTTTGAGGTTTGAGGTCATGTCGGATCGGGTTCGAGCGAGCATGGCAACTACGCCGTGTGCGACTTCCTCGGTCGCGTCCCCTTTCATTTGAAACCTCCCGTCCGCTTGCGGTGCAGTTCCAGACTTTTTCTCATTCATCCATCTTCCAGCCATCTATTGTCACGGTGGTTTTCTATTTTCTTTGTTCTGGACCGTTTTCGTCGTATTCGTCACTCATTCATTCCATTCACCTGCATCTGCATCTCGACAATACCTAGACCCTGCTATTCAGCCACTGATTATAGCACCTCAGCTATTGTTCGAGAGTACCGCCTCTCGCTCGTTCGATACGGGATTTTCTACACCGTTTTGGATATTTCCTGATTTCGAAAAATCTACGATATCGTTTTCACATCGCCTCGACATGTGTCCGCCATTACACTAGGCCTTGATCATTCGCGCACCGGTTGCAGCACATCTACTTTCGCTTTCTCTTACACTTCTTTCTCCCAAGCTGCTCTGGATAGCGCATAGTCGACTTCGCGGGCGAGGACTACGACATCCATCACTTTCAACCGACTTTGCTTTCATCGATTTCCTTCGGCTGGCCGTTCGTTCATCATGGGTTGTCTCAGTCATCGCAAGAAACAGATTGAGGAGGTTGCGGACCAGAGATGGGAATACATCAATCTTCGCGACTTCAAGAGCAGGGGATGCGGTACCGTTTTTGCTTACATTTATCTCTGGTTGATGCTCATTGTGTCGGTTGCTGTTTATGTCGTTGACGTTTTTACCGCCGTCAACCTGCTTGCTTTTGACCGCTGGTCTTCCAAGATTGACCCAGCAATTTCTTTCGACGTCTCAAAATGGATTTTCTCCATTTGCATCATTCTTTCTTTTATCAACTTGGCTTATGAGGGCTTTCGGGCCATCCGAGTCATCAGGCGAGGCAACGTTGCAGAGTGCTATCTGGACAGCCTTGCTGTTAGATGGGAATCGATTCGGCTCGGCTCCCAAGGATGGAAGAGGTTTTTAGTTTTCGCCGAGCTCACCAAGAGTAAGGAGGGTGCGCAGTACATTGCCCTCTTTACCTATTTCAGCTTTCAGTGTAAGCCATCTTTCTCGGCACTGGTAGTAGCCTACTGACTCTCATAGCTTGGGTTCGTGTCATCATCTGCTCAGGGCCGCGACAGGTTCTCAATGCTTTTACGCTCAAGTCAGTGTATGAGGCAAAGTTGACCCCTACTGCGGATAACGTTGGTGACTCGATCACTGGTTTCTTTGACAAGATCAAGATTCTTGCGGAGGAGGACTACCAACAGGCTCTGATTCTTTCTGGCATGTGTTTTACTGTGGTGATCTGGGTCTTTTCAGCCTTGTTTCTCCTGGCTGCCGTCCTATTCTGGGTCTTCTTTCTCTATCATTGGATCCCTTCTGCCGACGGTGGACTTTCTGGATACTGTGAGCGCAAAGTCACCAAAGCACTGATGAAGATTGTTACCCAAACGGTCAACAAAGCCTTGGCCAGAGAAGAAGCCAACCGACTCAGAGCCGAGTTCAAGGCTGCCAAGAAGAATGGCGAGAAGCCTCGCGTGGAACGAACTGCCACCCTGCCGACGCTACCAAATATCGGTCCGGTCAGCAAGACGGAGCCTATGCCAATGCTGCATCGCAACGACACCATGGCAACACTTCCACCTTATACATCACGACCAGGAACTCCCGGAGGAATGGAGGGTAGCCCAGTGGACGCAAAGCGGAATGTCTTATCGAGAAAAGCTACCAACATGTCGGTTGCGAGCTATGCATCTTATGCAACCTCCAAGTCAGGTTACGGGAGAATTGCATCCCCTGTTCCTGAGGTGCCGCCCTTGAACTACAACTATTCCCAGTCACGATCTACAATTTCCTCACAAGCAAACTATGGTCAGCCAGCAAATCATATGGCAGACTCGAATCCCTCATTTTTCTCTGCTCCAGGTCGCTTCACCGAGAGCCCGGCCCACGACACCATGCCACCCTTCCCTCCTCCCGCCCGCGCACCCAGTGCTCGACCAACAGATGGCTATGTGCAGCCCATGGGCATGGGGTCTTTTGCGCCCGCCCCAACGCCAAGCCCTCCCCGAGACTACCAGGCTTATAACCCTGAAATCCGGACGAGCTCAACGTCTTCCGTCAACTCCTCCTGGGGCGGACCACAGCAGCCTATCAACCCCCCAACTCGGAGCGTAACAGGCCCAATGCCTTTCCGGGCACCCCAAAGAAACATGACCAGTCCGATGCCACGCGCTGCTACAGCAGGACCTGGTCCCAGACCTTCTCCGAGACCTTCTCCCAACTATGACGTTGAATCACAGAGAGGACGTGATTGGTAAAGGAAGGAATGATCTGATCGGTGGTGATAATAATGATTTACGATTCGAAGCGGGAGTGGTGGTTTAGTAATTTCAAATAAAACGGAAGGACAATTGATTTGGATGCACGGATTGAAGCTACATGACACCCGTTTATACCCAATTCGTCGCTGACACCTTATTCATGCTGATGTCACGGCGGAACCGCACACGCCGCAGTCAATCGCGCCCTTGTTGAGGAATCAATGGTGATTTGTCAGGTAATCAACAGTGACAATGGCGTAAAGCTTGACCGCTGACAATTGCATCATGTAATTTATTAGAAAGCGGCAAGTGAATATATTCGTCTCTCACCCACGGTCTCTCGTCAATTTCATCTCCATCCTTCAAAACCTTTGTGTGAATTAACCATCAACATGCCCTCCGCAGTCTCCGATTTCCATCCGGGCGAGCGTGCTATGCACCAGCTTCTCAAAGTCCCACGACGGGGTAACCCCACGATCCCGGGTCTACCAATGCGTTACGGGATGAGAGTGATGCAATCTTCTCTCGTCGCTCTCGGGACTCTCGACAAAGACGGCCAACCATGGACGACAATCTGGGGCGGTGAACGTGGTTTCGCAAGACCGGTAGCCGAGAATGTACTGGCGTTTAATACTGCTGTCGATACCAAGTACGATCCGGTTTTCAAGGCTTTCTGGGATGGAATCGATGAAGATGGTATACAGCAGGGTGCCATCAACAGGCCGAATGATGGCCAAGGCAAAGGAATGGCTGGACTGGCGATTGACCTCGAGACAAGAGACCGCGTGAAACTGGCTGGTAACATGATTGCTGGCGCTACAGTCGACGGCGGCAAGGCAATCCAAATGGCCATGGCAGTCACCGAGAGTCTGGGAAACTGTCCCAAGTATCTCAACAAGAAGGACGTGGTCTTGAATGAGATGGAACCAGAACTTGTGTCGGAAACGCTGCAGCTGCCGGAGAAGGCGTTGGATTTGATTGCTTCTGCGGATATGCTTTTCTTGTCGAGTACCAACGGAGAGACTATGGATACGAACCATCGCGGTGGAAGCCCTGGTTTCATCAGAGTGATCAAGAATGAGTCGGATGAGCTCGAGTTGATTTATCCAGAATGTAAGTCTCTGAAATCCTGTCCTAATAACGCAGCTAACAAAGTCAGTCTCTGGAAACAGATTATACCAAACCCTGGGAAACTTCAAGGTTAATCCCTTGGTGGGCATTGCCATCCCCGACTTTGACACTGCCGATGTCCTCTACCTTACGGGTAGGGCTTCGGTGCTTGTCGGTGACGAGGCCTCGTCTCTCCTTGCGAGAACCCACCTCGCTGTCAAGATATCCGTCACAGCTGCCAAGTTTGTCAAGTCCGGGCTGCCCTTTCGCGGCTCTCTGGGCCAGTATTCGCCATATAACCCACCTGTTCGCCATCTCCTTTCCGAGCACGACTCGCACATCTCAACCAACTCCCTTCAGACAATATCTGCAACCTTGACCAAGCGTGAGGTCCTCACTCCAAGCATCAACCGGTTTACCTTTCAGCTGTCTTCAGAGGAGCCGATACCAAGCTGGCACTCTGGGCAATACATCACGCTCGACTTTGAGTCTGAGGTGTCAGGTGGTTACAGCCATATGGCCGATCACGACCCTCAGAGTATCAACGATGATTATATACGGACTTTTACCGTATCGAGTCCGCCTGACAGGAAGGAGATCCAAATCACAGCTCGGAAGCATGGCCCGGTAACTGGCTTCCTGTGGAGACACAATCTCCGCGTGCCGTTGGAAATTCCTGTCGTGGGCTTTGGTGGCGAGGAGGGCTTCCGTATCCCTCTAACGCCTCAAGCTTCAAAGTCAATCTTCATTGCTGCTGGCGTGGGAATAACCCCCCTGCTTGCGCAAGCACCAGCAGTTCTCGAAAGAGGCATCCCTCTCCAACTCTTCTGGAGTCTCCGCTTCGAGGACTTGCCCCTCGCAGTCGACACCTTCTCCAAGATTCCAGACCTCGCAAACGTGACCAAGCTCTTCATCACGGGCCAACCGGGGAACATGGAACTTCTTGATCAGGTAAAGCGGGCTGGCGCAGAGGTTGACGAGCGACGAATGAGCAAGGGTGATGCCGAACAGCTCAAGGGACAGGATGCACGTTTCTTTTTGTGTACCGGACCGGCCCTTTTGTCAGCCCTCGAGGAGTGGCTTCAGGGGGAAAAAGTTGTGTGGGAAGACTTTGGGTATTAAGAAACACCCAACCAAATTGAATGTACATTCGCATCAGACAACCTACCAGTAACCCAGCCTAGCACTCACGCCTCGTCCCCAGACTAGACGCCATATGAATCCCATCTCATCTCATCCTTGTGATGGCCCGCCCGGCCGGAGGGAGGTTCGCGCTAGCCCCCGGTGTAAGGGGAGCTAACGCCATCACAACGTCCTTGACGTTTCTCCTGAATGCGGGGAGTTGTTCAGTGCCGGGTTGAGTCTGGGGTTGTGGGATGAGGCGTGGGTTTTGCCTCGAGGTTGTAGCATCGCCACTCAACACCAGAACAGCTGGCTACAAAGCGTCTAGCACAGCCAGCTACACTCGACCTGAATCCTCTTGGACAAAGCAACCATCAGTTTATCCCATCATCTACCCTTCCCCGCAAAGACTCGGGAGATACGGACTACGGAGTGAACTCCAAGTCCCACTCCCCCGCGCCCGAGGTTGCGGATCCGCAATCTGACCTTCTCCGCGTGGAGTCAACCTGGAGATCGATGGGCTGCACTCTCGTTCGTCAGTCCAAGGAGGTTGGGTGTGGCGATTCCAAGGAGGATGCAGGTTCCAAGGGATGGGAATCGACTTGAACCCTGATGGAGAAATGTTTGTGTGGGGAGCGGTACTAGAATAGTGACCCGGCCTTGAGTTGGATCAGTTGGTAATAGAAGCATGCACGACGCCCAAATCAGCATATGCAGTACAGAACTCTGAGTTGCCAACATGCTATTCCCAGTGCCCAACACTTGTAATCGTTCTGCGCTCTGACTCCCTCTGACTCCCTCTGACTCCCTGTTGGGGTGTAAATCCTTTCGAGAAAATTTGATTTGATTCAGAAACAAGGATAGCTCGCGCCGAGGTCGCAAGCTGGGTCCGTTGTCGGCGGTAAAAGTTGCGTTTTCAGGCCAGACCCGTACTTCTCACCGGTCACCTTGGCGGAACCCCCCCAATGGCATACCGTGACAGAACAGAATAGCGAAAGACGATATTTCGCCGGGTGGACCTCTGTTGTAGCCCTAGTTGAGGATCAATTGGTTCGCTTAGTCCGAGACTCGTCTGTCTTTCAATCTTGAACCGTGACAAATAGGCTGAATGAGACTTTCACATGGAATAGGGACGAATCGTCTGGGCTGTTCTGTAACCGTTAACAACCCGGTTGGATGACGGACTGAAACTATGGCGGAACTGTCAGAGATAGATCAACTCAGGGTTCTGCGGGCGCCCGGCGGGCTTTGTGCCTGAAACTCGTGATTAGGCGGCCTCCTGGTGGATTCGCTTTCTTCAAAGTTGCCCTTTTTGGAACAATGCACCAGCCTGTACGTAAGGCATTGGCTTCCTTAGGTGATCATGATATGATTCCCCTGGAACAAAGACCACATCGGCTGCGTTGGATACGATGCATTTTCTCGTCACGCGTTGGTAACAAACCGTTGGAAGGGTGGAGAAGGTTGGGGCTGCTCGTGGGGATCAAGGATTGGATTGCGTGGGGACGAGTGAGGCTCGAGAAAAGATTTGCTGTGTTATTGCGAGATTTATCGCTGTCTGTTGGCCTTGTTATGCTGCACAATTAGTAGGAAAAGAACGCAGGCAACTCGGCTCTCTGTTGGCGTAAATGATTTGTGTAATGCACCCATCAAAGATAGCCTGGAATATCGCCCCCGCATTTTGTGCCTAGAGTAGGAATCGGGTTTCCCGCGGAGCCAAGAAGCAATTACCGATTGCCCGAAGTTGGTGCGGACAGTCTTTGACTCGCTGACCAAGCCGTGAACCATGGATTCCATTCTATCCGGTTTGGGTGTTCTGGTGACCAAGAGCTGCCCGAGATCCACCCGGGCCAGATCAACACCGGCTGAGGCGATCCATTTTCTCTTCTGAAGCAGCCAAGAGGTTGACGTTGATGGCCTTGGCCTTGGCCCTGGCTAGAAGACGTGGGTGGTTGCCGTTGGTGTGCCACGCGGGTTGTGTGTTATTGTCCGCAGAGCCACTCGGGCAGGTGACCCCAGTCGAGATATCGGTACATGGCCCATACAGGAGCATGTCTCACCGAGCTGCCAGGAGCTGATCATGCCCCTCTAGCTAGAGTTGCAAAGCCATTGAAAGCCGTCGTTCGCTAACGACACGAACTAGCCAGTGGTAAAGCGCTGGGGTGAGCTCAAGACCTGGGGTTGCGTTGTTGCGTTCCCTCGACCCGGGTTCGGTGGAGGGGCTTAGATCGCCGTCGTCATTCCCCGCCACCGGGAGTCAACGTGAGGGTTTCGGTTGAGTGAGTGTTGAGAGTTGCGCCGAATTGACTAGGAATCACTACGTCGTCGACCAGGACAAGGTGCTCTTTTGGGTATGTTTTTAGTCGACATGGAGCCCATTACGTAGGGGCTGACAGTGGGTAGGCAGCTTGTAGAGGTAGTGACAGGTACCAAACTGGCAGTGGAAAGCCTCTTTCCTGCAGTGCAATGTGCAGTGTGCAGTACATAACGATGGCGGCTGATGGCGTGCGTTTGGTGCATGAAAGGCCTCGACTTTAGGTCGTGTTGGTGCGTGTGGATGTGGATGGAGCATGGCAGGATGAAGACCTCGAGACTGGGGGCGATGTCGCCTTAGCGGCCTGAAACTGGCCTACCACAGGATGGAAGGTACCTTCGGTTCCGTACCTTCACTGGATAGTCCGCCCCACTATCTCTTAATAAGGCTCTGGGCACCCGCGGGCGCCCACTCACACCCACCCACCATCCTGCCTGCCTGGATCCAGGGCGATTGATTCTCCTAGAAGTCCGGAAACAAACCTTCTTCCCAACTTTGTTCTTTACTCTTACATCTCTCTTTTGCTCACGCAATCTGCCTTGTTCAGCGAAATCCTCTCACAACCTGATATTGTATCATACTCGCCACCCAAGTCCGGCAGCTTATATTGCGCGCTAAGCGACAACTCAACTCGACTTGGAACCACTCTTCCTGGTTCAATACTCACGTAACTGGTACTTGGCCACCCGTCTATCTGGTTGTCAACCCATCCGCCCCTCTCGACACAACCCCAGCCTTGCGGTCTCGATACAACTCGCAAGCCCAGCGGCTTGATAGGCACACCTTTTTGGATTTTCTTGGTCCTAACGAGAAGGGGTTGGCTTGAACCGACCCTACCACGCCCCTCGCCCAAGTCCGCTGCCAACTATCGGCGCCGGCCGCGAAGGAACCCCTCCTGCACGATTCGCAAACTCGGGCCACAACATCACAGACCGCCAAGATGGCCAGCGACTATTCTTTCGTCAAGGAGCATACCCCCGAGGGATATGTTTTTCCTGCGCATCGACTACAGCGCATGTGCGATCCTCGCGCACAACCGTTGGTCCTTGTCGCATGTGGCTCATGTACGACCCCCGATTGTCCCCGATGCGCATTTAGCTGACAGTTGTAGTTTCGCCAATTACTTTTCGTACGAGTTTCTACCCTGGAAATCAGACCATGAACTAATTATTTGCAGTGCACTTGAGAATGTTCCCCATGGCTAGAGACCATGCTCGGAATGAGGGTGTGTGACCCAGATATTGGTGATTTCATGTTTCAGATTGCTAACTCAAGCAGGATTTGAGGTTGTCGCAGGAGTTCTGAGTCCTGGTAAGTTGCACACCGCAGCCATAGTTACTTGTGCTGACATGGATAGTGTCCGATGCATACGTCAAGAAAGGATTGGCCCCGGCACACCACCGTATCGAAATGTGTAGACTTGCTACTGAGAACTCGTCCAAGTGGTTGATGGTAGACCCATGGGAAGCCGAGAGTCCGACTTATATCCCTACTGCCCGAGTGCTCGACCATTTCGATTACGAGATCAACGAGGTCATGGGTGGCATTGAATGTAGCGATGGAACCCGAAAGCGAGCACGAATCGTCCTCCTGGCAGGCCTGGACCTGATTCAGACCATGTCAACCCCGGGCGTCTGGGGCGAGCGCGATCTCGATCACATCCTTAGCAACTATGGAGTCTTTGCTCTTGAGCGTTCCGGCACTGAAATTGACTCGGCCCTGGCAAACCTCAAGCAGTGGGAACATAATATCCATATCATCCGCCAGGTATGCCGTGCTCTTGTGTAACTGTCACCCCGCTAATATGAGTAGGTTGTTACAAACGATATTAGCAGCACTAAGGTCCGACTGCTCCTGAAGCGCGATATGAGCATTGATTACTTGTAAGTCATGATTCATGAAATGGTGGACAATTCTAACCAAGATAGAATTCCCGACGAGGTCATCAGTTACATTTACGAACATAACTTGTATCGCGACCTCGACAATCCCGACGCCAAGGGCAAGGAAAGGGCCGACAAGAAGGCGATAGCTGGTCCTAGCAAGGGCTGAATTCCTTTCGACTAGAACGACAACATAGACTACAGCGCCATGCTGAACCGCTACCGGATAAGCGAAGCATCAGCAATCACGCACGCACGAATCAGCTGGATCCAGACACCAGAGCCGAGGCACAACTCAGATTGGCTATTCCTAGGAGTTTTGTTTGAGTTGGAGTTGGAATCGGCGTCTTCTTTAGAGGTGTCCATCCTATTGGGTACAAATGGGTACTGGATGCGCCAAGTTTGGGGATCTAGAGTGGTTGACTCTGGGAGGTGGAATTTTCACTTTCCTATCGCGCCGCTCTGAGGAGCAACAAGCGTCGAGTCAGCGATTGGATAGCGCACTATTGAGCGGAGTTAATTTCTCCTGAATCGAGGCATCAAGACGGGGCATGTCCCAATCTTTGGTCCCTTCCCTGCTCTGCCTCGCAGGCTACTCACTCCCTCCCATTTGATACAGGCCGCGCCTGTTTAGAGCGATTGACATACAGCGAAGCGGGTGATAGATTGGCGAGTTACTCGTCAAAGACTTCCATTACATTGTGCCTTGCAAGATAGAAGGAGGACGGAGCGTGTTGGGCTAGTTATAGATGTTCCCTGAGCTGCTTGGAAAGCTGTTGACTGGTCCAAGCAGATAGCATACCGCCTATCACATGCCATTGGCTGGAGGGAAACCCCTCTCATCAAGGATTGCACGAATGATGAAGCCATGTTGAGTGCCAAGACTTGCAGCTAGCTATAGCTTCGGGTTGCTCCTTCTGTTTGCGAAGCTCACTCCTGAGGTAACCGCGCACGAGGGCAAAATGCCACCAATGACTCGACCAATAGAGGATAGTCAGGTTGCATCTTTTATCATGGTCGCCCGACCCAAGACATCAAAAGATCCCGATTCCATGAGATACAGGACGACCTGCGAAAACGGGCAAGGTCGCCCATGCCCGGCTGGACGCTTACTGGCCCATGGGAGGCTGTGCATGGGGAAACGTGCCAGGGCACCGCAGATCGATAGGACGCGATAAGGCGGGTCCGAGGTCCCTGGAAAGAAGGTTGATGATGGACTCAATGCTCGGCGCTCGGTGACGATTTGGGATGTTTTGCCGTCGTACTGATTCTCGGCCGGGCCCGTCATCTTGGTTGCAGTGTGTCGTACAAATACCGAAGCATGTCGCCCAGCAGATAACCATCATGTCGTCGACCCAGTGGCACTGCAGCTGTGAACCCGAACCATGAAGTTCCAGTACCTCCTCACTTCCCTTTTCGGGCCATTGGCCGCCGCCTTGACCATTGCTGAGATCAATGGCAACCAGTACCTTTCGTCGTACAAGGGGAAGAATGTCTCCGACGTCGAGGGTCTCGTTACGGCTGTTGGCAGCTCAGGCTTCTACCTGAGATCCACCAAGCCTGACCGCAGCTCTGTCACATCCGAGGGCTTGTACGTCTTTGGGAGGTCGGCTGTTGGCCAGGTTGCTGTCGGAGACATTGTTACTCTCGATGGCCTCGTTGAGGAGTACAGGTAAGACTATCACGTTGCAAGCGAGTGTAGTATTGCTAACATGAAGCCAGGTCCAACAATGACTACATCTACCTCACAGAAATCACCTCTCCTCGAAACATTGTCGTCAAGTCGTCCGACAACAAGTTCAAGCCCAAGGTCATTGGCAAGGACACACCGCAGCCTCCGCGGAAGCAGTTTTCCAAGCTGGATGGCGGTGATATCTTTGGTGTACCCAATGCTGAGAGCCGCATTTCCGAGGTGAACCCCAAGCTGCAGCCCAACACTTATGGTCTGGACTTTTGGGAGAGCCTCTCGGGTGAGCTCGTCACTGTTCGGGGTGCCTATGCCATCAGCCGACCCAACAACTATGGTGATTTCTGGGTCAGGGGTGACTGGAAGGTCTCTGGTTTGAACCGTCATGGTGGTTTGACCATGCTTGACCGTGGTATGTGAGACGGCGATTATGAAAGTGGATGCAAAACTGACCATGCAGATGCCAACCCCGAGGCCATCACCATTGGCTCGCCGCTGGATGGTTCCAAGAACGCCGATGACACCAAGCTCGGCGACTATATCGGAGAAATCACTGGTGTTGTCACCTACGCCTTTGGCTTCTACCGCATTCTTCCTCTGACTGCTACCAAGCCCCAGAAGCGCTCCGACGCCGAGCACCCTGCTGTTAGCTTTACCAGCAAGGGCTCTTGCAAAGGTATCTCTGTCGCTGACTACAACACTGAGAACCTTAACCCTCAGTCAACTCACCTGCCTCTTGTTGTTGAGCAGATCGTCAACAAGTTGCGCACTCCTGACTTGATCTTCCTGCAGGAGGTTCAGGACAACTCGGGTGCCACTAATGATGGTGTTGTTACTGCCAACCAGACCCTGGCGGCCCTTGCCGATGGCATTGAGGCAGTCAGCGGTATCGAGTACGCCTGGACTGAGGTCGATCCCGTGAACAACAAGGACGGCGGTCAGCCTGGTGGCAACATTCGCACAGCATTCTTGTACCGACCGGACGTTGTCGAGCTCGTCAAGCCCAATGCTGGAGCTTCTGATGCTGCCAACGAGGTCCTCGACGGCCCTTCCCTCAAGTATAACCCCGGCCGCATTGATCCCGCAAACGCTGCTTGGGACGACAGCCGTAAGCCCCTGGTTGCCATGTGGAAGCCTGTCAAGGGAACCCAGAAGCCCTTCTTCACTGTCAACGTGCACTTTGGTAGCAAGGGTGGCTCAACTTCGATCCACGGTGACCCCCGTACTCCTGTCAACAAGGGTGTCGAGAAGCGTACACAGCAAGCCCAGGTCACTGCTGTAAGTTAATGTATCCATCCCATACCTTGGATTTGGCTAACGTTTGCAGGACTTTATTGCCCAGATCCTCAAGAAGGACAGCAAGGCACACATCATTGCTGCTGGTGACTTTAACGAGTTCACTCAGGTTGCGCCAATCCAAACCTTTATTAAGCAGTCTGGCCTCATTGACCTTGACGACGCTGCCAAGGTCCCTGAGACTGAACGCTACACATATCTCTTTGACTCTAACTGCCAGGCGCTTGACCACATGTTTATCAGCAAGGAACTTCGCAAGGGCGTCAAGTATGAGCATATGCACATCAACACGTGGCAGGACAAGGCGGGCGAGGTTAGCGACCACGATCCCAGCGTGGCCTTGTTCGATATGTGCTAGACCAGAGAAATGTCAATTATATAGAGGCTTAATAAAATAGCCTAATTGTATAACCAGAGTATCATTCGCTGCCGTCGCTGCCGTCGTCTTCACCATCGTCATCACCATCACCATCACCGTCATCTTCGTCGCTATCATCGTCGTCACCTGGATCCGGCATGACGATGCTATTCAAAAAGGTAATCTGACACTGTTAGCTACTGACTTCTATCAGATAGAACAACTCACATATCCAACCATGGGACGGATAATGTCGCTAATCTTCTCCTGCGCGTCGTCGGCAGAAAAGATATCATCATCAATCTGTGTCCCAATAGTAAAGTTCCTCAGCTTCAACAATTCAATATCACGATGCTCAGCAACAAAGCCCTTCGGCTTCGTCTTGAGCGCATTCGACTTGTTCTTTTCAGCAAACGCCAGCAACGCTGACTCTGGGTCACTCTTTAACGCAGCCTTGGGGAGAAACACTCGCTTCAAGTCTTGATCATTGAGGACTCGACGCCATCGGTTCGGCCGCTCGTCGATGCTGGCGCGGATCTTTTGGATCTGTCCACCGTCGGGACACCATAGGCCGCCGCCGATGAAGGACTTTTTCGGCTCGCAGTGGATGTAGTAGCAGGCGTACGGGCCCTTACGGCCTGTGCGAGACCATGCGGCGGAGAAGTGAGGCTATGATCTGTAAGCTTAGATCATAAAGAGTCGGAGTCTTCAGACCTTGTATGGTGTTGGATCTTTGCTGAAGCGGATATCCCTATGGATGCGAAACGTGAGGTCCTTAACTGGAAGTTCGGGGATAGTCTCATCGGCTTCAATGATGGATTCCGATGTGCGCTCGACAAAGGAGTTCCAGTCCTTTAGTGCTCGTCTATATTCTCCGTCGTGCGCTACGCAAGTCAGCCATGGCTTTGATCTGAGTAGTATGGCGTACTCACACTTTAACCACGGTCTTTTGTTGTTTGCCTTCAAGTCTCGCAAGAATAGAAGTGTATTCTTGTGTACCTTGAAATCCTCATAGTCCACTCCATCCGTATCCCTCAACTTCTCGAGGGGAATAAAAGTGACTTTTGGGGGAGCATCTTCGTCATCTTCATCGTCGTCATCGTCATTCTCCTCTTCGGGTTCCTGGACCGGCTCCTCTTCGTAGACATCCTCTGATGGTTCCCTCTCGGCCTGCTTCTTGGGAGGTCTTCCCCGTCTCTTCTTCGGGGGCGGATCGCTTTCTTCCGTCTCGCTGGCCTCAAAGTACTGGCTTTTGTTGGAAGCACGTCGGGAGCTTCGGCGAACTGCCTCAGCAGAGCGTTTTGGAGGCATTGCAACGAACGAATAGGATCTGAAATAAATAACCAAGACTTGTTGAAAGATGAATGTCCAATGTCGAGATGTCTTATCAAACAAAGAGCAGTCAATGTCGTCATGGGCTGACGCGACTGCCCTTCGCGTCGGAAAGTCAGCACGCGAAGTCACGTGGGCATTGACCACTCCTCCACGGTCATGGAAGTCAACGCTCACAACCTCACCTCACATGGCATCAACTTCATGAAAAGTTTCAAGATGATTGATAATTGTACAGGGTATTTACAAACGTCCTCATTCCATCAAAGCAAGTGTCTCATTGTCCCGAGTCCCATTGTCCTGGGTCCCATTGTCCCGAGTCCAATTGTCCTGAGTCACATCGTCATGAGCTTCCATTCACCTTTCCGAACCATGTTCAATCGACTTCGTCCTTCCAGTCCAATCACTTTTCCTTCGATCCCTCAACCGGTGCAGGACGCGTAAAACTCGCGGCATTCAGTGAGCCTCTGGACGAAGACGACGGCGCTGAGCTTCTCGTCCAGCCACTTCTTGATAGAGGCGCGCTTGTCGGGCTCCTGGGGAGGCGCGGTCAATTCGATGAGGACGGCGCACATTCTGGCGGCACAGCGGAGGCGCTCCCAGTTGCGGTCGACCAGGACGGCATCTTCTTCCTTGAGGTAGCAGATCCTGCCGATTCTCCAGGCTCTGTCGTCCCAGTTCTTCTCGAACCAGCCCTTCTTGGCCTCCTTGACGAGCTTGGTGTAGTACTTCTGCCAGGTCTCGTCGGGGATGTACTTGCGCTCCGACTCGGTCTCGGCGACTGCCAGTTCGAGGCGCAGGAGGGCGGCTTCGATCTCTTCTTCGGTAGCATCCGCTTCGATTCGGGCAAGCATGTCGACCACCTTGGACTTGAACGCCGCGACTCCAGTGCCATCAAAGTCGGCAACGACGGCAGTCACCTCGCTGATGTGAGGTCGGCGCTGAGCAGTCTCCTTAATCTTGGGGACGGCGATACTACCCATCTGGGTGTCTCCATTGTCGGAATAGGTGATGGACTGGTCCTCGGAGCTGGAGGTGTCGGAACTCTCAGTGGAGTCGTCAAGATCCATAAGACTCGACAAGTTGAAGGCAGGAGCGGGCTTGGGGGCGGGCTTAGGGGCAGCCTTGAGGGCAGCGTTGGTGACAGGCTTGGAGACGATCTGATCAGGCTTGGGAACGAGCTCAGCAGGCTTGGAAGAGAGCTGAGCAAGCTTGGGGACAAGCTTAGAGAGAGCCTCCTGGCTGATGGCAGGGCGCGATTCCTTGGCAGGTTCGGTCTGCTTGGTCTGGGTCTGAACCTTCTGTGCGTTTTCATCAGTTCCCGGTCGCTCTCCGCTGCGTCGCAACTTGATCCGAACCGTCTTCTTCTTGTTCTTTTGGGCGGCCTCGGCACGCTGCTGGGCCTTGCTCTTGGGGCTTCCGGGAGGGGTTTGCACTGGGCTAGTGTTCTTGCGGCTTCGGGGGCTTCGGCGGGGAGAGACCTGCTTGACGATCAGGCCACGGAGGATCTCGATGAACTCGTCTCCGATGGTGGTGGCTTCGAGCTGGGCGCGCATCTTGTCGTCGATGCGGAGCTTTCCTGGGGGCAGGGCCAACAGGGTCTGTGGCTCGGTGCCATCGATGAACTTGAGGTTGTGGCTCGCACGCGCCTTGGCGGCAGTCATGCGGCTGCAGGCGGAGACGAACTGGATGAGGATGCCACGGAGGTGCGCAAACTCGATCTTCCCGTCACGGCCAGCAGATCCAGCCTCGCTGAACAGGTGGCTCAGGGAGTCGAGAAAGTCAGTACCCGGTGGAGCCATGGTGAGTGAGTGAAGGGGGTTTGCTTGTGTGTGGTGAGGTTGTGTGATGAAAGCAGAGTGAAGATGAAAGTGCAAAGGATTGATTGTGCCGAGCACGATTCTGCTGAGCACAAAAGATGGAGAGGAGAAGAAGAGGAGAAGGAGATGAGGGAGGAAAGCGAGAAATATATACTGCAGCGCTTGATACTGCCAGCTGTTTGGCAGCTGCAGCGCATCATGAGCTTCTTGGTGTTGCAGAGCTGCCACAGCACTGGCGGCCAGTGCTGGCCAACATCAGCCGACAGCGAACCTCAAATTCTCAAACGGGAAAAATAACTGGGCGGCAGAAATATGCCAAAAGAGGATTGACCTCTCTGACATTAACAGAATAGGAACATTTGCCAACACCAACCAACTTGTGTGTGGTGTTGTGTGTTGGTGTTGGTGTTGGGCCGGTTGACAACTCGTCGATATACTGGGAACGACAGCATAGGACTACCGACTCCGCATATCCAATAGACTGGGTCGACAACTAGGTAATAGTCTATGGGCCGCACTGACTTTCAGGCATTGTCGTATTGTCAACTCGACTTGAGAGTTATTCACTGGTCGATATAGGGGCACACACCAAGACGCCTGGTCCCAGCCAAGATGGCAGAAGGGCCTAACTTTGCAGCCCAATCATCCATAAACTAAGAGATAAAAAAAAAGAGAGATAATAATATAATTATTTTCTAATACTATTAAATTCCTCATGACGATTTTCTTAGAATTCTTCGTCCTTAAATCTGGTCACTACTGAGGCCTCGTTTCGTGTCTCATACCCTTTTATGACCATTTAAGAGAGCATCAAGCTTAGCAATCGCAAATATTCTACTAACAAACAGAGTATTCACACGAAACGACATGGAGCACATCCAGGGCACATCATTAGAACTCACAGCAACAAGTCAAAGGGTGTGAAAGGGTGTAGTGTGGTCAAATCAAGGCATTGCGCTATCTACTTTACATCCTGCGCACCCATCACCACCATAAACACCGAAATGAGCAAGCAATCAAAATGAGCAATTAACGTTCTTTTTCCCTTAACCTGTTCTATGCATTTAAAGCTCATCGTGGAAGGAAGAGTCCTCCTGCTGCTCGCCACCAGCACCCTGGTACATCTTGGAGGTGATGGGGTAGGCGACGTTGGACAGCTTCTCCTTCTGCTCCTCAAAGTCCTCGGCGGTGGCGTCAGCGCCGTGCTCCTCGAGCCACTCGGTAGTCTCCTTGACAGCGTCGAGGATCTGGTGCAAGTTAGCGTGTGGTCTTGTATGATGATAGTCAGGGGTTCACTTACAGTCTCCTTGTCCTCCTCGTCAATCTTGCCACCAAGACCCTCCTCATCGGCGAGCTGGTTCTTGAGAGAGAAGGCGTAGTTCTCAAGGCCGTTTCGGGCCTCGATGCGCTCACGGGTGGCCTTGTCCTCCTCGGCGTACTTCTCAGCCTCGGCGACCATGCGCTCAATCTCCTCCTGGGTCAGACGGCCCTTGTCGTTGGTGATGGTAATAGACTCCTGCTTGCCAGTGCCCTTATCGTGAGCAGAGACCTTGAGGATACCGTTGGCGTCGAGCTCGAAAGAAACCTCGATCTGGGGAACGCCACGGGGAGCGGGAGGGATGCCGGTAAGCTCGAACTTGCCGAGGATGTTGTTATCCTTGGTAAGAGATCGCTCACCCTCGTAGACCTGGATCAGGACGACGGGCTGGTTATCAGCGGCGGTAGAGAAGATCTGGCTCTTGCGGGTGGGGATAGCAGTGTTGCGGGGAATCAGCTTGGTCATGACTCCGCCGGTGGTCTCAATACCGAGAGTCAGGGGGTTGACGTCCATGAGGACGACACCGGAAGTACCCTCCTCACCGGAAAGAACACCAGCCTGAACAGCGGCACCGAAAGCGACAGCCTCATCGGGGTTGATACCCTTGGAGGCCTTCTTGCCACCGAAGTACTCCTCGATGAGCTGCTGAACCTTGGGGATACGGGTGGAACCACCAACGAGGACAATGTCGTCAACGTCGGTCTTCTTGAGCTTGGCGTCCTTGAGAACCTGCTCAACAGGCTTCATGGTCTTCTTGAAGAGGTCAATGTTGAGCTCCTCAAACTTGGCGCGGGTCAGGGTCTCGGAGAAGTCGTTGCCCTCGAAGAAGGCCTCGATCTCAATGCGAGTGCTGAGCTGAGAAGAAAGAGTACGCTTGGCCTTCTCGGCCTCACGCTTGAGCTTGCCCATGGCCTTGAGGTCCTTGGTGATGTCGACGTTGTTCTTCTTGTTGTAGCTCTTGGCAAAGTAGTTGATGACTCGCTGATCGAAATCCTCACCACCGAGATGGGTGTCACCAGCGGTGGCCAGAACCTCGAAGATGCCGTCGTCGATGGACAGGAGGGAGACATCGAAGGTACCACCACCGAGATCGTAGACAATGATCTGGCGCTCACCGTCAGTCTTGTCCAGACCGTAGGCGATGGCGGCGGCGGTGGGCTCGTTGACGATTCGGAGGACGTTGAGACCGGCAATGATACCGGCGTCCTTGGTGGCCTGTCGCTGGTTGTCCTGGAAGCTGTTAGCTTGCTACTGAGTTGAACGTCAGAGTGAAAATACTCACGTTGAAGTAGGCGGGAACAGTGACGACGGCGTGAGTGACCTTCTTGCCCAGGTAGCCCTCGGCGGTCTCCTTCATCTTGCCAAGGACCATGGCAGAAATCTCCTCAGGAGTGAACTGCTTCTTGGCACCATCGACCTGGACCTGAACGACGGGTCGGCCATCCTTGTTGATGACCTTGTAGGGGAAGTGCTTGAGATCGTTCTGGAGATCCTTCTCCTCGAACTTTCGGCCGATAAGACGCCTAAACAGTTAGCGGTTGTCTAGAGTGTAATTGGGTCGAGGAACATACTTGATGTCGTAGATGGTGTTGGTGGGGTTAGCGGCGGCCTGGTTCTTGGCGGCGTCACCGACGAGACGCTCGTCCTCGGTAAAGGCGACGTATGAGGGAGTGATTCGGTTACCCTGATCGTTGACGAGAATCTCGACCTTGCCCTTCTGCATCACACCGACACAGCTGTATGTAGTTCCCAGATCCTGACCGGTTAGCGGGGTAGCAAAAGAGTCGGTTAGAGAGAGCAACGTACAATGCCAATAACAGTTCCATAGTTGTCAATCTCGTCGCCTGAGCAGTCTGCACAAAGGCCAGAGGAGAGAAGAGAAGGGCGATCCAACAAAGGAGTCCCAGGCCAAGGGCCATTGAGCTCCTTGAGCGAGCCATGATGCTCTGTGTGTAGCTGCTTGTCGTCGCAACCAAGACGGGGTGGGAAAAGGGAAAAGAACAAGTATGAACCGGAATGCAAAGGCTCAAAGTCGACAGACAGCCCTGCGATCACTTGGTATGGAGGTGAAAGGGTATCTTGGTGATGTTGTTGGAAAAGAAGGCGGGATTGGAGTGGGAGAAGCCAACAACTTATGAACTCTGGTGCCCCAAAAAAGTTAAGGTGTCCAGATTGCACAAGAGGCCAGATTTCACATCATCCGCGGCCCCACGTGACAGGGGTCCAGTCCATGGGCTGTGGAGACGCCGGGGGGGCTTGGACACTGTGCATTGCCGCCCTCTCATGTACCGAGACGCGTAGTTATTGGTGGTGAGTGACTACTTGTGAAAGCCGGGGACAGTGTTTGCTGGGCAAGGCTGGGACCCCTGACACACACCTCCGGCGGCTTTATTCCAGAGGCAGGGGTTGGTCACCGCGCAAAACGCCACCACTGAGAGCTTCAAAGAGTTGCAATAAAGGAAACTAGACATTCTATCGTGTTCCATAGTTTACGTGTTGATTGTGACTCATGTCAGCGTTGCCTTGGTTAGTCGCTGATCTGACAATTGAGGCAATGTGATGCCCAATTCCGCCTCTCAGAAGGCGTCAATTCTATCGCCAAAGTGTCCTCTTCAATCACCTAGTAGAATATTCCAGAGGCGGTGGGGCTCGGAGCCTAGCTACCGAAAGTGTCCTTTTGGACAAGCAGACCAGGAGGATCTCAATAATCCTTAATATTGCCAGGTGTCAGCTACAAGACCCAGCCAATTGATTAATATATTTGTCAGGTTCACCCATTTGTGCGAGATGCTAGGAATCCCCCTGCAGCATGCCGTGCATGAGTTGTCATTTCTGATAGGCCACCGTAGCATTTACAAGATAGTGCCCAGGCGGCAGTTGGGACGTTACCCTAGAGCATGACAGGAAACCGTTAATGTTAAAGTCAAGAAGCTTGAATTGTAGACTATCTCAATTGTAAATGCCACTCGCTTGCTTGTATCTAACTGAAGCGCCACCGTTTTACATCATCTTCCTTCCAAGTTCATCTGGGATCCTGTACATTTCTCCAGTCTCGGTCTGGAGCCAGTGCTGCTCAGGCAGTATGGTCGGATCAGGATCAGCGATTGGTTGAATATACGTCCTGTGCTCGTGGTGATGGATGGAGCGTGTACGCTTTGGCTCGTAAATGGTGTGGACATGAGGCTTGATCTGTTCGTGGACGACCGGGGTTCGTGGATGGACTGTATGGTCAATGTCGACAGTGTTTTGCAGACGGAATCCTGCTTCGCCGTTGATGGCTGCAAGAACCTGGTCATTCACAAGTTCGTACTGCGCTTCCTGGGTCATATCGGAATCCTGGAGCAGAGACCTTGTAGTAGGGGGATCCGTCTCTTGAGTTATTGCCAGCCGCGATAGTCGGTCATGGAGATCTTCTGGGTCTGCTGAGTGACTAAGCCTCCTCTCTCGATCGGTCTGCTGCACAGCCAGACGAGATGAAGCATCGCTAGCTTTGGAGCTGTGATGAGATCGGTTCTCAACAGGTGGTACAAAGCCCAACCCGGGATTCGGCCTTTCCAGCCTGGGAGTCCGTGGAGCTGGATCAGCAGCCAGAGGGTGGATGGCGGGATGAGCTAGGAAGTCATCGCGTGGAGGTGGTTCTGCCTGATCAGACTTGGATTTTCTGCTCAAAAGACTCAATGATTTCCGATGGCGAGGCTTCACAGAGGCATCCGTGGTACTGTCATTGTTTGGAGGAATTGCTCCATCTGACAGACTCGGTGCATGGTCTCTATGAAAGAGACGTGATGTCCGTTTCTTGATGCTTCTGAGATGCTCTGCCATGGAAATTGAACGATTGATGATGCGAGGGAGAAGAGTGTCGACGTGTCTTGTCTTGATGCCTCACGATGACTCCTTCCCTCCGGTTACACCTTCCCGTCTTCACTCTTCGATCCCGTGATCAAGACATCTACGTATCTGATGCCATGACCAGATCGAGACGACTCGATTCAATTTCACCGCCGATGACATTCTTCACGATTCTCAGACCACGGCCAGGATCGACGACGGGGATCAGGACGGAACTTTGCGTATCCCGCTGCTCGATGACGCTCTACACTAGAGCCACCTGGCGCTAACGCATGCCTAAACAACACACAGTCCCGACTAGTCTCAGCCTCTGGTCTAACAGGAGCATCATTTCCTGTTTGCCTTGGCTTCATGTCCCTTTACGGGCGAAGCTATTCGCGGCTCCCTTCCGGTTGCAGATGATTTTCAAGCCCGGTCCCTGTCGTCGACTGATTGAGGCTGATTGAAGCTTGGCTCGACCCGCCGAGTTGGGTTGGAGAGACTGAGACATGCTCGTTGCTTCCTCGGAGCTCTTGGTCCTCATTCCAGGGACAATGACGTCGATACCTGCCATCGTGTGTCTCGTTCAGCTGCAATGATCACAATGATATCGACAAGCACGCACGTTGACATGTGTATCGGGCCTAAGGGGTTTAAGCCTTCATCGAATGACGATCGCGGGATGACATGGACGGCTTGGATTCTCTGTTTCGGTCTGGATGCGTCCCCACACTCCAGCAAGACGTTTCCAGCCGCCGTTGGTTGAACTCTCAGAGATGACGTCCATGATGCTAGACATGATGAAGAGGCGGATGCTTCGGAGGCATACTCACAGCTATTTAATCATGACTATGCCTCTGCCATTGCTGCATCTCATCATCATCATCATCACCATCACAACTACAACAATCACCACAAACATAACCACTTAACTTACACAAACTCAAAATGGAAAAGGCAAAGCAAGCCGTCTCTAGCTTCCTCTCCAACGATGGAAAGCACAAGACCACTGTTGACGAGGATGTCCGGCCTCATGTCACTGAGGAGCATGTTCGCCCTCACCGACATGAGGAGGTGACTACTGCCCTCGACAAGGAGGTTCACCAGGAGCACCATCACACAACTATTCAGCCCATCACTCACAAGGAGACTCTGTAAGTGTGCTTTGCATGAGTATATATTCACACACTAACATTTCTAGTCCTGAGCAACACCACCACAATCTTATTCCAGTCGAACACAAGACTTTCCACCATGACAATGAGCAGGAGACCCGTGCTACTCTCGACCGCGAGGCTGCTAAGTTTAGAGATACCAGCGAGACTCACAGCACCACCCACACTTCCACTACTGCTCCTGTTATCACTGGAGAGCGTATTCACCACCATGTTCACGAACATGTTCAGCCCGTGATCCAGAAGGAGACCATCCAACCTCATGTCGTCCACACGACCATTCCCATCCATGAGACTCACCATGCTGCCCCTGTGCACCATGGAACTTCCGTTCTTCCTACCAAGACCTTGGACGAGTTCACTACTGAACGAGGTGGACTTGCGCAGAAGGCAGCTCAGAAGTTGACCGAGTTTGAGGGTTGCCCCAAGCCCTACAGGAAGGAACTGCAGAGGGAGCAGCTCGATGCTGATAAGAGCATGCACCTTCACGGCCATGGTGACAACTATGGAGAGAACTTTACTCACGGCCGAGAGGGAGCTGGCCTTGGCCAGACCGCTGAGGGATCCGGTCTTCACTCTACCCGGGAGGGTCACGGAATGGGACGTACCACTGAGGGCGTCCTTGGTGGTGCTGCTGTTGGCGCCGCTGGCGCTGCCGCTACTCGCAAGAGCCGCCATGGTCTTGGCCACAAGGACCGCCGTGGCTCTAGCTCTAGCTCTTCCAGCTCCAGTGATGAGGAGTCTCGTGGCCTTGGCAAGTCTCGCAAGAGCCGTGGCCTTGGAGCTGCCACTGCCGGAGGTGCTACCGCTGGGGCTGCTACTGGTGGTCTTGCTTCTCACCCTAAGACCACTGGCACCTCTACTGGTATCGGCGGTGCCACCACTGGAATGGGAGCTGGAACTGGCTTCGACCGCCCTGTTGGCTCTACCACCGCTGGAACTGGCTATAACCAGACCAAGACTGGTGCTCTCAGCAACGACCCCATGAACAAGACTCATGTAAGTCCCCTGACTACTTCTCTTGATCACTCTGAAATGATAAACTAACATGCCTAGGCTCGACCTGACTCTGGTGTCGACATGCATAGTCCCTCCAGCGGTAGCACCACCACTACCGCCCGCAAGCCTTCTCTGATTGACCGATTGAACCCTCTCAAGGATGCTGATGGTGATGGCAAGAAGGGTTTCCTCGACTAAAGGTCGACGTAATAATAGTTCCTTGTATAACTAGTGATACTCGAGCACGTTTCTTAATTTATATTTAGTATTATTAACGCTGTCTTTGTTGTAACCAAGTTATTGTGAACGATGAAAGGTGTTGGTCATGGTAGCTTGATTGTGTTGATAACTATATTTCTCCTGTAGGGCTACCTTGATCTACGTTCGGGTATGTTATGAGATCAAAGTACCTGAATGAGATGCTTCATGATAATGTTCCTGAACTACACTCTAGCCCAGGTAGCCCAGGTAGCCCAGGAGTAGATTAGTAGCAGATAGAGGTCAATATACACAGAGATGCATGTGTGTGAGCTCACAATGTTTGAGAAATTTTTTCTTGCTACTTCAACATTCAACTAGCACTGGGGGACATCATATGGAACATTGACAAATTTGATTCAGTTACTGGGATCACTCTAATAGTCCAGCCGCAATCGTCTCACCACCACTCCGTATCACAACTCTCTGTCCTGGCTCGAGAGGAACCTTTGCTGCCAGCTTGATGACGACTCGTGCAACACCACCGGGCTGAACAACCCTGGGCTTCTTCTTGATGATTGCTCCGCTCGCCTTGTCGAGGGTCGCTGTGATGGACACAATTTGGCCAGCCGAATGTAGTCGTCCTCGATGAAGGTCTACTGGCATGGGCATGAGATGATCAAATGCCATGGCTTTCATGGTAAATGTGTCACTGCAGTTGATGGGGTCTGCTGTGTGACAGAGCATATCGCCTACTCGGATGTGAATAGGGTCGATATTGGTTAGAGCGATGCTGACGCTTTGTCCAGCAACCGCCCAATCTTGCATGTCCGAGTCCACCATGATGGACTTGATGTATGCCTCCTCTCCACTTGGTTGCACCAGAAGAGCATCGCCCACTTGAATGGAGCCCGAGTCGATGCGTCCAGCTATCGTTGTTGTACCCAGTTGAGATCGAAACACTTCGGAGATGGACATCCGGAAAGGCTTCTTGAGGGCTCGCGTTGTTGACGGCTCCGAATCTTCGAGGGCATCGATCAAGGTAGGTCCAGTGTACCAAGATGCAGCTGTGTCTTCTGTTCGACGGACAAGGTTGTCGCCGTTGAGACCAGAAATTGGAACAAAGGTGACGTTCTTGTTCTGGAAACCGAGACCAGTCAAGAAGCCGCTGACTTGTTGTGTGATCTCATCAAACCGCTCTTGTGACCATCCAACCATATCCAACTTGTTGATGGCAATGACGAGTCGTTGAACACCCAGACTCCGTAGAAGCAGCACATGCTCTCGTGTTTGTCCCTTTAGTCCCCTCTCATAAGCTCCAGTGTTTGCGTCAATGACCAGGATGGCAAAGTCTGCTTGACTGGCTCCAGCAATCATGTTGGGTACAAAATCTCGGTGACCTGGAGCGTCGAGAATGGTAAAGTTTGTCTTTTCCGTCTCAAAGTGGTTGGTGGCGATATCAATGGTCACGCCGCGTTCTCGCTCCTCACTCCTCTGGTCCATGACCCATGCAAGAGCAAAAGACTGTTTGCCAGACTTTTCAGCTTGCCTTCGATACCGATCGATGGTGTGCTTTTCGACAAACTTGAGTTCCAGTAGTAGTCGGCCCATGAGTGTGCTCTTTCCAGCATCGACATGTCCTGAATTGTTAGAAGATTTCACGTAGGTTTGGAGAGAAACTTACCAACAACAACAAAACTAATACTCCTCTTGTTGACACTATTCTCAAATTCCTTGAGTACATCAAGTCCCTTACTCTTGGGTGGCGCTGCCTCAACAATCTTGAGTTCGGCAACATCCTTTTCAACCCCAGAAACGTCCTTCTCTTTTTGAGACTTCTTGGCAGCTGGAGCCTTGACTGCCTTCTTCCCCGCTGAATCGAATTAGATTAGCCCATTACTTTGTCCTTGTAAAGTTCGAACCTTTCGCCTGAGCCGCAAGCACAATCTGGTCTGGACTGGGCTCGGCGAAGGCTTTGGCGTTGAAAAAAGGGGAGCGTGTGTATGGCATTGGAAAGAATTCGGGTTGTTGGGGTTTTGGCGGAGCAGATCCACAGAGTGTCTGAGCAAAGGCAGACGGACGGGCCCGAGGAGGGATGATAGGCATTTCCGCAAGAAGTTTCTTGTAAAAGTCTTCTTTGGTGGGTTCTGGCGCAGGTTGGGGCACAGGCTCAGGTTCAGGCTCCACGGGCTTTTCGATCGGAGTGATAGTAGCCGGCTTGATGATCTGACGTCGTGGTGCCTTGTCCTTGTTTTCTTTCTGATCGGCAATAGAGAGCGTCTTGATGCCCTTGGCCACTCTCTCGTGTTCCTTCTTCTCCTCGTTCTTTCGCTTCCTCGCAGCTGCTAGAGCTTGAAGCTTTGACATTTTTGGAGGCTCCTCCGCACCTCCCAGCAACCCGCCTCGAGGACGATCCGGCTCGATGAAGATGGTTTGGCGGTCTTGGGGTACATTGCACCATGGCATGTCGTCGAAATACCAAGAAGGGACTGGGTTGGCTCGTGGAGTGTCGGTGCCCAAGGTGTATCCATTTGACAGACGCCCGTGGTCTGCTCCAATCCTTAAGAGGTGCTGTGAAGTGTAAAAAGACGCAGACATACCTTCTGGGGCTTTCTTGGTTGGTTTTGGGGCAGGGGCGATGAATGTCTTCATCAAGTACGTGACTGACTTGTCAACGTCGTAGTAGTAATGCCACAGAGCTTCCTCGATCTGAGCCTTGGTGACCTTGTTTGCTTCGGTTCCAAGGGCTCTGCGGACTTCGGCAGTTCCATTGTCCATGGCCTGACGATCCTCAGGGCTGAGCTCATCCTCTTCTTCTTCATAGTCATCGCCGTCGAATTCGGATACTATATCGTTCGCATTGAACGTGTGGACTATGCGATGGCGAGACATTGTGTAGTCGTTCGAGCTTGGTGGGTGTTGGTGGTAGTTGTGATGGTGTTGTTGGGTGTTGTGTTGTTGTTGTTGCTTTGTTTTGGGAGGAACAAAACATTCAGGAGTCGACTATTTATGTCAACAAGAATTAGGAACTCTGAAATACAATAGAGTTCCAACGGGCAGTGCCAATGTTGGGATGTTGAAGTTAACGTAGAATAGATGATGCCGACGAATGGCGGGGCACAGCTTACTGTAGTGGGGTTGAATGAAGTCACACCGAACGTCGAAGCCTGGCCGTGGCGGGGTGAGTACCTCCAAGTGAAAACCCCTGATCCATCGGACTTTTCATTCCCCGCGTCCGATCGGTGTGCAACGCAAGGCAACCCCAATCTTCCAAAAAATTCGGGCTCTTCAAGAAAGCGACAGAAGCTCCAGGTTGTCACCATATTCCGGGGGACTTTTTGATTTCGCCGTAATCGTCTCTTTTATAGCCGATACAGCTCCCCACGGGTGGACAACCCACAGTCAAGATGGATTCGTTGAGTGAGTCCCGCACATTTTCAAGAAACGAAACGATACGAGGGGCGAGGGGTAGCTAACGAGGGACAGATTTGGATGTGTCGAACGGTACTTGTGACCACCTTTCGCCATGGTTCCCAGCTAATAGTGATAGCGGCCGTTATGAAGGATGAGCAGGGTCGGCCCTTCATCGTCGTCAGAGAGTATGTTCGTCAGCCCGCTCGACACCGCCCGTCTAACATCTAGCAGTCAGGGGAAGAAGAAGCGCCAGTTTGGCAACGAAGCCGTCAAGTCCCACATCCTCGCCGCTCGCACCGTCGCAAACATTATCAAGACTTCTCTTGGTCCTCGTGGACTCGACAAGATCCTCATCTCGCCTGACGGAGACATTACCGTGACGAACGATGGTGCCACCATCCTACAACAGATGGAGATTACCAACCACGTTGCCAAGCTATTAGTTGAGCTGTCCAAGTCGCAGGATGATGAGATTGGTGATGGTACCACCGGTGTCGTTGTCCTCGCTGGTGCTCTTCTGGAGCAGGCCGCCGACCTGATCGACAAGGGCATCCACCCCATCCGAATCGCCGACGGTTACGACCAGGCCTGCGATATCGCTGTTGCTGAGCTTGACAAGATCTCGGATACGATTGACTTCTCGCGCGAGGAGACGGCCAACCTTGTCAAGGTTGCACGAACCAGTCTTGGAAGCAAGATTGTGTCCAAGGCTCACGACCAGTTTGCCAACATCGCTGTTGACGCCGTCCTCTCCGTTGCCGACCTCGAGCGAAAAGATGTCGACTTTGAGCTGATCAAGGTGGACGGCAAGGTTGGAGGTGCCCTCGAGGATACCCTCCTCGTCAAGGGTGTCATTATCGACAAGGACTTTTCTCACCCCCAGATGCCCTCGGAAGTGCACGACGCCAAGATTGCCATCCTTACCTGCGCCTTTGAGCCCCCCAAGCCCAAGACCAAGCATCACCTCGACATCACCAGCGTCGAAGAGTTCAAGAAGCTGCAAAACTACGAGAAGGACAAGTTTATCGAGATGATCCAGCAGATCAAGGATACAGGTGCCAACCTGGCAATCTGCCAGTGGGGTTTCGATGACGAGGCCAACCATCTCCTCCTCCAGAACGAGCTGCCCGCTGTTCGATGGGTGGGTGGACCTGAGATTGAGCTGATTGCCATTGCCACCAACGGCCGAATAGTTCCCCGATTCGAGGATCTTACAGCGGAGAAGCTGGGCACTGCTGGTGTTGTGCGAGAGATGTCTTTCGGCACAACACGAGAGAAGATGCTGATTATTGAGGAGTGTGCCAACACCCGTGCCGTGACTGTCTTTGTCCGCGGCAGCAACAAGATGGTAAGTGATGTTTATGGCTGAATCTTTCGGTATACTAACAGTGATCAGATTATCGATGAGGCCAAGCGATCTCTGCACGATGCCCTCTGCGTGGTGCGAAACCTTGTCCGCGATAACCGAGTTGTTTACGGTGGTGGTGCTGCCGAGATTGCCTGCTCTCTGGCTGTCGAGGATGAGGCTGTCAAGACTCCTGGACTTGAGCAGTACGCCATGCGTGCCTTTTCTGAGGCTCTCGACACGGTCCCCATGACCCTGGCCGAGAACAGTGGTCTCAACCCTATCGCTACTCTTGCCGAGGTCAAGAGTCAGCAGGTCAAGGCTGGCGCCGAGGGCCGTGGAAAGCTGGGAGTTGACTGCATGGGACGAGGCAACAACGACATGAAGGACGCGTTTGTCATTGACCCGTTGATTGGCAAGAAGCAGCAGCTTCAGCTGGCGACACAATTATGTCGCATGGTGTTGAAGGTCAACAACGTGATTGTGTCGGGAGCAGATGAGAACGACTTTTAGAGTAGATGAGCCATGAATGAATGCTTGTCAATCTATGATGCCATAGCAGATGATATCCATGGATAAATGAAGCTGTTCTCTAGGTTGATATGTTGTCATGAGTTGAGGCTGTGATGTACTTGGGGCTGATTAATTTCCCTTCCCAGACACGGCACGGAGCAACTTGGTTCCCATTCCAGAACTGCTTACATGGATCTTCTTCCTTCAACCTCCAACCCTTGGCATCAACTTTAACACCTTGATTCAACTCGTAGCATTTTATGGCTCACCATCTTAAAGTCACATCTATAGTAAAGTCATGTCGGAACCCTCGGTCGGGTCCCCTGCAGCTGGCGCGTCCACGGCATTGACCAAACGAAAGCCAATGCCAAGAAAAGGACACACCAAGTCTCGAGCAGGTTGTGTCTGCTGCAAGAGGCGCAAGGTCAAATGTGATGAAGTAGCTCCTCAATGCGGTCCATGTCAACGACTAGGTTTACCTTGCGAGTATCTCGGCAAGCAGAATCGAAGCCAGTCATCCAGCGTGGCTCGGCCGTTGCGAACAACACCAGCCATGTATGATGCCAACGACATGAACTTTTTTCGACACTTTCTGTTTGAAGCGTATCCGCCTCTTCCTATTGATGGGTTTACTGTGTGGCAGCAGGCTTCCAAACTCTCTCATGAGGTATGTTAAGAGCCAGGTCCTAGATTTGTGCTGACTGAATAAAGTTCGAGTTTCTACTACACGCCATGCTTGGCCTTGGAGCATCACATCTTGGTCTTCTAACGCCGAATGACTACAATAAAGTTGCTTTGAAACATCGAGTCACGGCAATTAGGGAGCTCAACAGACATCTCTCAAAACCTAACATTACAAAAGCAGGCGGTGAAGCTGCATTCGCTGCTATGCTCGTCTTGACCTTTCAGTCATCTTACATGGCTGATGGCATGGTTGACTTTCTAACCATGGTTAGAGGATGTAGGTTGCCCCTCAGTTGTGTCAACATAAGCTCATTGTTTAGGCTGGCTTGTTGGGTACGGCTCGGTGGGAGATTTGGACGAGACCATCTTCAAGACATTTGCAAGATCCAGCTACTACGAAAAGATCAAGGCACTCGCCCAGCAGGATGATACCGTGCATTATCTCGATGCACTCATTGCGAATCAGTTTTGCGCGAGCGTGAGGAGAATCGCACCCTTTTGTAAGAGTGTCCCAGAGCTGCGTTATCTCGCACACATGGAAAAGATTGCGAGCCTGGCAGCCGTAGACCCGGCAGAAAGTATGAATCCTACCCTCTACAAGACCTTGCTGACTTTTAGGTTATCGTGAACTGTCCTTCTTTTATGATGTGCTGGGGGACCTTAGTAGCAACGACTTTGCCCACTTTGTCGACCCTCAGAATCATATATCTCAACTGGTCATTATGCATACACTTGTTCTCGACTTTGTCATGAGTAAAAAGGCAGTTGATGAGTTCGGCAAGACTGGAATAGGCAGAAATGGATATGACTGTAGAAGAGCCATGTCGAAAGTGTGGATTGAACAGATTCAGGGGCGACTCCCGGCCGAGTATCAAGAGTATGCAGAATGGCCAGTTAAACTCGTCAAGAGTTTGAACTACTCGTTTGATAAAGACGCCGAAGTTTGGGAGCCGTTCCTTTTGAGTAGGGGAACGGCGACTCTGTCTGAGACGGATACTTTGTCGTTGGTAGAAGGGTAAGTCTATCCTTGTCTATTCTGACTCAAGCCAAGCTAACTCTATGTAGACACTCCGATACAGACCAAACTTCCGTCGAATCCTCCTCCCTATTGCCTCTCTAAAGGAATATCCCATTGATGGAGTCCAAACTCACATCGGATCACCATACTTGAACCTCTACTAGACTACCCTCATCGTCTCTCAATGAATTCAACACTGTCCGGAGAGCCAACAGCCTTGCGACGAGCACCATCCCTTCCAAGATAGCGGCTTGGGTGGTAAATGCAAAAGATACCAATGGCACCGATCATGGGCAAGCTTTCAAAGACCCAGAATAGCCACTCGTTCCGGAACGCGTAACCGTTCATTCCTTCGGCGAATTCGCAGACCCGGTAGATGCAGCGGACCTTTTTCGTCAGTTAGCGTTCTCAGGGGTTTTGCCAGATGTATAAACGACTCACCATGATCAAGGCACTGGATACATATACCGCCAACACCACCTTTTGCCAGCCGTTAGGGGCATCGTCAACAGCCATTCGATTCGCCAGGACGTGGAATCGACGGAAAACGCAGAGGAAGAGGGAAAATGCAATGAGCTGGAATGCTAGGCCTCCGATGAGGACGTTTCGACCAATCTTTTCCATCTTACCCTGCCAGTTGTCGGAACTTGCGATGCCGGAGCCGCTGCCCTGGACGAGAAAGGCGACGACATCGCAAGCGACAAAGATGGGTGTGAGGCGTCGACCCGGGATCTTGAGAATTCGGTGCCGCGATGGAGGAAGTACGGCAAGGATGAGACGACTGATGAGGAGGTAGTTGCCGGCTGCGATGAAGACGGGGGCGAGCACGGTAAAGGTGAGGGTATTAACAAAGGGGCCCTAAGATGTTAGCAGAGAAGAGAGATGGATGGGTAACTCACTAGCTCGGACTGGTTCTTGGCAGAGTATGCCCGGAGGATATAAGCGGCGACCTCGATTGCAGAGCCGATAACCACGACAAGGAAGAACCAAGCTCGGTACTTGATGAGGGTGAGGTACGATATGACAATGAAGATGATGCTGTACACGATAGTACCGATGATGGCGAGGGCGAAGGATGGGTTATACATCCATATAGACTCTTTGTCGGCCATTTTGGTAAATTTGATGATTGAATGAAGCTGTCACGGTTGATCTGTGAAATTGAACCGATAATCTGGTATTGATCTATAACTACATCTCTCCAAGGCCATGATTCTATATACACAGTTCATTTACACAGGCCACGCATCTTGTCGGGTTGAAAGCGAGCAATCTGCCGCCAAGGCTGAGGTTATTCCCGAGCTGACACTGGAATAGAAGGCGTTGGTTGGTTAAAGTGTGGAGTTTGCGCGGCCAGAGTCTCTGAATGCGATGAATGCGAAATTACTACGCACGCAAAAGGAAGCGATGAATACGAGAGCCAATCAGAGAGAAGTAATTTAGATAGTGGTGTTTCGGGATGAGTTTATGATGGATAAGGTATGATATGCTTATGGATAAAGTGTTGATGGATAAGATGTGCTTGAGAAGAAGAGTCGTCAGGAACATTTGACATGGGCGATGCTGACGTATTCGTCATGGCTCTCACGGCAGTCACGGACACAAATCATGGCGGTGATGACATGGCCAGATCTCATTGCATGTGAAGAATCAAGATCTTTGGGCATCAAGACCCTGATTTTTACGGGTCTTTACAAGGCAAGGTCCCCGGCAGCAGAAGCACAGGGAAGGGAAGTCGGAGCCGAGGTGACGTTGCGACCTCACGCGATGAAGGCATTCACATGGACCCTTGGACCTGTTTTTATTTTTTATTTTTTTTTATCTTGTGAAGAAGCTCCCGATGGGCCGACGTGTCTGTCATCATGGGATCTAAATTCAGGGCGTGGCAAGACAGAGATGTATGTACTCGGACCCTGAAGGGACTGATTGAAACTAAGACAGTCCGGGTCAAATCAAGGGACAGCAATTGAAGCGGATGATTTTGGAGGGTCTGTTGACGTGGGGCAGGCGGCAGTGCGTGGTATCATGGTGTTGAGTTTTGTGCTGTTAAAAAACTCTTGAGACGTGGAGAAAGCAAACGTGACCTTGTTCAACGGAAGATGAGAATGGTCCCCTTCACCGTCTTCTCTCACAAAAGTCAGCTCGTGAGTATCACTCGGCGTAACAACTCAGCAGGCAGCCTCGCCACACACACACACGGAAACGGCCCGTCAGCTGAAAGAGGAGACAACCATTCCATCCTCACCGACGTTTTTTTGAAGTAACTGTGGGAAAAAATGGCTGGGGAGGAGAGGAGCATGTGAGTGAGTCAACAACGCCTTTAACCATGCGGGCGACGATGGCGTGCATGGCAAGATGCATGAGCCATCTTGGTAATGGATAAATTGGAACTGGGCGGATAAATACAAAATACAAAATTAAAAAAATAAATTTAATTGATGAGAGATATTTGGAAAAGATTACCTATTGATAGAGTGAGTCGGTAGATACCTACGCATGTGTGGATAGAAGGGTTCATGGGTGTTAGTAGCGGTCAGTAGAAAACTAGGACAAGGCGTCCAACTCAGCCCCGAAAATATCTATAACGGTAAGAAAAGAAAAAAAAAGCGCCGAGAAAATAAATAAAATAAAATAATGACATTAATAATAATAATAATATTACAATACACCCCCGATTAAATCTGGCATCCATCACTGCCGGGGATGCAAGCACCCGCACCGGGTTCCCGGGCCTCACCGCCCACCTACTTTTTCTCTCTCTCTCTCTCTCACAAGCCAAGATTGGGGCCTCTGTATCTGGCCGCCGCAGCAAGCAGCAGTGTGCATCATGCTTTAATAGCAGGGCCATTAAGGCAGAGGCCCCAGGTCATCTGCTCGTGGTATTTTTTTTATATTCTGATGAGTTGGCAGACCAGAGATCCCACACCACCACTACAAAGAAGGGGGGAGCTGTCTTGATCTTTTGTCCCTGTTTTAGATGTGTGTGTTTGCTTTGCCTTTATTTCTTCCTTCCTGTCCTATCATCGCTTCAAAGAAACCCATCATCCATCCCTCGGGGCGTCATCATCCCACCTACCGAGTTTTCTTTGTGTTACGAGGACGTGGCGGCCTAACCCCAACCATTCCCCCCCCCATGGCTTGACAGGGCTGTCATTCATTGTTCCTATTGTCAATTCGATTAATCGATAATTTTCTTTTCTCTCGTGGAGGTCCATCACGTTTTTGATTGATGGGCTTTTCTTCTCCTGGTGCCACGACAGCGCCGCCTCGTATTGTTTGTAAGGTAGGTACCCATCTATAACGAGAGGAGGTTCCTCATTCCTTTTGATTGCATCGTGTGATGCAAAAAATGTGATTGCTTTCAGCCTGTTTCCAATATCTGTCTGTCTGCTTGGGCATCATCATCATCATCCTTTTTCAAATCCTCTCGTCATCAAGAAAAACTGGTGATAGATCTCGAACATACAACACACTTTTCTACACACCCCTTGTTTGCAAACTGTCTACACTCCCGTCGATCTCTGTCAGCCACACAGCCCCGCGAGGCACACAACACCCCGTGACTCACCCCTTCCCACCCCCAAAGAAAAAGGTAGGTAGGTGGCATGTTTTCTCATCTCTCATCTCTCCTCTGTGTCCTCTCCAATCACCGTCCTCAAGAGGTGACGGATCCCAGGCGGGCGGCTTCCCGGCGGCTTCGTGCATCGAGTACTGCAACTGCGCTGCAATGTAAGCCGCCGCCGTCGCCGAGCATATACAGTACAGCCAAAGGTAGGTACAATACATGACACTGCCCTGCACGCACGCAAACCGCGCGTAAACTCGATCGACAAAATGTGCTTGTGCTTGTGTCTTGTGGAGGGAGAAACTCTCGAGTCCGACAAAACAAATCTTTACCCCAGTCTGCCTTCGTTTGTCTCTACATGGTCCGCGTGCCCAGTTCTTGTGTCGCCAAACTTTTTCTCTGACAGGTTACGCATAAGCACAAGCCCTTCTTGGACTTTTTTCGCAATCTGCCCCTGAAAGGGGACGGACGCCTTTTGTTTGCTTGTTTGCTTTAGATCTGGCATGATGGAAACTATTGGTATGTGCGCCGTTGGTGTTTGAAACGGTCAGGAAACGGCGCCGCATTATTCAGGGGATGATGAATTTACAGACGTTGATCTTGCTTTCAGATTGATAACCTGAGTGATCTATATCAACTATACATCATTCAATATTGCCCGAGTCGGGTAAGAAAGCTGTAAAACTGGAATATTTCCTCCTACAACTCATATCTGAGAATGCCCGCGAGTTGACTAACACATCTGATTCGCCCATCTTTCAGAACAATCTCGACCACAACTCCTTCAATATACATTGACTCATCTACTAGTATCAAATAACTCCTGACTCAAAAAATAATTTCCAATGAGTCGAACATTCCAAAATCTCAAATTTGGCAGGCGCAATGATGCGCTGTGAGTCACTCACTACCAATTACCAGATTCGTTTGATCACGTAAGGAGTTTGGAGCTTGGGTCAGTGGGGAAGCTCGCCACTCCGGACCATCTTCAACATCACGATAAAACATCGACTTGCCTCGCCTTCATCGTCAACTCGCTCATAGGCAGAGCTTCACATTCAATTGTCTCGACACGAAAAATCAATTCTGTTTGCACGGCGTTTGGGTTCTTTGAGTCACTCACTTCCATCACAAACACTTTCCACCATTCCCGTCGACACTCCACCAACAGCCTCAGCTCTTACATCCGCCATGATCTCAACAAAGAACCAAACCTCGCCGCAGTCCCGTAAACAGGCTGTGGCTGAGGCCTCATCATCTCGAGTCGTCCCCAAGCCAGTTCCAGAGTCGCAGGCTCAGGACCCGAGGACGTATCAGATCGAGCAGCTCCGCCGGAGGTACTCCCCCAAAGAGTCTACCGCCCCGAACGGCGCAACCTCGCTCGTCTTCAACATCAAACCCTCGGATCCCGACTTTCCCTTCGAGTTGGCCCATCTCGAGTGTGATGTCCGCGTCCCGCAGGCGTATCCGGATGAGATGCCGGTGTTGCATGTTAGGAATAAGGACATCCCCAGGGGTTTCGGTATCAACATTGAGAGAGGATGGGACAGGCTTGTTGAGGAGAGACCAAAGGCTACTCTTCTAGCTCACACGCGCGAGTTGGACAAGAATCTGGAAAAGTTCCTGTCTGAGCAAAAGGCCGAGACAGTCAAGCTCGTGACCTTTAGAGACACGAGACACTTGGATGCACAAGAGGCCAAGACAGAGACAAAGCCCGAGCCCGAGCCAGTTCAGCCCGTAAAGCCTACGCCGGCACCTGCGCCTCTGCCGTATGTCCCAGAACCGTCTTACACAAAAGATGAAATCGCCGCCGCCAAGGAACGCAGGGCTCTTGAAGTCCGGCAGCTTGAGGCGCGGATGAAGCGGACACAAGAGTATCGTCGCTCACCTGATGGTATCGTCTATACTCTTCCTCTTGAGCCACAGAGGCGGTCAGAATTGCCACCGGGGCTGCAGTCCGTCAGAAGTCTTCACTTGATTATCCCAATAATCTACCCCCTGCAGAACCTCCGCATCCAACTCAATAATGTTGAGCCCGAGGACGCAGAGCCGGTGGAGGATCTCTTCTGCGAAAAGGCGGCAGCCCAAACCCAAATGACTCTCATGAGCCATCTTAATTACCTCGCGCAAAACCTCCATAAGCTTGCCAAACAGGCACAGGCTCAAGCCCAAGCCCAGGCTCAAGCTGAGGCACAAGCTGAAGCACTCAAGGCTGAGGCAGCTAAATCGGCATCTCAAGCTCAAGACGATGCAAAGGAGACCATTTCAAAACCAGAGACCAGCCACATTCAGGTCATCCCTCGACCTCCCGAGTGGAGTTATGTCTATGGAGAAGACTCGGAGGAGAGCTCCGATTCTGATGATGCCGGCGACGGTGGCGTCTCTCTGGAGGAGGAGCATCCTCCCGTGCCGGGTGAAACCCCTGAGCGCGGTACCATGGTGTCGTTTCCCTCCATCGAGCTGCACAATATCGAGATCCTGCAGATTTCGATCCTGGGCATCACCGTCAAGTGTGATCGATGCAGGACGGTCAATGAAGTCTCGGGCTTAAAGCCTGATGTTGAAAAGACGTCAAGCTGCAAAAAGTGCGCCACTCCATTTGCCGTCAAGTTCCGGCCTACGCTGGTTCACGAGCATTCGTCTAGGGCAGGTTTCCTTGATCTTGCCGGCTGCAAGGTGGCAGATATGCTACCAAGCACCTTTGTCCCAACTTGCGCAAGGTGCTCGACCCCCAGCTCCGGCCTCGTCTCGGTCAGAGGTTCAGCGGTAACAAACGTTTGCCGGGACTGTCACGGTCACTTCACCTTCAAGATTCCCGAAGTCAAGTTCCTCTTCATCACACCCGGCTCCCTTCCCCCACCGGCGACAGGTCCGCGCCGGAAACAAGAGAAGCTTGGCTTACACGCGGGAGATCCGTTGCCCAGCCGGGGAGCATGCCCGCACTACCGCAAGTCGTACCGGTGGTTCCGCTTCTCGTGCTGCAGCCGTGTTTTCCCTTGTGATCGTTGCCATGACAAGGAATCTGATCATATCAACGAATGGGCGAACAGAATGATCTGTGGGTGGTGTAGCCGCGAACAAAACTACTCCGTCGAGGCCTGCGGCTTCTGCGGGAGGAGTGTCATTGGAAGAAAAGGCAAGGGTTTCTGGGAGGGTGGAAGGGGAACCAGGGACCAGAGGACCATGAGTCGAAAGGACCCGAGAAAGCACAAGAGGATTGGAGGTTCTGCAAAGGATACCAAAGCATAGGTGATCTGCAACGCAACGCAACACTGAGGCTGATATCCGATGTCGCTGTCAGCTTGGCAACCTCAGCTAGGCGGGCTGGCTAATCATATTGCCGCATGACCAGCCAGCGGTTACCAACCGCCAGCACCCACCAGTAATCAACTGTATCTGTAAGATAGTCACCGTTCCGCAATATCATGGACACACCTTTTGCAAATCTCGCGCATGTGAAACGTCAAGATACAAAGAGAGTGGGGGCCACACAGCCATTCTTGTGCTCCTTTGTTCTATTCTCGTCAACCCCTCGCTGTAGATGAAATGTGATTTGAATGCGTCGTAATGGAGTGCCACATTGTGCGACAGGGCGTTTGTGTGGTGAGTGACAGCAGTTGTGGTGATTTGTTGGAGATTGGTGTGTTGGGAGGCGGTAGTTGTGTTGGGGTCAATCAACGGGAAAGGTTGGCGAAAATAGGAAACTGATAAATTAATCATTAAATGTTGATTAATTGATTTATCGCCGTTATTATTGACGGCAAGGTGAGTCTAGTAAAGCCTCAGCTCATTGATCGCCGTCAAGATACAGCTGGTTCAAGCCCAACCCAAGTACCGTGGAAAGACGGAGGCACTCCGCAGCGTGATCTGATGCGGAGAAGACAGCGATGCTGGGTTCGTCTTGGCTCTGGGGTTTTGCGATTCGTCGCATACGAGCGCAGACTAGCTGAAGGATGAGTGACGATAAACTGGCGTGATGATTGAGCTGACCGAGGGTCATCAGGGATCAGATACGAAAGAGGAATGAGACTCGCAACAAAGCGGAACCAGGAAAGCACAGGTACACGATGAATCAAGGGATCAAGGGATTCCCAGCTGCGGATCCGGCTTGACCCCGAATCTGCGTGACCCTTAAAGAGTGTTCATGCCAACACGTCCGCGCAGATTTCTTACAGCTCTCGTGCCATGGCGGAGCCGATTCCGGAATTCAAGACTCTGCACGAACATGTGTATTGACAGATGCACACATCTCCAACGTACGAGACAGAGGCCGAAGAAACGCCATGACCAGCCGTTGACATTGCCGATTGATCTATCAGGAATGGCCGCCGAGCAGGGACTTCCCGCGCGGGATGAATGATTTCGGTATGGTTGGGGGCTGAGACGTGGGATGTGGTGAGATGAGGGACGGGATACTGAGATAACAAGATTGTCAAAGCGTTGTTTCTGGAATCATGGCGCACACACTTGAAGGTTCCGTCTTGTCAAGCTGTTGGCCTCAATCATGTAACAGGGCAGACCATCTCGGGCCTCGTAGACTCGGCATCGTGCATAATGCAGGTACGGTGGTCATCAGCGGTTTATTGTCTAGCGAGGCCATCGTCAGCTCAGACTGCTGCAATTCTTGACAAACAGGTTGACCCCCTCACAGTCGCCTTGACGTGACATGGGCAGACAACGTACCTATTGAGGCCATCGCCAGGGTGAACCGAGTAATTAAACAGGCTCGAATCGACAACCAATGCCATGGCGTACCAACTTACCCCACAGCCGTCAACCATGGGCACACCTTGTCAAGCGTCACCGGACCTCTGTGGCCGTTTGAGGGTATTTCTGACAGAGTCTGAGAATCGACAGAGGGTCCATTTCCCCCGCTCGAGATGATGCCACATTTGGGCATTGTCGTCATCGGCTCCAGTGGACACTCGCGATGCTGCCGTGCAAGTATCTCGAGGCGATGCAACAATACCCGCAACTCCAGCTGCCAATGCATTGTCAGCCAAGTTTGACAGCCCAAGAGACAACGTGACGTTTGTTTAGCGCGCCTAGTTGGATGCTGAATGGTTCAAGGTGCCTTTAGGCCCTGAGGAGGCGTCTTACTGTGCGGGCGGACGCGCCACGGACCGTCACCCGCCATCACGGGACCTTGTCGGCTTCTGTGGCTGGGCGCGGATGAGATCCGGTGCCTTTTGAGTGGTGAATCAAGGGCTCAATAAGCCTCAGACGATATCATGAAACTGGTAGATTTGATGTGTAGGAGGATACTTCGAGTCAGAGCGTTGGTGGGAGACTCGGGATGGTTGATTGACGCCTCTGGAAGAAACGACACCGTACCTGCCTCTGGACATTGGATGAGTAGGAACGCCTCCCGTTCGCACCTGCCTCAGTTTCACGCCCCAACTTCAGCTCCAACACCAAGTACTCTGTACAATGATTGACCTTGCATCCCCCATCTCGCATCGCAAACGTCGCACTAGAAGACTCCAAAGCCCAAGGAGGCATCCGCTCGGTCAACCTTTTAGAATCTCGATGGTGCTCCCCGCTGCCACGGCCGCCCCGGCATCCAAACACCCTCACACGTGCGCGCCATGACCCCCATTAACTCGATTCATCTGATTCCCTGGCTGCGCCAATGGCCGCCAAATGAAAGCCCAAATGCTTGACTCGAGCCAGCCCGCGGAGGGTCTTCCGGCGCCGGGGAGCCCCTGAAGTGGCTGGGTCATGGGTGTTTTCTAGAAGCCATGAAATTGCCCGCCCAGCAAGGTTGCCGTGGGTTGATGCCCAGCATTTATCGTTTAATTATTATGGTATTTTATCTTTTTTCTTTTAAGCGATGTTAACGGTGGCCTGATGAAGCCAAAACGGTGGCTGTTTTCGTACTTGACGATGGAACGAAGGGAATCAAGTTATTGTAGAGTGTTTGGGAGGTCAAGCTGATAAAATCAAGTGTCAGCTTTATCTATTGTTGTTGTGAACATCGTCCAATAACCTCAACACCAACTGTTCACCACGGTGTACGACGTGCAGAAACAAGAAAGGCGCAGCCAACCACATAGCCGACCGTTTCCTGCCACCGTCAAATAATAATCAATTCAAAAATCAATCAATTCATCCCTCAGAACCCTGGCTGAATCATTACCCTGGCATTGTCAGGACCCCCAATCCTCCTTCGCCTCCCTGGTCCGATTCACAACCCAAACGTCGGACCCATGACCCCCGCTGTCGGAGCGAAACCCGACGACCGCGGGCTGTTATTGCTGCCTGGCACTTAACGAATTGGTGAATTCTCCGGGGTTCACCTGATACCGTGATTGGATCTCCTCTATCTCGTCGCTCGGTAAAGTGAGGAGCGAGGTGACATCCAGGGTTCCGACCCAGCTGTTGGGTTCGGAATGCCGGGGTTGTTGGTTCCGTATCAAGAGACGTGATTTCCTTTCTAATGAGCATGCGTTCTACAGGCCATCGGCACTTTCGATCGACACGTTGAACCTGATCCCGGCCACCCTTGGGCTCCAACAGAGGGTGTGATTTCCATGAGCTTGGGACGCCGAAGCTTATGTTGCTGGGCTAAACCGGATACACGTCGGGGAAGTCGGCCAGCCTGTCCGAAGATACTCGTATAGTCTCCTCCTCGGGTTCAAAGTTGGCTCCGGTTGCGATATCCCTGGTTATGGAAGCTGCTCCCAGAGTCGGCCTATCGGGGTTGCAGGGAATCCAGTGGATTGCTCGACACGATCCTCTGGGTTCTTTGGAAGCTTGGGACATCTTGCAAAGAGACCCAGGATGAATGCCAGACCGGCCAATGCACTCCCTGTCGCCCAGAGATGCTTCAGCGACCTGACAACGGCCTCAGTCATTCTCTCGTGGCCAAATCCCCCCTGCTCGATGGAGACCTTGATAAGTTTCATTGCGTTGTTGGCGTGATCCGTGTCCTGGTTCATGCTCTTGAGCTCTGCCTTGAGCTGGCTGGAAAAGACGGTGATCCCTATGGCAATACCGAGGCACTGACCCATGGTTCGTAGGGCATATATCATGCTAATGGCGTGCCCAACATCCCCCTCCTCGACTGTGGCTTGAACACCGATCGACATGACTGGGATCAGCAAACCCATCGCTATCCCCAGCAACAGGATTATTATGAGTGTGGTATGAGTTGTTGTGTCTTGGTCTAGGACAGTCATGGCGCCAAGGATGGCAACGAGAAGGCCCCAACCACCTATCATGAAGCCTTGGTATTTGCCCGTCTTGTATGCAACTATTCCCACGACGGCAGCCACCGGTGCGACGGTCACAGTCGCAGGGAGGGCCCATACCCCAGTCATCAGAGGCGACTTACCTTTGACACCAAGGAAGAAGACGGCAAGATAGTACAAGACCATCCACATGATAATACCATGAATCATGGCGTTGATAAACTGCAAGATGGTTGAGCGGTTTTGAAAGAGGCTTTGCCGGAACATGGGCCTCTTTGCTACCCTCTCATATGCTCCTAGAGCTATGAAGCTGATAATCGAGACCCCAATGGGAACGAGCACTTGAGCTGATTTCCATGGGAACCGGGAACCGCCCCATGTCAACGGCAGAAGGATAGAAACCGAGGATATTGCAAAGAGAAGGATACCAATCCAGTCGAGATCCTTTATCAGTCTCCAATTACGCTGGTCGCTGTCGTACCCGAGCATGAAGATGCTACCAACGAAGCTGCCGCCGAGGAAAGGAAGAGTGCACCAAAAGATCCATCTCTACTGTTGTTAGCATGTCGATCCCCGTGGGTTGATAAACCTACCCAGTTCGAGTCCACGTTCTCAACGAATGCACCTCCAACAAGGGGGCCAGCAATCGTTCCCAGAGCCCATGATACGTTCTGATACGCCACCCATCGAGATCGTTCACGGATAGGGAAGAGGTCAGCCAATATCATGCCTGACAACGCTTGTGGCCCTCCAGAACCGACTCCTTGTACTGCTCGGCCTGCCAGGAGCATCAGACTGTTTCGAGCGGCGCCACAGAGTATCGTCCCCGTGATGAAGATGATAAGGGAGGCAATGTATGCTGGTCTTCGACCGATGACGTGGGCGAGTTCGGCGAAGATAGGTTGTGATATGGCTGTTGCGAGGAGGAAGACTGAGCCCATGCTCAGACTTTCGGAAAAGGAGGCATCGAGTTCTTTTGCAAGAGCCTAAGGAGGGTGAGAGGTGATTCAGACAAGACGGAAGGACTTACTGGAAGAGTGACACATATGCATGTTGCGTCGAAGGCTTGGACAAGGGCGACTGTGTTCATCACCACCAGGATTCCCACCTTCCTGAGGTTGTTGACGTGGAGAGCCCGTACGACTACCGGATCTGCTCCAGTAGAGCCATCATATTCCTTGGATGCCATTTTTACGATGTTGACTGCAAAGAAGCCTCACCAACATTTGTGGACAGTTCACAGAGTTTATACGGCACATCCACCGGGCTTCCTGCAGGACACATGTTCTATGATGAATTACAAGCGAAAGCTAATTATTGGTTGAGGGCAAGCCAAAACGCCAGCTAGATCACAACAGAATGCACATCATCCGTAACGACAACCTCATCGAAGATCGTCTCAATGGAGCACTTGAGCGGTCCAGTAATATTGTGCTGCTTCTGCATGTCCAGCCTTGCATACTGGCATGTCTTTGTTGCTGTTGACTACCTGCTCTATAAATGGGCACCCGACGTGTACAAACGACTCGAGCGCGAAGACATTGTGCGGAAGCTCAACCCATATCTGATCATGATCGTTCGAATGATCATTGGTCTCTTCATCTCGCTACCGGCCTGTGTGCAGGCAGTACACACAACACCTTGGGGAGTTGACCAACCCCTGAGCACATCCGGCCAAGTCTGCGTTGTCTCGCAGCTTGTCGTATGGTCCAACGAGCTACCCGTTACCCGGCTCTTCTCTCCCGAACTCTTTGTTCACCACCTTATGTGCCTCGGGGCCACATCGAACATTCTCCTCTCACCATCGGTCCATCAGATCAAGCCGCTATATATATACTTTGCCTCTCTGGTGGGCGACATTGGACCAGGGTCGGTCATGATATTAAAGACCATTGGATATCATCCACATACATCCAGGCTGATGTTTTGCGTGTCTTTGGCGTCAACATCAATCCTCATCTTTTGCCGAGTTGGCTGCGCTTTCTACACCGTCACCCACGTTCTTACGGACCCCCTCAATGTTGCGGACTGGGTTTGGGTACTAGCGGTCATGCTTTTTGGCTTCTACTCGCTCTACAGCGCATTCCGCAACTTGAAATGGTTGGGTGTTATCCGTGTCCATCCTGTCCAATACAGGGTCACCTACTTCTGCCGCTTCATGGTACCTGTGGCACATACGATGCTTGGAGTTGCATGTGGTATTACACTTCTCTCGACCTTGTTTCTCTACGGCTTATACCTCGATCGGCCTCTAAGAGCGTCAGAGATAGGCTTGATATCAATAAACGGATTGGTGGCCGCGGCAATTGGTCTGACGGGTGCTATCATCGCAGGGATAACGCTTCCCTACGGTTCATCCAGATCTAATCCGTGGGGAAGCCAGTATCTACAGTTCGGAATACTTTTGGCGGGACTTTGGGCTTACAGGATCACCAAGTTGACCGACTTAGTGGACCGAGACACAATCCTTTCGTCATTAGGGGTCAACTTACCCTTATTTCAGGCTATTGCAAGAGTGGCACACTTCTACTCGGCCAAGGATGCTGTGGCAGCATCAGATGAAAAGCTGCACCTTGATGAAGCCCCAGCAAAGAGGCATCTACAAATGATGTGCGAGAACATCACCATCTTTGTCGTGTCTTTAGCCCTCTTGGCCTCCAACATCTTGACCATCTCAGAGGCTGGGCGGTTGGCTGTAGCAGCTTGCGCCGTGAACCAACTACGAGTTTGCTCAAACATCGTCCCTCTCAGCTGCGAAGCCCCGCACAGGATTGCGAGGATACTGTTTTCCATAGCACGCATAGCTATGGATCATTTTGCCGTTGCCTTTCTTGTTGCGGCACGTCACATCCGATCTGAAGCCTCTTGGTCCGATGTTGCCTCCAACTATCTCCTTCTGGGTGGCACGGTAGCCGCAAGTCTTGCTTCGAAAAGTGCGGTCACGATTAGGAAGCCATGCGAGGTTGTCACGAAAGTCCGAAAGACGAGGAAATGGAATCCTGCCATCTTCATCTTTGTCTTTATGTGCATGCTTCAGGCCATGCTGGTCAAGAAGTATCTATTCTTTGAAGCAGGAGGTCGGGAGATCAGCACTGGGTTCAAGAACTTTCGGGCCATTTTGTCGGATCTCATCACTTGGGCTGGTGTGCTTCACTTGAGTTCTCTGCCTGTGGTTGTCTTGAGCGGGCTTGGTTAGAGTTCGATTGGATCCTGGGTATTCACACTGGGAATAGGGGCTTGTGTAAGTCTTGGATACGCGACAACTTCAGAGCGAGGGAGCAAATCGAGCTTCAAATTCCTTGTACATTACATGATGTGTGACATCAAATCTCCCAACTTTCTCACTTCTTTGCCATCTCCCGATCCTTTCATATTCTCACACATTTCAAAACCACGCCTCGCTTTTGTTCGCTTCGTCAAGCCCTGATATTGTACCATGCCATGCCATTACTCTTCCCAAGCTCAACACATGCCTTTTCCAGATTGCCTTGCCATACTCTTGAGAAACCCGAGAGAAGAACGCGTGAGTCGATTGATCACTGAGATCTGAATTGATTGCAAGCACCTCCCCTTCCTCCCCTCTTCGAAGGCGTCGAAGTATGGCTCGGAGGCCCCCAGGAGTCGGTTCTTGCACGCTTGAAACCAGGGCCCTGGGTCTGTCCGTTGCTTGCATCCAGGTCCTGCTTGAGCTGTTCAACCTGGCTGTTGAGGTTCTTCTCACGGCTCTTGGAAGCCTCGAGCTCAGACTTGGCATTAACCAGGCTCAGCTTGGTCAGTCTCTCTTGCTCCTTCGCCGTCTCCAGTGATTTCTTGAGCGCTTGATTCTGGGCCGTCGTGTCCTTGTCGTGCTTCTGAGCATTCTCAAAGTCGGTCTTCCACTTCTCCATCTGGGAGGTGAGGGTCTTTTCGTGCTGCTGGGTGGTCTCAAGGTCGGCCTTGACCTTTTGGAGCTGGGTCGTGAGGCGCTGCTCTCGCTGCTGCGAGGTCTGGAGGAGGGTGGTTTTGGCCTCGAGAAGCTGGGAGAGAAGCTCTAGCTCCCGCTGGCTCTTCACCTGGATTTCTTCTTTCGCGCCCTTGAGTTCGTCGGCGAGATCTCTCTCGCGCTGAGTTCCGAAGGGGTTCGTCATGATGGCGACAGGGGCGGGCGAGTCGCGCATGTGGTGTACACGAGGGAACTCGAGGGGGAGTTTGCAATGTTTGTGCAGATGCAGAGAAAAACAACAAATACGCGTGATGAAAGATTTTGGGTAAAGGCGAGTGTGCTTGTGCTGTTTGTTATGTAAACAAAGAGCCTTAGGTAACCTTAGGGTCTATCATCCTAAGGATTTCTGAATAGCTTCGTACGCGAGGACGTGAATTACTATCACCGATAGCGACCTATCAGGCAGCGGTTCCGTGCTTATCGGTAGCTTCATATAAAAACTAGCAGCATCAATAACAGTATTCGGCTTGTTCTCTTGTCACAACTCGCACCTATAGCCCATCTTCTCAGTCTGTCAAACCCCTTACACCGAGCTGGAATCAGGCTCCCCAAGTTCGCCCAGGAGTCCTCTCTACGATGATCTCCAATTTGCACACTTCAAGTGACAGCCCTTCACACTGTTCCCTTTAGCTGTTCTCCCAATCCTCACCAAATCTCTGATCCGTTCTGGCACATTTTGCGACTATCGAACTCGGCAGTCCCGTCAACTTTGCAGCGTTGCTTTCATGTGTTCAGAGCTAGATGCCATATTGTTGGGACTACTATCGACGCTCCCGAAGCGTTGAGGCTCAAGTGTAGCTACCATTGTCATCAATTACGTGGCATACATATCTAGACATGATGTAATTGACACTGGCAGACTTTCAATACGGGAGTTTCAGCGCCACTTTACGGTAATCAATAATTTCCTCCCGCGTTAAAACCAACTATAGAAATCGGGATTTCCAAGAAACCCAGCAACTGAGACACGGAATAGGTTGTAATACATTGCAGCGAGGACGGGGTGTTCAATCTACACCCACCCTTCTCAAAAAGACATTGCCGTGTAAGTCATCACCTCACAGCCTCCTAGTCTGACCAAGATCAACTCAAAATCTTCTTACCTAGGAACCTAGACAGTTCATCTGGATGATGCTGACGTCTGAAACTGGCATCACGTGTACATCTCCTTCCGTCAACTCCTCGGCTGCCACTCGGCCCTTCATCAACATCCATCTCATCCTTGGTTGTCAACATCACCCCCTCCCCTCTAGACGGGCCGCGGATCGATCCTTCACATGGACACACGCAGACGCCAGGGACAACGTTTCAACGCACCCTCCCCTCTCTCTTGCTTCCTGCCCTGCTCCCCAGGATCGCGGATCCGACTCTCGATTCACCCGCAGCAGTGAGATTGCCAGGTTCAGGCTTCTCCGCATCACAAGGCCCTCCTCCCTCCTCCGTCATCACATGTTGGGATGGCCCGACCGAATCTAGAAGCTGGGACTCGGCGGTCCGTCCAGTTGCGGCCCTCTGATCCGATCAGGGTCCTTTGACACACGGCGCTGTTTCTCCGTCGGGTGACCTCCAGGGCCTCTTCCCCGGACCGGGGTCCTGCTGTTCACCCAAGAACCCGCCCGTCTGGGACATTGGGGAAATCGGACGAAATTGGGGGTGGGATGTTACCCCAGGCCAAGAGAGTCCAACATTCGACAGAATATGACGTGTTAAGAAACAGCGATCAAAGAGGCTGACCACAGTTGGTCATAGCTGGGCCATAGCATGATGCCAGGTCTTATGCCACCAGCTGCAGAGTTCCCCGTGCCTGATAAACCTGGGGTAAATGGGTCGATGTCTGGGGTTGGCTGCTCGGGCAAGGGGGCGCAGTCAAGACAAACTGGTGATGGAAACACCAACTACACGATGGTCAGTTGTCTCTGTAGGTTGGGCTGCAACTAGGCACAGATGTCCATCAGAGACGCCCGTTTAGAGACGGACTGATTGTTGCAGGCATCCACCAAAAGAGAATCAATGTCTCGTCGTTACGACCCGGCTCACGCAACCATCTAGCATCCCTATGATGCGGTTTGATCTCATGCCAAGTACATACGACCACAGCCTTTAGACAGCTCGGGATCCCGTCCGCTCTCCCATTGATAAACTGAAGAGCGCCCGAGTAGTAGTCAGGTCGGTGACGACTGGTGAATTCCGGGTGTTGTATGTTTCTTTTTGTCTTTTTTACTGGTTGTTCACAACTGGACAGCATCGAGAGTTGGTTTACGCTCTAGACCTACATGAATACGGAATTCAAAGAATACCAAGCTCAGCACTAAGATAGACTCTGATCAGGAGCTGGTTGGCTGGCCCGTCCTCAACTACCGAACGTGAAGATGAGGACCCGGCAAGCCCGCACGGAAAAGGCAACAGCAGAAAGTCATTTGTTCGTGTCTGCGGGGAAGTCTTCCACGTGGCGCTCAAAGGACGGTACCTGAGATACCGCGAGAGTCATGAAAAGCGACATTGCTCGTGGTTCAGCGCTAATATAGAGAGTTTTGGACAAGGTTCCCCGAACGAGTTGCCGTCGGCCATCTCGCCGGGGGGCCAGAATAGGCAGGTTTTGACGCAACCACCAAGCTTGAAGCGGACGAAGGAGATTCAAAGGAAATGACCATGGTCATCAGCCACAACACAACCAGTTTCGCCTGAGTCGTCGTTTGTCGAGTTGAAGCTCTCCAGTCGGTAATGCCGCTCGGGAGGCGGGAGGCTGTCGGGAGGCATTGCACTCAGTATCCGCAATGGATGTCCACAGAGGCGCCGAACATTACAATTGCTTCCCGGACCGACAGCCTTTGCCTCCTCGTGGTACCCCCGAGACACAGGCCTCCCGAGAGCCCTACCACGGTCGCAGCCACGCGGATTTCACGTGTTGGAACGTTGAGAGAAGGAGGCCAACAAACAAAGCATAGCGCGAAACCGTGGGCAAAAGACTCGGCTCCAATCAACACCGAGCATGTCGCATACAAAACTGGATGCCGTGGGACTCGGTACGCAATTGAACCGACACGGACCGACAAGGAATTAGGAATGGGCCAGGGTCTTCAAGGCCAAGCCAAGCGAGAGGGGCCGAGCAGGTCCGCAGAGTGGCCGGGAACACTCACGGAGATGACTGATGCGATTGATGTGAGTGATTGTTATCAGCGGAGACGTGGTGGACGTTGGAATGGATCTGATCTGGGTCAGCGGGGTTGTCTACATGTCGCGGGCTTAATCTGTCTGGATTCTTCCAGGGCCAGCGGGTCTTGATGAATAACAGTTTTGCTGCCCAACGGCGGTTTCCTCTTGGAAGAATTTGAGTTTGCAAGGCTGATTGATTTGATTGCAGGGGAGCAAGGCTCTTGATGGAGGTGACAAGTGATTCTCCACAGGCCCTACACCCATGACGAGATTGGTTGTTGGGTCGAGATAAAACATTTAATGATTTATCTCTTGGAAATATTTTTAATTTCCTCACCAGGAAGTACCGCACGGCGACGGCTCGACCGAAAGTGGCATCCATCTCCTCATAGCGGACCGACAAGGGCAACCAGAAAAAAATATCGCGCTTTCTTTTTACTCTGATGGTTTGTTATCTAGCTTCAAGTTTCCCCCTCAACGAAACAACAAAAACAATTACGTACCGCATTTGACGCACCACGCGTGATCATCAAGAATTTGACAGAGTGTGTGTTGTGTGAGAGTATGGGCTGCCCCACGTGCGGGAGAAGACTTCTAGAAGGTTAGTATCTGGCGTGTGGTGATTGGTTCAGTTGGAGATGCACACCACCAGTGAGAGATTTTGGTGTGTGCCCCCAACTCTGAACAGAAAGAGATCAGCTGCACAGAGTACCTTGTACCTACCTAGGTCGCTCCGACAGCGGCGGGCGGAGAAGAACTCACTCAACTGAGTCGAGAATGGGGGTGGTGACTATTTTTCGCCATATCAATAATCACAACACTAGAGGCAACAAGACGGAAAAGAAAACGACACGAGAACAACCAGAACCGCAACACCACAAGGACAGTCTCGTCATGTAGTCAGTCGAAACAACGCATCGCATTTCCGCCCGCAATACCCCAGAGCGCGTCTTCTCATTGCACGCTCAATCCAGCCGCGTGATGCGCTCTCCCCTTGCGCTGGCTTGCGTGCTCTGCGCTGCGGATCCGGGGATTGGCGACGAAATTGGAAATTCCGGGGGTGGTGGCTGTTGCGCGCGCGAGACACACACACACAAGAGTAAAACCCCAGATTATGACGTAGCCCCCTCAACACTTCAACCCCGGATCTCGATGTCGAGTGTGCTCGATTGACGGTTCAAAGGCGATTCATGGATATCAAGAGACAATCACGATTAACTAGTAAGGGGATATGACGATTGACAGGCAACCTTGCAGGCCGTTGTGACGTTGGCTTTTTTGATCAACTGCCGGATCCAGCTTGTGTGAAGGTATCTCGTGGCCTAATCCTCTCACACCAGAATTTAATGTCGAAGAGGTGATGCCTATTCAGGTAACTGTCAATTCTCTCGATACAACCTTGGAACCGTTTGGACGACGGTGTATCCTGACGTTACGGTGACAGACGTCAAATTGACAGCTAACGAAAAGCAAGCCACGGAACATGGGGGAACCTTGAATCGCAACAATCCTCGGCATGATTCCAGATGCTCGCGGCGGCATCTTTCCGTTAATTAACCCGTACAGCAACATCGCGTCGTCATCGTCAGCAAACGAGAAGAAAAAAAGAGGCTTTTGCTCCGGACCATCTTCGTCTTCCTGTTTCCGTAGCTCCGTAACTTGCTCGTAGTCTCTCTTTCTTTCCCCGTGGACGCGGTTCCGCTAGGCGGTCTTGAACCCCAGCATTTCAACCCCGGCCGGGGGACGGTTCCGGTAGCTTCAGAGCTTATTCAAATGCGAACATGGGAACAAAAAAACAGTTTTTTTGGTGTAATATTTTAATTTATCTTGATTTAATTAATTCGATTTTTTTCTAACATCCAGGGACGGAATGCCAGACGCGCGGGAATGGAAAATGGGACCTTGAGTCTAAACGCGCGACTCATGCAGGCAGATGTCATAGTTAAGGCCACGAGGAAATTCCTCAGGGCCAAAGCTTCTTTTGCCTGGGCTGAAAAAGGTTGATCAGGTCACAAGGCCCGCCAGCCTCGCGGCCACCCTCTGATGTCAGCTATGCTGGCGGCTCTAGATCTGTCTCCATTCCGTCGATGCCCCCAAGGTGACGAGTGACTTGGGGCCTGTAGATCTCTAAAGGTCTTTGGGGGTTTGAATGCATCACTGGTTTCATAGACTACACCAAACGTAAAGATTGTTTTGTCAGTACTGTACCCGTGCTCAGGGACCAGGTGTCATGAATGAAGCGGTGAAAGAAGGACGGTTGCACCACATGGATGTTTGTAGATATCGCGCAGACGTCAAAGACGGTCAAGGCATTTTCTTGGGAGGGGGGATGTGTATGCATTGCCGCAGCTACCATGGGGAAAAAAGAATACACAGTAGTTAAGACCCTGGTTGCATTTCGTTGGTCTTCTTCTCGGAGACCTTTTCTTTCTGCACACACCTCCTCCTCCTCCTCCGGAAATCTCAAGCCCATGGATGAGCCAGCGCAGGTCTGCGGCCATTAACCCCAGATTTCCGAAAGCGGGCGGACCCCGAACCTCGGTGTTCTACAGGCGGAGACGCGGAGAATAGTCCGGAGGCCCCACTCCGCCGACAGGTGTGAACCGGGCAAGTTCCGACATGACCCGAGGTAGACAATGTATATCCGTACCTTTGATGGGAAAGCAGGTTGACAAGTGCATGAGAATGAATAAGCTTGTGTAGGGATTCGGGGACCGGACCGTTGAGCGATAGAAGCCAAGGGACGAGCGGATAGTGACGGAGGTATTATTGTCCACCGCCAGGGAGGCGTCACGTAATAGTTGAGAGTCGGTCAAGTTTTGGGGAATCGGAAAGTCTAGGCTTTGAAGGGTCTTGCATATTTTTCGAGAACTCATGACATTTCAGAATTTCAACAGCTCTCATGGGGTTCTGGTTCCACACTCAGAGAAGAGGCAAATCAAAAGGGGAGAGCAGTTGGGATGCAAATGCAGGGACCTTTCTCCCGAAAAGCCCGATCGGTAATTGCGCGCGTGTGATTTGGGAGACTTGGTTTATTCCCGAATTACCTCTCGACTTTCTCACCCCAAGAAACTCCATCAATTAATGCCTCCTGTGGGTTCTCTTCTTCTGCCTTAGTAAGAATCTCCATGCCGGTAAAAAAGGACTTTCTTTCACCGCCCGCATGCCGAACATGTCCCTCAATTTAGCCGACAGTGCTGCTGCTGCCTCCCGTCTTTTTACCCGCTAGCCGCACGAAGAAGAGGCTCTCTGAGTCAGAAGGAGAGAAAAAAAAAAACGCCACAAAAAGAAGAAGCAATGACCCAAGCCACAAGGGAAAACACACACACACACACCCCCTCTTAGCGTCGTTTTCTCGATCCGAACCATACCAGGGAAAATAAAAAGCAAAACCGGGGAGGAGCTTCGGCAGGGCAAAGGAAAAAGGAAAGCTTGTGGCTTTGCCTCCCCCTCCTCTCAAAATGACGCCTTGTGACCTGTGGTTTTTATTTATTTTGCCTCAGCGGAGAACAAGCTCACGCGGATGTTAATGAGGGGGAGCGATTATCAGTAAACGGAGACCCATGTTTTCCACAAAAGAGGAGAAGATAGATACTCAAGAGTCAAAGCTTCTGGGTATCTGCAAAAAAAAATGATAAAATAATTAAAATGTGATTTCTGAGAGGCGCAGTTGACGCTCTCAATTCTATAGGATACAACATGGGCTACATTGCAAGGTCTGAGCTCAGGCACACAGCACACACACACACCGACCTCAGGATGACTTCCCCGGAAAATCCAGAACGGGAGAGGCGTCGTTGTCTCTTTCTGCCTTCATCCGTACCCACACCCAGTCAAGTTAAGTTTCGCAAAATGTGATGTGCACAATCAGGAGTGCATAAAAAAAAGAGGCACGGCAAAGAAGAAAAAATATGACACGGCACAATGACTTCAGCTCAATGGGTTCAATGTCTTTCAATTTGACCGTGAACTAGAATTGAAAGCCGTGGCTAAAAGTTCGGCCCCAAAAAGTGAAGAACAAGGGGTGTGTGTGTTGCTGTCCGCCTTTGTGTGACATGAAAAAAAATCTACCACCCCCTCGTGCTCACTGCGGCTCCGCAATCTTGGGGTCAGAGTTTCTCTCTCATCATCCACACAAAATTCCCATCTTTTCAAAGACCCAGTGAAAGGCGCCGCAATGGTCAAGATTAGTTTCCGAGTCTGGGCTTGGGAGGAGCTCATTGAATGGGCTCAATTGAGGATTGTCCCCCTCATTGAGAAAAAAAGAAAATTCAATTTCTTCAGCTTGGATACGAGAATGACACGTTGAGGTTGCCTTTAAAAAGAATCATCGTACATTGAATTCATATGCTAATGTAGAAAAAGACCATCATCATATGCCAAATTTCATCAATGAATGCTCACACCCGTAGCTTTGCCTGCAACCCCAAAGCCATTCATCACCCCCGTTAATTAACCCGGGCAGACCCCAGCAAATTCCCAATCCCAGGTCCCGGGGAAAGAAACGGGAAAAAAAGAAAGCAATAAATCCTAGGCAAGAAAAAAAAGGACACACACCCTCTCTTCCCGCAGACACGGAAGTTTTTTTTTTCTTTAAGATCAAGGGGGAGAAAACACTCACACACACGCACGCAAGTTTTTAGCGTTACCGGTGGTTGGGCTCGGGTTTCATAACCGAGGGGAACCTAGACAAGAACCGAAAGAAAGTCTTGTCTTTCAGCTCCAGTCTAGCATCGCCGTCAGCTTTTGGTGCTGTTGCTTGCGCAGCGCGCACGGAGTTCTTGTTCGGGATAGCAGACTCTGGGCCGAGTCTGAAAGGGCTTTAGTCAAAGTCCAATTCTCAATCCCCAACAAAGATTAAGGATGGATTGCGTGCGTGCAGTGCGTGTTCATTGTTGTTGACCGCTTGTGAAAAGATGGGAGGAGGAGGAGGAGCAGGCCTCCAATGTCAATCTTGACATGTGAAGCTGAACGAGCAGTGTAGCAATTGCATGGGATCTCACTCTCACTTCCATCACTTTTTTTTTTTTTTTTTTCCGTTGTTCCCCTTCTGGCATGTGCTTCCAAGTCACGGGCTCAGCAAGGCCTGCGCTCTGCCACACCACCCACCCATTCGGCCCCAAAGCCCCAAGAACTGTGGCCCTCCCTGTTGGTTCACGGTCATTTTCAGCTCCCGTCCCCAAACACACTCTCTCTAATCAACAACAAGAAATGACCCAGATGCACGTCATCCATCACTTCGTGTTCTGTCCAGGTACCAGAACCTCTCAGGAACCTTTCTGCACCTCGCGACTCCTCACAACTTGGCATTCCAATCATGACACTAGACTTGAACGTCACCAGCTGGTACTTTGAAAGTAATTCAATGTGTGAAATTTTTATCATGTTTTTAAACAGAAGCTCTTTTTCATAGACAATTCGCCCTTTTTTACGAGTTTTTTTGACTACTCGTTTTTTGTTTTCTTTTTGCCTCGCCATGGATCAACTCTCATCCTTGGCCAAGGCCTCACGGGACCTCTCTCCCTTCCCTTCCACCTCCACTTTTGTTTTCGCCTCGCCTCGTCTCGTCTCGCGCTCGTCTGAGAAAAAAACAATAACTGTACTGTGACTGTATTCGTGGCCCATGCTCCCGTCCAAACTCAGGTACCGTGCCTCCTCGCGTAGGTAGTAATAGTCGTAATAATGGTGGTGTCCTCAGGTTGCCCTTGTCCGTCCCGTCTTTCCATGCCGAAACTAGAGTACACACACGCCCTGACCTGAGCTGAGCCTGATGATTGATTGATTGATTCATCAAATCAATTGAATGAATGCCCCGAAACAAGACCCAAATCCCGCGCGAAATCCGGGCCAATCCAGGCCGTGACAAACAAAGAAGCGAGTCCATGGTATCATAACGTTATCAACAACGCCGCCAGCCATGAGTGCAGAAAAGAACAGAAAAACAATGGAAGATCAACACAAATTTTGACTCAAGACTCTCGAGTCCGCTAAATGTCCTTTCCTTTCCTTGTAAAAGCAATCAATGCGTGCTGCCAATTGCAGCAAAAACAAACGCTCAATGATGATATGATGTGATGTGATGCCTCTCGTGCGCCGCCCAATGTACATGATTGATTGATGGCAATCCTGCCAGATGATGCATGCTCCATGCATCCGATATTCGTTGCAGTAGTGGGGTATAGCTGTTTGTTGGTATGCGTGATATGGGTATCGAATCATTTACCACCCCTTGGAGTGGTATCCGTCGCTGGCCTCCTTGGAAAAGTATTGGTTCCAGCTGCTCGCGTTCACGTCCTCGCTCTTCTTCATGCAGGGCTTCTCAGGGTACTGCTTGAGGTTGGCCACATCGTGTGATGTGTGCCTTCGCTTGAGCACCGCGTTGGCCGTCGACGACTTTTGTTGTCGCTCCCAGAGGAGATGACGGCGCAGAGACTCGGTCAGTTCAGTGGCAAGCATGTTGCGGCGTGTTGTCCGAGGCGACAGGGCAGCCTGAGCCTGAACGTGGCTGGGTCCAACCATGATGGGCTGTGCATTAGATCGTGGCACCTCATGGATGGGCTTGAGACCGGGTCCGCGCATGCCCTTCATCATAAGAGGGGCCTCGTCAGAGTCGTTAGGCGAGGCACCCAGTGAAGGTCCATGGGCCATGCGAGATCGGGGAATGGCAGATGTGGATTGCGACGCGTGGTTGCCCAGAGTGCGTGCGCGATCGTTCTGAGCGAGCATGAGAGTGATAAGAGACCGGCGTGATGTCAAGTTGGGCTTGGAGTCAACTCGCTGGAAGAACTTGTCATCCATGCTAGACTTGTTGCTCTCCTCCATAGAGTCCTCCCAGTCCGACGAGTCCTCGTCATCATCGATGGCGCTCTCGTCAATGTAGTCAGTGTCTGAATCCACGGCGGCCTCGTCGTCAATGGTTCGGGTCATGACATTATTACTGAAAGAGGTCTGCTTCTTGCGGGGTGACAGCAGAGAGCTGGGTCGCGACGAAGCCAGTGCGCTCTTGAGAGAGCCGTCCTCTTCAGATGAGCCTCCAATCTGGAACATGGGCTTCTTGATGATGGGAATGACGGGCTTTCCGTTAGGCAGGCTCTGGTCCTGCTCACTGGATGAACAAGAGCCACCGAGCGCAAACCGCGCGGGCTTCTTAGACTGCACAGGCTTGGCGGCAGGCGACGAGGTGGGCTCGGGGATCGCGTCTGATGAGGACTGGGCGGTGATGGCAATGGTTCGGGGAATCGGCATCTGGGAAGGCGAGAAGCCACGGACGACGGTGGTACGGGAAAGGCTCTGGGGTGATGATTGGGCTGAGGCCTCGGACACCTCAGTAGTCGACTTGGCAGGTGACTGCGACTCGGTCGTGGTAGATCCAGAGCGCTCAAAGGGTGGGGGCGCGGGTAGTGAGTCTTTTGAGACGGGGGCGATCTGAGGAGGAGCAGAGAGAGGACCCTTGTCCTTGACGATGGACACAATCAGCTTCTCAAAGTCATCAGAGCTGATGTGACGCTCGCGCTTGCTCCTTGTGCTAGTGCACGAGTCCTGTCTTCGTACTCGGGGGCGAGCGATCTCGAGAGGTGCAGACACAGAAGTAAAGTCGACGGCCTCCTCATCTACGAGAGACTCGACGCTGCCAGAGAGTTGGGGAAGATCGTGTATCCGTGTCTCGGAGGGAATGTTCTGGGGAAGGGTCTGTGTGTTCTTTTCCTCGTTATCGACAACAAATGTTTCTCGCTGCCATAGACGCCAGCTAAGGTTCTCGAGTCTTCGGCCTTGCTCAACGGAGTCTGCGCATCGAGAAAAGACTGACTTGTCAGCATTCACCGGTGAACCACGTCTTGGGTGTGACTTACCAGTCCACATGCTGTAGAGGTTGGCGGGATTGCCAGTGTCGACCTTGTGAATGACGTTTGCATCCACAGTCAAGACGTGTGTATCCAGTCGATAGGGCATGATGGGCATAACCTGTCGATTACTCGACGGGGTGATGCTGGGTGTCGGTGTAGTAGATGTCGGGATAGAGTCAAAGTGCAATCGAATGCAGTTGAGAGAATTCGCAGAGTTCGTCGGTGGTAGTAATCGTGACTGAGACCGACAATGCGCCAGAGTGTTGGTGAAGTTGGTGTTCGGCGGTGTTGAAGTCGCGTTCGGCGAGGTCAATGCTGCTGGTGGCGGTAGGAAGAGTTGTCGGGAAGGATGCTGGGGTTCATGGGGATCCTCGAGTAGACATGCAGAGTCGATTGCTGTCTGGTGCAGGATCGTCAACTTTACAGCTCAAGTTCAGTACAGCGTAGTTTGGTGTATGTGTATGTGGAGGAGGACGACAGAGTCCGGGGGGGGATCAAACATAGATATTCTTGTTTGGGTTGTGTGCGAACTTGGGAAGCAAGACGGATGGGGGAAGGGAGTCGCGGTGTGTGCTTTGTGTAAATGGAGCGCACGAGGTCCGGGGGGGTGTGGGAGGTGGGAGCCACAGGGGGTCAAGGTACGTACCGCACGGGGTGTGCGACAGGAAGAGAGGGTGGGCCACGGCCACGGCTCAGGTTGAAGTCTCTCAGTACAAGTCGGAGGTACCGCGGCGGAGGAACTTCTAGGTGCCTTGAGGAAAAATCTACTGGGCAGGTGCCAGTGGGCGCTGGAGTGCGCTGGAAGAGGAGGAGCGAGTCGAGTGGGGTGGGGGTCCGTAGAATAAGAAAAGAGGAGTGTGGGCAGTCGGATTGAGGCGGTAGCAGGTGCAGTGCAGCGCAGCGCAGTGGGGGGTGAGGTGGCGGAACAGGCGTCGCTCATCCGTACCTCTCCTCTGGCTCAGAGTCTCCAAGGCCAGGACGCCCTTCTGAGCCAGCCAGCCAGAAGACCCGCGATTTCCAGGGAGAGCGAGGGCCTGTGCCGGCGACACAGCGCACAAGGACAGGGCTTCTGCCAGGGGGAGAGCACGGAGCACAGCGAGCACAGCACGCACGGGTGGAGGTGGCAGAGAGGGGGAGGCGAAAAGTCAGCCTGCTGACCAGTTCCACGGGGCCTTGCCTGAAGAGGCACTTGTTCCTCTCCTCGTGCTCAAGCGGCCCCAAGGTGGAGCTCAAACGGGTTTAGATCGTCAAAGATCCGCTAAGCTTCAAAGGGCTTCTTCAGAGTTGCCTTTTCGGGTAGCAACCTTGAAGCCTTGGGTGGCTGCATGCCCTTTTTAGCGTCCGTTTTCACTCCCGAGACCGCATCCGTCCTCCGTCACCCGAAAGCGGCAACCGTTCTGTTCTTCCCTCCCTCTCGGAGTTCCCTTGAACTGCCATGCACTCTTCCCGATGGAGCTGCGCTATGGAAGATGCCGATGCGTTCCTCTGGTCCGTTTGGAATCTCGAACGTGGACGTGGCCGCTGGCTAGTCACGAGGCTACTCGCCAGCCCAATTCCCCTCAAACGGTTCCGTCGTGAGCAGAGCACATCCCTGACCGTCAGAGCCTCGAACGTCGCGCGAATCGGGCAGCTGAGCCCAGATGCTCCCAGAACTGAGGGCGACCCTGAATTTACCAGGGCAAGGCCACGCCAAAAGACCCCCACACACCTACCGGGACTCTTGTCCAGAGTTCCCCGAGGCTGGGCTCGCGGATGAGTGGCCCGCTGGCCGCTCGCTACAGTACCTCAGCACCTACTCATCAGAGACCGGTCTGAGGCCCCATCGCGAGTCACGTTGGTCACCACGCATTCTGGGGCAATCTCGCCTCGCCTTGTTCTGGCCCGCGACGACCAACCCTCGTGATATTGACGCGCGGATGTTATACCGATGGAGCAATAAGTCAAAAAAGACTAGAGGATGACTTGCTGAGTTGGCATGGCACATGAGATACCCCTATGAACCAGAGAAGGACCCTGAGTCTGAGTCTGAATGGCATTGGACTCTATCCGCCTTTGTCTCGTCACTTCTCAGTCTTTCTCACGACTTCAATTGGCCCGCTCTAGGCCAGGCTCCCGCCGGTACTGGCGAATTGATGCAACAATCAAAGGGAAGCCCGGGATTGGAAATGTGACGTTGATTCTCGACCAAGCAGCAGCCCTGGAGGAGCAAAGGTCCAAGAGGATCCATTGACTCCAATCCCAATCCAATGGCCCTGACCGACCCGCCAGGTGACCCCGTGATGGTGACGAGCCCCAGGTTTCGCCGTCCGTCATCCGCAGCACACTGCACCTCGCCTCCGCAACCTGCCACTGGCCTTCCAGTGACCTCTCCTAGATTACGCCGGCGACTCGACACGACAATGGAAACACAAGCGGGTGATGACTGATGACGGCGTCGCTGCGCCTGACCCCGGAACTTCTCCCGATGGGACCGAGTCGAGCGTCGAGTGTCAAGAAGGATGCGGTTGAGCTGTAACCATCCGTTCGTCCTCCAGTCAGGCAGACGTCGCCTCCTGTCTGCCGCGCTGAGACGCCCGAGATCATGGGATGTCATGATCACGGATGTATACCGAGCACATCAGACCAGAAGCCGCTGTGTTGCGGAATTCCAATGATTTTCCGAGCCTTGGGTGACGGACGGTGCCTTGCCTGGGGTAGGTCACCTGGAAACTCTACGCCACTGTCAACGGCTTGATAGCAAAATCAAGAAGGAAGCCTTGACGCCTGGCAGGCCTGAGGCCCAGTGAGGCCTCTGTCGTCATGTTCAGGGGCGCTTCTCCCAGGGTCCTGGCGGCTCAGCGCTTCAGGGCTGGGTCAGCAGACGCGCTCTACCGTCACATCAGCCATGCCATCCATCCCATCTCACGACGCTTGCCAGCGCATAAAACTGTCTCTCCAGCCGCATGACTGATTCACCTTTGGGCCTTTTTTTCCTTTTCTTTGCCCGGGCTGCAAGGTAAGTCGTGACCCCGGGTCGTACGGTTGCGCAGCGATCCTCGCTGCTTGTCTCGGCGCCGCTGCTCGACCATCAAGTTTCCTCAGTGACTCGTCAGTTTTCAATGCGCCGACGCGCTGGGTAGCCTTGGGCATTTGCATCATTGCCTTGCCTTGCTTTGCTCCAGCTCTACCGCTGGCGGGACGCTATGAGCTTCCCCGGCGCCACGATCGCGCGCTAGCCGTTGCCTTGGATCGTTTCTGTTGTTTGCTGCATGTTTTTTCATGTTTTTTGCTTGTCAAAAACTGGTTCAGTCTGAGGCCCGCGACATTGAGGCTTGCGACATGCTGCGAGGCGGGTGGCGTGTCTTGACAGTTATACGGTGAAATGAGCTATCCATGGCATGGCTCGTCAATGATGAATTGGCCCCTGGCTAGTCCAGAACTCGCTACCAGCCAAGGGCGCATCTCGATCATCTTTCCCGCTGGGTGGTCTTAATAATCGCCCTGCATCGTGAGATCTCGCTGCTACCACTACCGTTGTTCTCTCCCTTGAGCCCCACGAACTGCTGCATGCCAACGACGGCAGACCGGGATGAGATTTGGATGTTGACCCGGGCCATGTCGGCAGTTGACTCAAGAGTTGAGCTTTCACTTCAACATTCGAGTCTGCGAGACGACAACTACATAAGCTGATCAACCCCTGAGCAATAATCATGCCCGAGGTAATGCGCACATCTATCCTCATGCCCGGCTTGGCCAGTCAGCGACTGAGGCATTGACGTCTCGGCAGACGTCTGTCCCACTGCCCAATGCCCTGGCCGGCTTGTCTACATCCAGTACCTCCGGAACGTGGGTTCTTGTTGAGCCGGTGCGGTGGGCAGAGCGAGTTTTCCGGATGAGGTATTATTGTCAACAACATGGCAGCTTCACTTGTGCGATACCTAGCGAAGAGGGAGGGGCAGAGAGAGGGTAGGGCAAGATAAAACCACCGAGACTAGAACGTCTAGAGAAAAGCACAGCACAAAACAAAGGTGAGGTGAGTTGAGCTAATAATTGACCTTACGAATCGTAACATATCCCACCAGAAGAGCTCACCTTGGTGCCAACACTTGTCCCCCGCGCGGGCCGATAAGCGATAAGAGCTCTTTTTCCCCTCTTTTATTGGGTCCGTTGGACCTCTCACACCTCTCGTCTCGGTCAGTCGGGCGGTGTCTTGCTTGCTTGGCTGTCGCTCCCTTGCCCTCGCTCCTGACCTGCGTCACCACGACAAGGTTGGCTTTGGCTCGTGAAGCTGGCGCCATAATAATTTCCCCCCCTTCACGGAATCTGGTGAGACGACATCGTCCGTTGAGTTTGCTGGCTGTGCTCTGCTGGTGCTCTGTTCTCTTCTCCTATTTTACTACTTACATGTAAGCTTCACGCACTTTCCGGATCATGTACTATTACTGAATGTCTTCTCTTTCTTATCTACAGATCTTCGCCTGGCCCCTCCATTCTCTAACTGGGCCCATCTTCGACATCCTCAACAAGCTCTGGCAAAGCATTCCTATACCCTATTATCTTTTGACCGACCGACCGATACCTGCCTCGTCCTTCAACGTCCTTTCCGCCATCGCCGAATCCAAAATGGCTCCCAAAAAGAAGATTGCTGTCATGACCTCGGGAGGTGACTCTCCCGGCATGAACGCTGCCGTCCGCGCCGTAGTGCGCATGACGCTTCACATGAACTGCGATGCCTACTGTGTCTATGAGGGATACGAAGGCTTGGTGCAGGGCGGCGACTTTATCAAGCAGATGCAGTGGGACGACGTTCGAGGCTGGCTCTCTGAGGGTGGTACTCTGATCGGTACTGCCCGGTGTATGGCTTTCTACGAACGTCCCGGTCGCTTGACGGCCGCCAAGAACATGGTTCTCGCTGGCATTGACGCTCTGATCATCTGCGGAGGTGACGGCTCCCTAACTGGTGCCGACAAGTTCCGCGCTGAGTGGCCTTCTCTGCTGGAGGAGCTTGTCCAGGATGGCCAATTGACAACCAGCCAAGTCGAGCCTTACCAGCACCTCAACATTGTTGGTCTTGTCGGATCCATCGACAATGATCTTACTGGAACTGATGCCACAATTGGCTGTTATTCGGCTCTCGCACGCATTTGCGAGATGGTTGACTACATCGAGGCCACTGCTTCTTCGCATTCGCGCGCCTTTGTTATCGAGGTCATGGGACGGCATTGCGGCTGGCTGGCCCTCATGGGTGGTGTCGCAACTGGTGCCGACTTTGTCTTTATTCCCGAGAGACCTAGGGAGCATGACTGGCAGGAAGATATGAAGGTGGTGGTTCAAAGGGTGAGTGCCTGACTGACATCATATGATATCCATGATGATCGCGCTAACGACTTACAGCACCGGAGTCTCGGAAAGCGCAAGACCATTGTCATTGTTGCCGAGGGTGCTCGCGACAAGGACGGTACCAAAATCACTGCCGAGGAAATCAAGGACCTTCTTGCCGACAAGAGTGAGGGTGGTCTTGCTCTCGATACTCGTATCACCACTCTTGGTCATGTCCAGCGAGGTGGAACGGCTGTCGCCTATGATCGGATGTTGGCTACCCTACAGGGTGTCGAGGCCGTCAAGGCGGTTCTCGATGCGACCCCGGAGACAGAGACGCCCTTCATCGCTATCAACGAAAACAAGATCGTCCGCAAGCCTCTAATGAAGGCTGTCGCTGAGACCAAGGAGCTTGCCAAGGCTGTCGACGCCAAGGACTTTGAGAAGGCCATGTCTCTTCGAGATGCCGAGTTCTATGATCAGTGGAACTCTTATATGCTGACCACCAATGTCATGGTGGACGACCAGAAGCTGCCTGAGAAGGACGTAAGTTTAATAATTCCTTTTCAAAATCTATGCTGACAGATTAGCGCATGAGAATTGGCTTCATCAACGTCGGTGCCCCTGCCGGTGGCATGAATGCTGCCGTGCGTGCCGCTGTGGCATACTGTATCTCCCGAGGCCATGAGCCCATGGCTATTCACAACGGTTTCGCCGGCTTTTCCAGGCATCACGGCGATAAGCCCTTTGGATCCATCCGTCCCTTTGACTGGCTCGAGGTTGACGGCTGGGCCAGCAAGGGTGGTTCCGAGATTGGCACCAACCGAGAACTTCCCAATGAGTCTGGCATGGAGTTGATTGCCAACCTGATCGAGGACTACCACTTTGATGCTCTGTTCATTGTCGGTGGTTTTGAGGCCTTCCACTCCATCTCTCAGATGCGCAAGGCTAGAGACCAGTACCCCTCGCTCTGCATCCCCATGTGTCTGCTTCCCGCCACCATCTCCAATAACGTTCCTGGAACTGAGTACTCGCTTGGCTCAGACACCTGTCTCAATGAACTCGTCAACTACTGCGACAAGATCAAGCAGTCAGCTTCTGCCACCCGTCGCCGTGTGTTCGTCATCGAGACTCAGGGAGGTCGCTCCGGTTACATTGCTACCCTGAGTGGTTTGGATGTTGGTGCTTCCGCCGTCTACATCCCCGAGGAGGGTGTCAGTCTCGAGATGCTCAACTCGGATGTCAACCACCTCAAGGAAGTGTTCAAGAAGGACAAGGGCCAGTCCCGCGCCGGACGTCTGATCCTGGTCAACGAGAAGGCCAGCAAGGTTTACAACGCCAAGCTCATTGCAGACATTATCCGTGAGGAGGCTCACGACCGATTCGAGAGCCGAGAGAGCATCCCTGGTCACGTCCAGCAGGGTGGTGTTCCCTCGCCCATGGACCGTTGCCGAGCCGTCCGTCTGGCCATCAAGTGCATCCAGCACCTCGAGGGCTTTGGCCGTAACGCTCACAACCACGTTAAGAAGGATCCTCGGAGCACGACTGTGATCGGCATCCAAGGGTCGGAGGTTGTGTTTACGGAGATGAAGGACCTGGAGGAGAATGGCACCGACTGGCCGAACCGAAGACCCAAGGTCGCCCACTGGATAGGACTATCCGAGGTGGTCAACATGCTGGCGGGCCGGCCCGAGTACCCGACCCCTGAGAAGAGCCTGACAGGGCTGATCGCCAAGGACACAAAGCGTGGCCTGTAAGGTTGTGATGCTGGCCGGGCGTTTGATAGTATTGCTTAGTTGGCCTTTATGGCCTCACATTGTCGCTCCTACATGTTTAATGCTAGCACAGTAGTGAATCGTTTAGTTTTTGGAGTCTTTTGGTCAAGGGTATTGAACTTGGTGTATTATAGTTCCCTCAGTTGCGCCATTCGTTATGGGCTTCTGTTTCGTCGTCACTCGCGTCAGACGTGTTCAGGATAGTCTTGCTTTTCTCCTAGTGAGTAATAGCACACCATTGATACCATCATGGATGGCTTGTAAATCGCAAGGAGCCGCCAGTGCAGTACGTTAGAAGTGTCATTCGGGGAGGACTCAGTTGAGACAGGCGAGACGGGGAGAACAGGGTACTACGACTACAGCGCAAATCCCGAGGCATGGGACATTTATGAGATGGAGAAACATCTTTACTGCTCTATTAATTAGCCTTCATCCTACCCCTCTCTTAGCTTGCTGCATGTGCAGGCCATGGCGATGGTCAGTGCTGGTCATGGTGTTGGGTAGTGAGATCGCCAGTGTCCACGATGCCCAAACTGGGGTCACGATGGTGCTTTCGGCATCACGATAAGGCACTAGATCTCGGGTAAGCGACAGTAAGCTATAAGTCAGGCATCATTGTATCAATATTTCCAGAGTTAGCTCCTCGTATGATCAACTAGTTGGTCCCAGTACCGCAGCGTAGATACTCAGACGGCGGGCGGCACTGTCAACACCACTCGAAGCCCTGCACCGAGGCAGGGGTGACGGCCTAGATAGAGTCAAACATTTCGGGCGAATGTATCATGCAAAGCTCCCCAAATCGGCTATATCGTGTGTTGCTACGGCAGCCACTTCTGCTGTTGGCATCGCGAAAACCATAACCTGCAGCTCCGTGATGCTTCATATCTGCAGACAGCCTCGTCGTATGTACGGGTCCACCTCTGTACACGTCACTCCAGCTTGACTTTTACTGCATATGCAGAGATGAAAGTGAACTTGAGCGATAGCCAGCGGTTCTCGTCTGTGAGGGGGGGCTCGACGACACATTCTACGATGGTTTTGCACAATGCTGCAGTCATACCGTTTTTGAACTCGCTGTCAGGGTCTAGAAGGACCTAAGGACCCTTAGATCTCAAAATGCACACACCCATGGGGTCGTCCACCGGGCAAAGTGCATGGCAACACGATACTAGGCCCAATGGTCCCCAGCCCTTTAGGCCGCCTCAATATTGATATTCTAGAAGCCTCATTCTGTCAACCACTCATATAGGGGGTACCTGCATGGACCCGTGCAACTAACTGTTGGAGACGGACGAAATAAGCATCCACATGGCTCGCAGGTTAGAATCGAACCCTCAGCGCAGATCAGAGTAGATCCTCAAGCCCAAGAGCCGTGTTCATCTCCACGTTGACCTGACGTGTAGGGTAGACGCTGAGGAACTGACAGGAACACAATGCCTCAGATCCTTCCCCTAAGATCCTTGGCATGAAGCTTGACTGAAACAAAACTTTCCTTACAATCCCTTGTAAATTGATTTGCATCCTTGTTTCTTCCAATTCCACTTCTTGACATCTATCGGAAGCATGTGTGCGGCGAAGCGGGAGAAGAATCTAGATTAATTGCGCCCTGTTACCCTTGATTTTACGCCTGTCCAAGTACCGAGAGAGAGCCAGCCTGTGTGGGCGGCCAAGCCGCAGCATGTGATGGATGACGATGGAACCATGGAACGGCGCCAGAGTAAGAAAAAAAAAAAAGGCACCAGCAGGATTGACAAGGCATTGACAGCTAACAAGGCTTACGAATGAGCAGACGCAAAAGCCTCATCGGGCTCTAGAGTGGCTACCAAGGCGGCGGTCAGGCTTCTTTGATGGCAGCGACATCCCCGTCTGCTTTTTACTTTGTGGGCTCTGGCTCCAGACGATACCCAACAAGCAGACGAGCGGATCAGAGCTTCTTTCAGCGAGTCCAGCTCTTCCTGGTCGATGACGACGATCCCTGTTTAGAGATTCCAGTGTCAATGCCCGACACTGGCAGGATAGGTCGTACTCCATCGCCGATCCCGACCGGCAATGATTTGCATGCAACGGCTTCTGTGAGCGAGCACTCGCATCCTTCTCTCTACAGTATGATTATCAGCTCAGTTATCATCCGGACCTTTTCTCTCGAGTTCACCGAAGCCGAGCCTCGACTTGACGGGTGATTCGCTGACACCGGGCGATGTGGCGCCGGCAGGGGGTGTTTCTGAGCCCTGCTCTGGGCTTCCATCCAAGCACCAAAGGGCCAAGGGCCAAGGTCCCAAGGTCCAAGACCAAACAGGACCAAGGGCCAAAAGCCGGGGAGGCTGTGTGAGCTCCTGCACCATTGCGTCACTACAACTCCACTCCACAGCCGGGCCTTGTTGTAAGAAACGAGCTTTCGTGGGGATTTTGGTTTTGGTAACTGGGATCAGAATCTAGTTCGAGGCAACAAAAGAAAAAGGGAATTTCCAGTCCAAACAGACACACAGACACGGATGGACAGGGAAGACATCGGGAGAGCAACATACGCCAGGGCTCTCGGCAACGCCCTTTGGGCAGACACGAGAGGGAGAGGGAGAAAAAAAAAAGCTTGAGGCAGAGTCAAAGTCGTCAGGCTGGCAGGTCTCATGTCCTTCCCGGCTGCGCAACTGACGACGGTCTGACCCTCCATCACGACGGTTCGCGTGGGCAAAGGTGCCGGCTCATTGGGCCGCCATGACATCCCTCGTTGGTGATGGGTCGCAAATAGGGCATTTTGGGGTCGCAGAGTAGGCAACCTGGCTTGGCCTGTCTTGCAAGTTCCATCCAGGGCTGGCCGGCGTGATAGAAGATGGATGGTATCAAGTCTTTTGTCGCTTTTGGCGCCAACAAAACCCTCTTGAAGACCTCGTTCAAGTTTTGACTCGATCTCATCTGGTCTCTTGAATCTCAACACCACTCGACATTTATTCGACAACCAAGACAAAAAAGATCATCCCTCTTAGGCTTCCCTTCCCTTCCCCTCCCGTCCCGGTCCGCTGCCACCATCTTGAAAAACAAACAACAAGCAAGGACAAAGAAGATCCCCGCTTTTGCCCAGCAGCAGCGCAGCGCAGCTCCCGCACTCGCTCTCATCCAAGCCCAAGCCCAGTACCCAGCCCCTCCACTAAGGTCGCGGCTGACACCCTATCGTTGGCCGGGGGTCCCTTTCATCATTGCTGTCGGATGACGACGTTGCTTGCTCCTTGCTCACCCTGATTTCCCTGCGGCGTCTTGCGGCGTGCGGCGCCATTAAACCCACCTGACGCTCGCAGTTTCTCTTCTTTTTCTTCTTGGCTGCTCTGATTCTTTACTTCTTCTTTTCCTTCTTCAACAAACATCGCATTTCTCTTTCTAGGTTTTGGATTTGCGGCCTGTTTCTTGGGTTTCTTGACAACGCCTCCTCCTCGAGCTTGAGGCTCACACCTATTACACATTACACCGAGACCCCACCTTGTGTTACAACAACAGCCATCCATCTCAGCGCTCGTATAATACGAAGCGGCAGCCTGCCTAACTGACTGATTGACTCGGTCTTGCTTGCAAATTTTGCATCAACAAAGAATCAGCATCTTACCACATATCCTTTGACAAAATGTCCCGCGTCAGGACCACCGACTTTGAGGAGAGGGACTACTACCCAGCTCCTCGCCGCTCTGCCCCAGAAGGCCTCGATGAAGTCGACTTTCGTCGTCGCACAGTCACTATTAGCCCGCCCGCTCGGGAGGAGTCTCGCACGCCCGCCTTTCTGAGGGAAGATGTTCGCCGAACCGAAGCTGGTCCCATGGTTCTCCGCCAGCGTCAGGTTGAGACCATTGACCGACATCGACCTAGAAGCCCCAGCCCAGTTGCCCGTGTCAGAGAGGAGCGGATCATCCGGAGACCTCGCAGCGTCTCCCCTCCTAGCTCTCATGAACACGAGCATGAGCGTTCCCGCACCAGAGTCATTGAGCGAGAGCGTGTTAGGGAGCCTTCTCAGCCACCAAAGAGAGCCCCTTCTCCCGCGCGTGTTGTGAGATATATCGAGCGACCCAAGAAGTCGCCTTCTCCCCCTCCTCCTCCTGCTGTTGAAGAGCGTGAGCGAATCCGCACTCGTATCGTCGAGCGCGAAAAGGCCCCATCCCCTCCTCCTGCCCCTAAGCCCTCTCCTCCTCCTGCTCCGCCACAGACTATCCGCGGACCAACGATTGAGCGTGAGGTTATCACTCACTACCGAGATATCGACCATGGTAAGCGGCTCAGATTATTCTTATTGTTCTGATCATAAGCTGACTCTTCTAGGCATGATCAAGGCCAAGCCCCCTACCCCTCCCCCTCCGCCGCCCAAGCCCCGTGCTCCCTCTCGGGTGCGAGAACGGGAGACTGATATTGATATCTCCCTGTCCAAGAACAAGACCGAGGTGGACATTTCGCGAACAACTCGAACCCGATCTCAGAGTCGTGAGCGTCGATCTCACTTCCATGATGATGAGATCGTGCTTCGAAGGGAGCCAGAGGCGCCTCGACGCCGAGCTCAGTCAGCTGCCCCGTTGCCCACACCCAGCGCTGTTGATGAGGAGGGAGACTATCTCACCAGCAAGATTGATTCCCGTGGCAAGATGGGTGAGGCCTGGGGCGGTGCCACCAAGGACTGGACCATTGTAGATGTCCCTCCAGGCACTGAGCGCATTCGCATGGACGGCATCGGTGGTGGTAGCACTGACACTCACTGGACGAGGTACAGCGGTGTCCGAAGGAGCCAGTTCATCCCCGAGAGAGATGGTGCGCCGGCTCCTGCCCCCGCTCCCGCTCTGCCTCCTCCCAAGGAGCCTACTCCTCCCCCGACCCGTGATCGCCTCAGTGTGTCTGTCTACGACCGTGAGCGCGAGATTGAGATTGAGAGGACTCGGGAGCGATCCCGGCCCCCTGCTCCTTCTCCCGCGCCTCCCAAGGACATGTGGACTGAGATCACCAAGGACCTGGTCGTGCGCGAAGCCATCGAGGAGGTTGGATACGAATATGAGGAGACCAAGGAGTTCTTCTACATCATGGACTATCTTAAATATGTAAGTCACTCTGATCGACACAACACGCTGGACTCAGACTAACAGTTGCAGGATGATGTTCTTCACTTGGTAGACATCTCTGATGAGATTCGACGAGCCCGGAAGCAGCGCGCACGAGAACTCGAGTGGGAGAGAGAATACGAAGAAGACTGGGAGCGCACCCGTCACCGTCACCACGGCCCTCGATGGGACGAGATCACTGAGCGCGAGATGGTCTATGACAGCCGCCCTCCCCGAGGCTACCTGCGATAAGTTTGCTTGATGCGTTCGGCGTTGTCAGGCATGGGATGGTCACGACGTTTCCCCCGTTTAGAAGGACAGAAGCCTATTTTGGATTACGGATACCTATGAAACTACAGGATATTTTCTTTCTTTGAAATGAAAGAGGAAGGGGTACGGGCACAATGTCACGACAAGTTTGGGAGTGACGGGGTTTCCAAGTCAAGTTTTTTCGCATGTTGGTTGGGATTGGTGTACGAACTTATGAAATCACATATAAGCGGGGTGGATGGATGTATGTAGATGCTTGGTACGTACGTATGTTATGAGTTATGACCCAGAAATCATTATAATTATCTACATATCTACACACTCTACGATTTTGACACGCATGGTTGATGAGAAGCTCGTGATAAACTTGAAGCGGGGGTGCCGAGAGGAGGTGACCTCATAGCTCGAGGTACGTGCCGTTCGATTAAATCCGGTTGTTTTAAGGCGGTGCCTTTCCAGGCAGGTACCCCGCCAATCCGCCGAACTCGCCCTGAGAGTACGTACCGTTAGTAGTAAGCGGAAGGAGGGGTTGAGCCGCTGCCCTGCCAGGCGGGTCGAAAAAAACACCGCCGGTGCTGCCACTAAAATTGTATGGGGAGAGCGGCAGTGATTTCTTCTGCCCGCCTGCCTGCCTGGGTGCCTGGCGACTTGAGGCGGTGATGATGGACGAACGGCGGTGACCCACTCGCTGCAGCCATTGCCGGGTTCTGGTATGAACCAAGGCCAAGCAAGAGGAACAATCCAAGAAGAAACGAGTGAGAGGCTTTTGAATACGTCTATCTGGAGGAGGCCTTGACTCTAATCCAATCTGTGTATGCATGCTTTAGTTCGAGCTCACATCTTGGTGTTATTGTGGAGTTGGTCTTATTCAAATGAGTCGCTCTCCATCATGTCAGGGCGGTGATGTGAGTACTGTTTGCACCTATGATACTTGCGTTATCTTTTTTGGCAGATCTATTGCGGACCTTCTAAAGGCCTAAAGATCCCTACGTAGATGGGATGCCAACCCATTCCCTCCACAACCCCGGAGAAGGCCCTAAGATGTTTGTCGATTGATCTCGATGACAACTACTCCGTAGAATCTGATTCATTATTTCACAATGTGTCTGAGTCAGTGAAGGAAGCCGGTATTTTAGCAGACGCAAAACGCTGTCATGAAGTACGTAGTAGCTGTACTTTGATGTGCCGACTGAACTCGGCTAAAGGGGACCCCTGGTCTGGTGTTGGTTATATGCTTCATCAAGCACGCAAGCTCTTTGGTGGTGTATCTTTTGAACTAATTGCACTAAAATGCTGTATGAGAGTGTCCTGGATCGGCCTCGTGAACTCAGTGTGGCTTTCTTGGGCATCGATCATGAATGAGCTGGGTTGGGAGCTTCTGTCTCATGAGCTCATACCCAAGTCCAACACTCGCCTCAGCCTGCCCCGAGCTCTGGGTAGACCCAGATATCGGGAACCCGATGCACAACATCGAGGTCGTGGTGTCTGACGGAGAGTTCAAGGTGGGAGGCCGCAGCAACGGTCCTATCCCTAGACTGACCAACGCTTTGCGCGACGTTGGTGTTACTTGGATGTGTGAGGCTACAAGGAGGAGGACATTATCATGGAGGACCGCCACGTCAAGCCGCCACATTCATCAAGTGCACCACCAACGAGTCAAAGCAGAGCTTTGGGTGTCTCGACGGTCAGGAGGTCGTACAAAGCTCTGATTGCCATGCTGAGGGCCGATGACAATGTACGTGGTGACTTACGTTTGTTTTTCTGTTTCTTTCTAGGGACTTCAAACGGACCCGGTAGTCCGTGTATTGCTAGATGAGTATCACGATGCTGTTGAGGCACTGGATCTAGGTGCGAGGGTCGACGACATGAATGACAACAAGGGGAACTTATGAGGATCCTGAAGAAGAGGCATGCGGTATGGAGGAAATGCATACGAGTCAAGGGCGAGACAAATGACGTTGGGCAAGGGAGCAGCCGATGACAAGCTAGAATATCATGGCAAATCACTCTTCAGCCATGAGGTTCATTACAAGGGGCATGGCTTGGAATCCAATAGATTTGGCTGGACTGTGCGATAGTTGGGCACGAGTCGACCTTTTCCCCAGACTGGACCCCTGGAAGGCAAATTGAAATCCGCGTTAGAGCGAGCAGGGACCCCCGAGTTGACAAGTCAGCTTCAACTGGTGTGCGGCCCGAAGAGTTGCCCATCGTGGGCTTCTTTAATGAGTTTGACCCATCATGGCGGCGCACAGCGGTGGTTGCCGTGGAAGAGTGGGTCGTGGACAATTGCCCAGGAGATTTGTATTTACTTTTTGGAGTCGGTCAATACAAAACAACGGGAATGGGTTAGAAGGGGAAGAGGGGCCTCGAGATGAGTCAAAAGGACTCGAGGTGATTTGATACAAAGTTGTTCAAATTGTCGAGGGATGAGTTGAGCAAAGTTTCTGTAATTGTTTTAAAGACAAGATAGGCATAGACATGGTGCTGTTAGACCCTGCCGTTTCTGAGACGCACACGCACACGGGCAACATTTTGGCTCTCTTTCCATGTGAACTCTGTTGTCTGTACAGCGGTAGGTACCTGCTCATGGGAGGAGGGGGAGGTACTTGCCAGACTGGGGTGTGTGCCGGTGCTGACACTGTGCTTCGAAGGTGGGTGCCAATTTTGTCACCGCGGGGCACAGTCGCCCGTACAGTGCGGTGATGTCGGTCTGCGCCAGGCAGGAGCACCTAAGCGAAGTTCTGCCAGTAAGCAGGAGCTGCTGATTCGCCGAAGAAATGACGGGTCCGCAGCCCTGGGGATGGGCGGTCGGTGTGGAGGCTCTGCGCTGCGTGCGTGCGTGGAAGCACAGTGAAGAAGAATAGGTAGGCGGCGTGCTGGGTTCTGTGACGCGGGAAATCGTCAGTGGGTGATTCAGAGAGTGAGCTGGGTGTGAATGGGAGGGATGATTTAGCTAAGCATTGAAAATTAGGTAGCTTCTCGACAACTGATTGTGTCGAGTCTACACTATTGCTCTTTGTCTCTCTGCCTGCTGCTGTTGCTGCTGCACACCAAGAGCTTCTTCCCCTTCCAGGCTGCCCAGGCCGCTATTTCACCGCGGGACCGTGCACAGTGCATCACAGTGCTAGACCAAGTGGCGGTAGCGAACAAGGCAGGTACCCAGGTGCGGCCCGCTGTGGTCGCTGCAGTTGCAGTTGCCCATCCATCCATCAACTTCTTTGAAAGCCTCTCTCTACCACAACAACAACTTTTTTTTTTCTCACATTCTGCAACTCTCATCTTCTTTGTCCCTCCCTCTCGGCACCCTACCTGCCTTTTTGCCATTCAGCATCATCTCGTCCTCAGACGCCAGAGACGGACAATCACAAACGAACATTTTTGGCTGCGAAGATTCGTTTGACCCTTAATCATTTTTCGCCGACCTACCTACCCTTGGGGGACCCTCATACCCGTTCTTTTCCTCTCCTGGCCTGAGCCCCCCGTCGTGGGAAAAAACCCCCGCCTCTCCGCCTCATCCAGTTCTCTTCCATCCGTCAAACTTGTCGACACGTGCGCCCCAAAATCAAAGGCTCTCTTCTCCCTCCTCTCCAGCCTCTACGACCCTCTGCGCCTCGCTCTCCCTCGACAGACTGTTGAAACCGCATGACGAGACGTTTCTAGACAGCCCAAAATGTCGAGCTCAGAGATAAACCAGGTGCTCGCGAATTCGCTGTCGCCTGGTCAGTTTTCCTTCCCGCTCCCTTCCCCGCCGATTGACGCACCGCACCGCACCGCTCCCGCTGGCGGAGCATCGGACGACGACCATGAAATGTGTACTGACTTTTTCCAGACGCGAACCTCCGAAATGCTGCTGAGCAGCAACTCACCCAGGCTGCCGAGAGCAACTTTGTACGGCGCCCCTGACTCTTGATTGATCCGAACCTGGCTAACCCTCTGCTAGCCCCTATACCTCGCAACCCTCGTCCAAGAACTTGCCAACGACTCTGCCGATGGCTCCATCCGAGCTGCCGCCGGTATTGCTCTGAAGAACGCCTTCACAACCCGAGATTTCACTCGGCATCAAGAACTGCAAGCAAAATGGCTGCAGCAGACTGATGACGATACCAAGAACCGGGTCAAGGAGCTGACACTCCAGACCCTGAGCTCCTCAAACACACAGGCCGGTACTGCCGCCGCCCAGGTCATTTCATCCATCGCCGCCATCGAGCTGCCCCGTGGCCAGTGGAGCGACCTTTTGCCCTTCCTGGTCAAGAATGTCAGCGAGGGTGCCGACCACCAGAAGCAGGCTTCTCTCACTACCATCGGTTACATCTGCGAAAGCCAAGACTCGGAGCTCCGCATGGCCCTAGTGGCGCACTCGAACGCTATCCTGACCGCTGTTGTTCAGGGTGCCCGAAAGGAGGAAGCCAACGGCGAGGTTCGTCTTGCCGCCATCACCGCCCTTGGTGACTCGCTCGAGTTTGTCGGCAACAACTTCAAGCATGAGGGTGAACGAAACTACATTATGCAGGTCGTCTGCGAGGCCACCCAGGCCGAGGATTCGCGGATACAGCAGGGTGCCTTTGGCTGCCTCAACCGAATCATGGCCCTCTACTACGAGAACATGCGCTTCTACATGGAGAAGGCTCTGTTTGGTCTGACCATTCTCGGTATGAAGTCTGAGGATGAGGATGTTGCCAAGCTGGCTGTCGAGTTCTGGAGCACCGTCTGCGAGGAGGAGATCTCCATCGAGGACGACAACGCCCAGGTCGAGAGCTCTGACCAGATGCGCCCCTTTTACAACTTTGCCCGTGTTGCCGCCAACGAGGTCGTGCCAGTTCTTCTCACCCTCCTTACGAAGCAAGATGAGGACGCCACCGACGACGAGTACAACCTGTCGCGCGCATCCTATCAGTGCTTGCAGCTGTACGCCCAGGCCGTTGGTGCTACCATCATCGCCCCTGTGCTCCAGTTTGTCGAGAGCAACCTCCGCCATGAGGACTGGCACAACCGAGACGCCGCTGTGTCGGCCTTTGGTGCCATCATGGAGGGTCCCGATGAGAAGACTCTGGACCCTATCGTCAAGCAGGCTCTTCCCATCCTTATTAGCATGATGGAGGATCAGTCCCTGCATGTCAAGGACTCGACTGCTTACGCCCTCGGCCGAATCACCGAGGCCTGCTCTGAGGCTATTGACCCCCAGACTCAGCTGCCTACCCTGATTGAGTCTCTGTTCAAGGGTCTTCTCAGCAATGCCAAGATGGCTCCTTCTTGCTGCTGGGCCCTGATGAACCTGGCTGAGCGCTTTGCCGGCGATCTCGGCGCTGCTACCAACCCCATCACTCCCCACTTCAACCAGGCTGTCAGCTCCCTGCTCGACGTGACTGCCCGTACGGATGCTGACACCTCGGTTCGAACTGCTGCTTATGAGGTCCTTAACGTCTTTGTGCAGAACGCTGCTTCCGAAAGCCTGCAGCCTATTGCCTCGCTCTCGGACGTCATCATCAAGCGACTCGAGGAGACTGTGCCCCTGCAGAACCAGGTCGTCAGCGTTGAGGACAAGATTACCCTCGAGGAGATGCAGAACAGCCTGTGCACTGTTCTTCAGGCCATCATCTCTCGCCTCGACAAGGAGATCATTCCTCAGGGCGACCGCATCATGCAGATTCTCCTCCAGATCCTCAACAGCGTTGGCGGCAAGTCCAGCGTCCCTGACGCCGTCTTTGCCACCATCAGCGCCCTCTCCACTTCCATGGAGGAGGACTTCATCAAGTACATGGATGCCTTTGCGCCCTTCCTGTACAACGCTCTCGGCAACCAGGACGAGCCCAGTCTCTGCTCTATGGCTATCGGTCTGGTCAGTGATATTACCCGTTCCCTGGGCGAGCGCAGCCAGCCTTACTGCGATAACTTTATGAACTATCTCCTCAACAACCTCAGGGTAAGCCTTTTGTCCACTCCCGTATTTGTATTCCTAGCTAACAAATTGCAGAGCACCACCCTTGCCAACCAGTTTAAGCCTGCTATCCTGCAGTGCTTCGGTGATATTGCCGGTGCCATTACTGGCCACTTCGAGACCTACCTGTCCGTGGTTGCCCAGGTTCTGGAGCAGGCTTCCACTGTTACCGCTTCGCCTGAGGGCCCTTACGAGATGTTCGACTACGTCATTTCACTCCGTGAGGGTATTATGGATGCCTGGGGTGGCATTATTGGTGCCATGAAGGTCAGCCAGAAGAGTAAGTTGACTCCATCGCCGATCTTAAGCCAGTGCTAACTCCCCTTAGCCCAAGCTCTGCAGCAATATGTTCCCGCCATCTTCCAGCTCCTGAGCCTTATCGCCAACGATATGAACCGTAGCGAGTCGTTGATGCGGGCTGCTATGGGTGTCATTGGGTAAGTGTCTCCGACCCGTTCCATTGGACCCTTCTAACATGACCAGCGATCTTGCCGATGCCTACCCTAACGGTGAACTGGTTGAGGCTTTCCGACAGGACTGGATCTCAGCTATGATCAAGGAGACCAAGACCAACCGGGAGTTCCAGCCTCGGACTATTGAGACCGCGCGCTGGGCTCGCGAGCAGGTTAAGCGTCAGCTGGGCGGTTCACAGACCGTTATGGCCCAGAACTGATTCAAACACGATGACGGTGACGCCGGTAATCCATCCATGGCCGGCCTAAAATAAGATATCCCCTTCCCTTCCCCCCCTCATAGCACGATCCCCACGACCCTTGCATGTATATAGACCCCATATGACACTACAATAATCCAAATACCCCATCATGACGCTTCACCTGACATATCATCGTTACCCGATGTATTTCCCTTGCCCAACCCCCATTACACTACACATTACACATCACAATTCCATTTTTTTTATCAGATGCAACGAAGGAATAGAGAAGTCATGTATGCCCTGCGCGGATGAAAAGCGGTGGCGACCCAAAATTCATGTAGAGGATAGGGGAGTCCAGGCGGTCGGTTCTTTTTGTCTTTTGTTTTGGCTTTTTTGGCCCCATGGAGTCGGTCTTGTTCCCTTTCAAGTGATTGGGAAGACTGGAGACGGCGTACTCGGATACCCACGTGTGAGGAGCTCGGTGGGATTTTCGAGGAGTGAACGAATGCGAATGCGAATCCGGAGCGTGTAGGGGACCATTTAGAGTTGAGCGAAAAGAGATGTTGAAACCAAACGTTGCCGGACCAGAGTATCAAGTGAGCTCGTATGTAGCCGTCAATAGTCTAGCCAGCAAAGCGTTGACGCAATGCAGTTCTCGCAGAAAGTGATGACATTGTGAAACGTGTCACTGTCTCTGACAGTCGTGGCTCTCTATCGTATCTACTTGTGAAAAGAGCAATTGGATGTAAACAAACACACTGATAATCGGGCTTTGACGCCCATCAAACACCTTTTTGAGTCGCCATGCTAAATCAAAACACCTCCCCATGGTCAGAGGACCATTAGTCGTATAGGTCAGGTATGCGCCGCTCAAGATTGTAAGGGAATAAACAAGGATATCGGACAGATCGAAGTAGATATGGTAACAATTAGCCATACCCATCAAACACACCGTCTGTCGGCATCCAATCCTGGGGTCCGTTTATATAGAATTGCAGCTCGCCTTCGTAACCGTCTGCTGAAGGGTAGAATGGCGCGGGTGTCACAGCTGCGGCGATGGCAGCTGCTTGGGCAGGGTTGCCATTCTGGGCCATTGTATATCCTTGGAGAGCCCCTTGAGAGTCAAATGGTTCCATGAGCATGCCGAGGTTTGTCGGGTTGTCTGTGTGCATATATATATGAGAGGGAATCTGTTGTGGCGTGAAAGATTGATGGTCGGCTATTGGAGATGGCTGAGGTTGTTGCTGTTGCTGTTGATGCTGCTGTTGATGCTGCTGCTGTTGATGTTGATGTTGATGTGAATGCTGATGCTGGTGTGATTGAGTTTGCTGTTGAGAGTGTGGAGGAAAGTGGGAGGGTATAATATGAGTGGTTGGCGTCGGTAAGGGCGTTAATATCTCAGTCGAGGATGGAGATCGGAGAGATGCTGTGTCGAGAGAGGCCCCTGGCCGAGCGTACATGGAAGAAGCAGGTGATGTACTAGATGAGACTGAGTTGGCCGAGGAAGGAACGGCGATGGGAACGGCGACAGGGTTGGGAATAGGATCTTTTCCATCTGCCATGCCACTCTCTGTCGTAAGGGAGCCAGTGGGATCTCGAGCAAACCGCTCGAGTGCCTCAACCCAGCGAGATGCAAGAGGCCAGACTTCCTTGCACTCCATCAGGATTGAGAGGGTACGTTGAAGCATCATGGGGCCTTGACGGCTGATGTTGAGATCCGGACAGACTGAATGGTTAGAAGCCATTAGGGATAATCCGAGTTGGGAGTCTCACTATGAGGGTATCGGCAGAGGTATGTTGAGAATAGACCACAACTGTAAACACAAAAGGCAGCCATCTGCGCCCCTACACTCTCATCTGGTGAGCGACCGGTGAACTGAGCATCGATCTGCTCAAAGAGGCGTCGAACGTTGAGAAAGAGTTCATATGCAATATTAGCAAAGAAGTTCTGTCGCTGTTCGTCCTTTGAAGTGACGGTCAACATGCTACTACAGTTAGTATTGACCTGGTAAATGTTTATGAATACCTACTCCATCAGATATGGTCGACGAAGGACGATGCTACAAAGACGAGGCACCATTGTCACCCCAAGGTATGCCTGCCAAGTCAGTAGTTGACTTCGAACTGGGCAAAAGTCTTACCAGATCCTGTCCGTCGGCCTTGTACTTCTTTAACGTATGAGCACTCCAAAGATGGTCCTGAGGCAACGCATTCTCCCACTCATGTAACTTCTTCACGACACAAGCAAACTCACTGTTTGCATCCCAGGGGCGAGAGCTTCGGGCAAACTTGACGGCTCGACGGCTGACGATCCCCCAGAAGTGATGAGCCTGGATCAGTGAAGCAAAGAGGGAGCGGTTCGGGTCAAAAATGAGAGCGGGGTTCTCAATTGCGGGAGGTGTCCCCTCAACAGCGGCCCGCGAAGGAGGCTCTCTTCCGATAGCAAAGTCGTGTTCGTCGCAGGGCAGGAGGGCTGTGATGTCCGAGGCGGCGAGGGATACTGGTGAATATGGGCCTGAGTGTAACTGATCCTGGCTATGTAGCATCCACTACCTATGTTCAGTAAGATGCTTGACACTTGTTTCCGCTCAGGCTGACATACCAGAGTTCTTCGCGCTGATTCGGACCTGATGATGACTTCTGGAGTGGGGTTTTGAACACGATACGTCTCCTCTCGATGCAGACGCATCAAGGATGCCATCCGCATAGAAACACCCATATTAATCTGTGACATTAGTAGTGAACGATGACGAAGCTCTCACACCACTCACATAACTCTTATTTCTTAGACCACTTCCCTGCTGCGCAATGCTTAGCAAGTAAAACGCCTGGCATCTCTCCAACGTGGGCTCTTGGTAGAGCTCACCATAGGCAAGATTGGTGGCACGCTCCATGAAGAACTCTGCCGCTTTCATACCCGAGCCATAACGGGTGGCGAGGGAAGGGCTCAGGCGAGCCGAGATACTGAGGATGCTGACGACGAGAAAGACGCTCACTGAGCGATAGTCCTTGAGTAGACGATCAGGAAACTGCTGCTTGGGGATGAAGCCGAGCTGAAAGTAGTGCTGAGTGAAGCGATTGACACCGTCGATAATGTCTGGTAGCGGAGGTAATCGCTCCCATTCATCGCCGGGCTTACCCAGAGGCCGTACAGGAGCATCAAGGATCTCACGTCGCACCTTGGCGGGGTCCCGCCGGGCCGTCTTCTCGGCTCTTATGCGGGGATGCCGGAACTCGCGATCGTGATCCGGCTGACCTCGAACGGGAAAGATGCTGCCAACGCGAGTCAGCGGACGGGATTGTCCCTGAACATTCAGACAACTTACCAGTCTTCGGCGCCGAGCCCGGCTTCAAGACAGGCCTTGCAAGGAGGTTGGGCGCGGTCATGGACACACTTGCTTCTCATGCGACGGCATCTACCATGGTGGTCAGCAACAGGGCATCAATTGCATCAATGAGATCAATGATCCTACCGGCGACAGGCAATCGGGGCTCTCCTCTTGATGACGGATCCGGAGAGGTCGGCGGCCGAGGCGTCACCGGCAATCCCGTGTGCGCCGTGATCAGCGGAAATCGGGACGCCGGCGGTGGGCTCTGCGACGGCATGGCCGTCCATGATGGCCGAATGACGAGCGAACTCCGTATTGCAAGTGTCGGTGAGTGAAGGACCTCTGGTACTTGTGTGCTTGGATCCTAGTGGAACTGGACCCCGGTGCCGCGAAAACTAGGCTCGACTTAGTCTCGAGTTGTGTTGACGGGTGGCTTTTGCCGGCAGCGGAAGCGGGAGCGGGAGGCGGGCAAGCGAACGCACGCACGCGCCGGCCGGCAGCGGGTCAGGATTAGGTAGGCTCTTGAGCCTCTGAACCTGAACAGCTCTCGCAGGGCTGCGTCTGGGTCTGGGACTGGGAGAGAAGGGGAGAGGGGATCTGCCATCTACCGCCGCCAGAGGCTTGCGGGCGACCGAGGTCAGGCGATTGCCTGCCGCGAGATGAAGCGAGGGGCGGAAACGGGCAGCTAATCAGGACGATCGCGTGCAGCTCCCCCAGCTACGAATGCAGATATAGCTTGTTTCCTGACCCTCACTTTTACCTTTGACTCTGACAGCGTTCCAGTACTTTTCTCAAGGCTCCTTTGGTCAGTCACGCGCACGCGGGTCCGTGTGCGGTATTGGGCGCAGTCGCGCCTGAAAACCGCTGCCCTAGGCCAGGTCAGGCCAGGAGACCAGGGAGAGGAAGGGCGAAGGGGAGGGAGGCCTGGGGCGACCGCGGCGGGCGGGCATCACCGCGATATTGATGGCGTTGAGCGGGACGGATGTTGGTCTTGCCTTGCAGTTGGTGGACAGTAATAGCTGAATGGATGGATGGACGGATGGCTGGATGGGGGCTGCAGTGCGTGCGTATGTATGGATGTATGGGTACAGGCTATGCGGGCCTTGGAGGGCAAGACATGGAGGGTTGAAAGCCAGCACAACACAAGAGGGTGAGGAGACAAGAGGGAAGATGAAAGGATGACAGGACGACACGTGTGTCCAGTAGGTAAGGGAAGTGCGTAGGAAGCGGCGATTTCCTCTGCAGACGACCAGATTCGATCGACTTGCAAGCAAGGCACAGAAACTTGGAAGGTGCAGTGACAGCTGTGGGTGAGAACTACCAGTAGAAGTGGAAAGCACGAGAGACAGAGGGACAGAGGGACCGGGAGCCTGGAGGGTACACTCACTGAGATGGAAGGCACGTTGAACAAGCGCGAACCTGCTCCGTCCCTGCAAAAGAGTGCGGCCAGGGCAGTTACAAGGCGAATAGACGGCGTGTAATTGGCCGCGGGGACGGCCGCTAGACTCTAGTGGTTACAGGATGCAAGGGGCAGGGATGTTGGGAGGGGCCAAAGACGGGGCACCAGGCGTTTTTACCAAGCTCACAACCTGGAAATTATCACGGCCATGGGCTGGCTGACTGTGATGGTTGTTGTGTGATGGATGGATGGATGGATGGATGGAGAAGAAAATGGTATTGTTGAGCAACTTCTTCTTTGATTATTTAGCCCATTTTGCTTTTTCTTCATGTGATATTGCCCCTTTCTGTGATACGACGAGCCCCCGTACATGATCACCTTTCTTTTGAAATACAGCAGGACCGCGACCTTCGCCTTCCTCCACTCGAATCGTCTGAGGTCCGGTTGGCTGAGGCACCCTTTCCCCCTCCTCCATGATCCATAATCTGATCGATCGCCTTTTTCCTCCTCCCCCACGCCATCACTTGCATTGGATGCTATGCTCCATGCAAAGAGCATCATTCCCAACCTCATTTTTGTTCTGCCAAGACCCGTAGGTGCTCATCTCGGCCCCCAAGCTTCACATTCCTCACCCGAGGCTTCCCTGCCCATTACATCGCGCCGCTCACGACCCACGGCTACGGCTCAACAAGTCCCGATATTCCGACTCGTATTCTCCGACGACATATCCACAATGTACCCTCGAATTGCCTGATTGGAAAGTTATCGCCGCTGATCCACTCGTGTCAACCCAGATGAGATGCGAGACAAGCTGGGGCCAACAAGGCCACCCAGTCCCTGGGAGAGAATTGTTCCGAGATCCAATCGACAACGCATCATTGCGCTGCAGGCGTCCCTCGACGAGGCTAGGATCTGTCCTTGTCGTTCGACAAATCGTCATAGGTGGTTGGCTTGACAATATTATTCTCGATCTCTGTCACTGTTAACTGCATCCTACATCGAATATATCTTCCCCCTGAGCTGCCTTGATAATGCTCAAACAACTAATGCCTGGATACCCGTTGATGGAGGTGTAAGCAATGGCAGATCTCCATCTTCCACAGTGGTTTTCTTCATTCTAAGGTCTTGGCAGTAATCCTCCTGGAATACCTTGCTAACATCCCCTTGATAGCTGGGAACACAGAAATTACAAGATCTCCAAGTCGTCGACTTACAGGCAATATGAAATGAAGCCCCATACAACATTGAGGCACATGGTCTCACAGAAGTTGAAGATATCATTGCCATCTAGCTTTCCACGTCAACGACGGTGGTTCTTGTCCGCTCTTGAGGCCTGCAATGACGCATTCGTACCCTGCGAGTTTGTTCCAACCCCGCCAATCATGATGATGCCGTCGCTTTCCGTTAATCTACTATGTAGAACTGGCAGACAGGCGGTTGTGCCTAGATCGAACTATGAGCATTGGCTTTTACATCAAGAGCCTGTCAAAAAAAAGGGGTATTGGGAAACATCTCTCTGGAGAGGCCTTGGCTAGTATCTCTACCTCAACTTCTTGGCACATGGAATCTAGACCGAGAGTTATCAAGAGAGAGCGGTCTGTCATTCAGGGGTGGTGTCAGATCGACATGACCGTGCCTTAGTAGGTGGTCCAAGGGCGAATCTCATGATCTAACTGAGCTATGACGGAGGTCGAGACGCGTCCAACTTGACCCTAGTGTTGAACATCTGGTATGGACCGCGACATCGCGCCGGCATTTATGTCACAACTCACATGTTCCCGTCATGATGCCGGCGTGCCCCATCTCGTCGGCGTTGCGTTTAGTCCCACTTGGACCGTCACTGGGCTACCGTCATTGATGGTGCGCCCGCCCTAGAAACCCAGGAACGGCGCTATCTTGACCGTCGACAACCCTCACCCACTCACCGAGACTGATATAGACTGGCCTGTGAAGACGGCGTTTGCCTTTGTCGGCCCGGTGTGATTCGTTTTCACGAGCTTCGGCAGCCTCGGAGAGTGTTGTCACTGGAGGAGATAAGGACACTGGATTGGATCCCAGCTCGGTCCTGCATTGAGCATCACGGCTGCATACGCCTAATTGATGTCAACCCACATGGACCATTGTATCCAGGCCATTCGTGATATTGTCTTGAATGGCGTTGACAGCCTCTATCTGTTTCTTGCTGTTCCGAGGGTGGGTTCCGTTACCCACAGAGCTGGAGCTCAATATGCATCTGCATGAGCAGGGTTGTCAACTGAAATGAGCGTTGAGTTAAGCTTTAGCTTGCTCTTTTATAGCATGGCATCCTCTACGAAACACTTTCCCTTTTCTCGCCCATTTAAATCAAAGCTCAGATTGCCCATCAATGCTCCCGCAGACCCTGGGGGCTTGAGGCTCCGCCATGACACGAGAGCTCCCGGAGCATGGGTTCGAATGAGGCCCGTGGACTGCAGAGGGATTCGGCCGTGAATCAACCTGGGAATTAATGACCGTTTCCCCAGTTTCAAAGCGGCAGAGCGTGAATGTCGGTGGCCGTTGAAAGGTCCACATGAGCGGCATAGCGCCGGAGCTAGCCGGGGTATTTTGATTGAACGGCACAGCAAATGTCTTGGATCAAGCAGAAAATCTGGCGAGTGACGGCCGAGGCCTTTGTCACTCCTGCCCCGGCACTCCGTGTCATGCGCAGTTACGGCGTAGGGTCGTTAAAAGGCTCGGAGGCTTCCGTGTGTTTTGATTGGCGACTCCGCTCCGTGCCGGTATCGGGACCGGGGCCGATGATCATCAATCTTGAATGCCGGACTGTTGAATTGATGGTACATAGATGCCAACAGGTACAGAATGATCAAGGTAGGCCTTCAAGATCAAGGACAAAGGTATCAAGGGAGTGTTGAAATACTGAGACTCGAAAAAGGGACTGAGAGGACTAAAACGCTATCCAAGAGCCACAGCAAGGAAAGCGCTAAGAGGTGGATGCTATCCACATCCAAAAGACAGGAGAACCGTGAACACCGCAAAGGGACCAAATCTTGTAAAGCATTGTCGACTGAGGCTAGTGTCTAGAAATGCAGCATGTGACTCCCTGAAGTCAGACTAAAGGGCGGCACCAACTTGAAGCTATCAACTTGACGGCGGCGATCACGCTACGCAGTCATACCAAGCCTGTGACTTGTCCCCATTAAGCCCGGCATTTGACCTCAGGGGGAGCTTTTAGGACCCGTCAAATTAGACTGAAAAGAGCGCGGATATCTAAGACACGATCCGGCTTTAATTCCGGAGGGATTTGGTTCTATCATTTCTGCCGAGCCTGGTGCGATTCCAGAATCAGGTTAGCAGAGACATGGAGATCCATTAGAAAGGGGTGACATGCTTCCCTTGATGCCAAGTCGAGGGAGGGCATTCCCCGAACCCAGGTTCCTGTCGCCCTTTGTTTGTACCCTTTTTCTGTGGGTATTGCTGTGGTGGGCTCTAGCGAGAGTCTTGGTTATTGGTTCTGACTTGGAATTCACGAATGGGTTTGCCTTGATAGGTTGGTCACAGGGTAGGTAGGTTTGGTGTTTGCTCATCAATACCTCTAGAATGCACATGTTGTGTAGCGTATGGTTAACGACTGGTCCTGGCCATTACTGCCTTTCACCTGACCAACTCCCAACGGCATCATACTCCAACAAACTCTGCAAAGTTTTCACGTTTGGCTGCAAAAAAAGAGTCATTTGTGTCACCGAAACTCTGATGGCCCGTAGGCTTCCCATCCACATCAACCTATGCTTTGTCCGGGCACCTCAAAGTGGTGAGGTCCTTGTTTGCCAAAAATGAAATGCCCTGGCGACCTTTTTCTCCCAGAGACTTCCATGAACCAGGCAAGACTTTCATCATATCTCTAAACCGGGATTTGACAACGGCCCCCTCACCACTTCTAACCACTGATCTGTTTCACCTAAGGATAAGGAGAAACTCTATCGTACTTTAGATTATCCAACCTTCTTCTGGGAACACTATCGTATGAAAGTTTGAAGAAATGCTGAGGAAGATTCACTAAGGATTAGAGTGAGTTAACCTCAGAACATACCCAAAGGCAGATCAAGGCAACCCAGCAAGAGAAATGCAGTTTTTACACAATCAAGCCATCATGCCAAATACCTTTCAACGCAAAGGTAAATATCAAAATAAGCTTTGCAGATGATTGTGTTGGGCACACATGGTATGTCAAACAGACTGGATGGTGGTTTGCCTGGGTGTGCCATATTCGGACATTTTTGCCTAAAAACTCACTGTTTGTGTATAACCTCCACCATGCGTTTGAATCGCACAAGCTTCCCAACAATCGGCAGTGACTCACGGACGTAGCCTGAATTTCAGCTATATAACAACGTCTTACACCTCTCCAGGACTCTTCCTTTCCTTTCTTCTTCACATCCCATCTTCTCACCTCTTTTCTTTCCAAACATGTCGGAACTATCCGAGACCAGCGTTTTTGCGCCTCTTGATGTTGCCCAGCTTATGGGCCAAGGGCTTGCTGGGTTTCCCGACTTGAGTGGCAAGAGAAAGGTTCACAAGCGTCGACTAAACCGGTCCAGTGACGAGGAACACAGTCATCTTCCCCTCGATGTTTCGTTGCAGTCCCAGTCAGCAGACGACATCTTTGCCTCCATTCCCGACCAGCTCATATCCCATGCCTCGATTGAGTATGTTGGCTTCTCAAAGGCCAAGGCCGATGAGATCTGGAACTCTTGGAACAACTGGCCCTCGACTGGGCCACGACGCGAAACCGACCCCAGTGACGGCGGCCTTGTGGTCACCTTCCTCGACTTCATCAGTGGCCATATTGCCACCTCTTTCGACACCAGCGAGGACGACGATGGAGAATGGACCAACTGTATGAACAGATATGGCCTTGCAACTGAGTTGCAGCATGCCATCCTCGACCCTCACTTCAAGTATCTCCGCCTATCCAAGTCTTGCGCCGACTGGTCTAGAGATACTATCCACATGCGCTATGCCGGCCTCAAAGAGATTCAGCGAGCATCCTGGGACAGAGCCATGACTTTGCAACGCGCCGGATACCGCCTTGCTGCCCGTTCGGACAACGGATCCAGTGCCAGAGTCGAACCACCATCTGGATCTACTTCGTCGCGTCCAGGTCAACGATCGATCTCAGGTATGCAACGCGACATGGCTCCTGGCATTTCGACTGAAAGCTCCAACTCCGCCAGCGCCATTGCAGCACGTAATGCCCCAGGGCATGTGGTTCTTTTCAAGGCCATGGATCAAGGACGCATCCGTGGCCTCCTAGACGAGAATGGTCGACTGAAGCAAATCGAAACACTCCTCAGTTCTCCCCCATCCGACTTCAGTGGAACTCGATCGCGCTTCTACTTTACGCCTGATTTCAAAGTTGCACAGTACTACGCAGCTTACGCCAAACGACGAGCAAATGTTGAGGCCGTGGTCATGATTCGCATTGCCATCCCCAACCATGTCATCGAGGGGATGGAGGAGGGCGAGATTCAGCGCCTCTACTGGCCTAGTCCTGAATGGAAGGAGTTTGTCTGGTGCAACCGGACCGCAAGAGCATTGCCCAGACCTCTTCGAAAGCTCCGTGCTGCAACTCTGATGATTGGGACCATTGCAAGAAAGCCCAACGAATGCTACCACCAGCTGCGATCCTGGGAGGCCATGTCTGAGTCCTGGACTCTGAAGCTTGGTGGACAGGATGGGGTTAGTACAGGGATTCAGTATGTCTTCTCGGGTGAGGAAGAAGGGCAGGAACTCTTGACTGAGCATGTCTCGGAGAACATCAAGGTGTATCCTTTCCCTGCATCGGAGCTGGACGAGTGGATGGAGGAACACGAGGAGTCTTTCTCGTCGGAGTGAACTCATGAGTTTGTTCTAGTACTCAGATTCAAGAAATAGTCATTGAAAAAGAAAAAAAAAAAAATCATCGTGATAATCCAGACTCAGCTTGTTAAAGATGTTGACGTTGATGGCTGTGCCTACCTGCCTATCCAGTCCCACCGTGTCAAGAGTAGTTATAACACTGTCTCGCACGGTACAACATACTTACCCTGTCAATTCGAACCTGTGTCCCCCGAGTCAAGCCAAACCATTTCAAAAATCCGTCATGCGTTTCAAGATGGAGGCATCATTTCTCCTCCGAGGGAAGGAAGGAGTTGGATAAAATGGAGAGGGAAATGGCGATGGCTCGGTGGAGAAGCTTTTTTATCTCTGCTGCTTCCAACTGGCCGGCTAAATTTTTCTCCTCACGATTTCATCACTGTCACCTCTTTGAAGTGTCACACATCACATCACAACACATCAATACAGCAATCCGTTACAATGGCTCAGACTCAGATTCCAGTGTCCTCTCTCGAAAAGATCGCCTCCGGAAAGGTGCGCGATCTGTTCAAGCTTCCCGATGCCGATACTCTCCTCTTCGTCGCGAGTGACCGTGTTTCGGCCTTTGACGTCGTCATGGAGAATGGTATCCCTGACAAGGGCAAGATTCTGAACATCATCTCGGCGCACTGGTTCAAGGTCTTGACGGAACGTATCCCCGATCTGCGCACTCACTTCATCACACTCGACGTTCCTGCTGGCGTCACCCCCGAAGAGGCCAAGGCCATCAAGGACCGCTCCATGCAGGTGCGCCGTCTGCAGGTCGTCAAGCTGGAGAGCATTGTGTAGGTTTCCCTTTGCTTGTTTGATGAGGCCTAAAGAGCATTGTGTTACTGGTGGTGTAACAGCGAGCAATTGACCTGCCCTCTCCTCTTTCTTACCCCCGTCACAGGGGCTAACAATCGCAGGCGAGGCTACCTTACCGGATCTGCTTTTAAGGAGTACAAGAAGAGCGGAACTGTGCATGGCATCTCTGTCGAGCCAGGCATGGAGGAGGCCCAAAAGTTCAAGCAGCCTCTCTGGACGCCTAGCACCAAGGCCGATGCCGGAGAGCATGACGAGAACATCCACCCTGATGATGCCTGGAAGGAGGTTGGCGACCGCGAGACTGCTGATCGTGTCAAAGAGCTGTCACTCAAGATTTACGAAGAGGCATCTAAGTACGCCGAGGAACGAGGCATCATCCTCGCCGACACCAAGTTTGAATTTGCCAAGGACGCCGAGGGAAACATCTACCTCGTTGATGAGGTTTTGACCCCTGATTCATCCCGATTCTGGCCCGCCGCTGGCTACATGCCTGGCCGTGACCAGGACAGCTTCGACAAGCAGTTTATCCGCAACTGGCTGATCAAGGAGGGGTTGAAGGGCAAGGATGGCGTGTCGCTGCCCGAGGATATTGTCCAGGCCACCTCAGACCGCTACCGAGAGGCCTTCCTCATGTTGACGGGCAAGAAGTTTGAAGACGCCGTTAGCAAGTGATTGGTTGACGAATTGTCGTCGAGTTTGCATCAAAAGTCGTTAAAATATGCTTGAAACAAGTTTGATTTCAGTCTTGGCATCGACTCCTTGGCACATGCATCTCGTATTGTGAAAGCTGACCCTTTATATGCAAGATTACACAAACATCTGATGCTTTGGACTGATTCTTTGAAATTTCTGACCCTAGGATGGATCCGCCACTGACGAAGTTGATTCTCTCTATCCAACCGCCACCCATCGATATTTGCTAAGAGATTGCTCTCTTGATCCTACAAAACGTTAGTTACGTCGACATTTTTCAGAGAAAACGAACCTCTCGAGTCCTTCCGTTACTATCCTCGCATCCTGCGAATAAACCAGACGAAACCACCCAGGATGAACCGAATGCTCTTCGCAGGGGTGCAGGAACACACCCTCCTGTTTTAGCTTCTTGGCCAAAGCAAACTCGCGAGTCTTTTCCCCGCCTAGCTCGGACGGAAGATACGGGGATAAATCGATCCAGACAAAGAAGCCCGCATTGCTGCCTGGTAGATATCGTATGCCAATGTCCGTAAGCCCCTTGGTTGCGTGCCTATACGCCTGGGCAAGCTTGGTCCTTGAACCATCGATGAAGGCACGGCACCACTCTCTGTTCTCAAGCATGGCACTCCCGATAGCGAGGCTGGCGCCAGAAGGGTTGTGAAACCGCATGGCAGCCTCTATGGCTCGAAGGACAGGTTTGCTACGAGTGATGATGGCTCCGACACGCAGACCAGCGGCGCCAAAGTCTTTACTAAGACCATAGGTTACATGAAGCAGGTCTGGATCGATAAGGCCCGACGAGTCAATGGACAAGATTGAGGTGAAAGGGACAGCAGGCTCCCCTGAGTCGAAGACGGAACAGGCGTAGATTTCGTCGCTCAGGAGGTGTAGCCGATGTTTCTGGCAGAACTGCATGATCTTGATGAGGGTAGAGCGAGGGTAGCATCTCCCTGAAAGGTGTTAGTCTGCACTAAAAGAGATCGGCTTGCTTACCCAGCGGGTTGTGTGGGTTAACAATCAACATCATTTTCACGTTGATGCTAGCCTTTCTAGACCGAACTAATGCCTCCTCAAACTTTTCAACAACGTCATCCTGGAAGGAGTTCTCGGCTTCCGTGGAGGCATACACGACCCTCACCTGAGACTTGTTACCGAAATCAAGTTCAAAGCGGCCGTAAACGGGCCTGCTGGTCAAGACACCATCGTGGGGATCCGCAACTCCCCACGCGAGGATATCATGCATTGCAGTAGCGGCCCCGACGACCTGGATCATGTCTGGGGTGATGGGGTTGTGTGGCTGGAGATACTCGTTGAGGTGGACGGCTAGGGCTTTGGGGAAACGTGGGCCTCCTGCATGGCTGCCGCGGTAGAGAAAGTCTTCGAGGGAGAAGGTGACCTGGGTTGTAAGTCTGGACTTTGAGGTGTGGAGGAGCCATTGACTCGGGGCTTTTTGTATGGGGCTTCTCATACATTTTCATCGACGAATTGCTTCAACTCTTGGGTCACCAGAGCCTGATAAGTGTTAGTGCTTGACATTTGTTACCAAGGAGAGAATCCCATGCATTCTCAGCTGTAGCAAAAGATATCAACCCCTCTGGGTTATGATCCGGGTGATAATCTCCTCTCGGCGCAAACCTCCACGGCAAATCCAACCCGCCCACCGCCTCAGTAGCTCGCCGTGATAGAGAATCGGCCATTTCATCCGTAAAGTGGAGGTGTATCAACATGATGCCTCACCGAGATTTGGTTGCGAAAACGGAGACTTGCAGCAGCGATGGGGCTGATGAGTCAGCTGGGTTGGAGCCGTGCTTGTGCTATGGAATGTCTCAATGCTGACGAATGTCGCTACAGGACTGTGAAACTTTTAGGCAATGGTGATTGTACGAAAGAGTATCGTGGCTTTGAGGTGTGGTGGTTTGGTAGAGTGAGTGATGGTTTGTAGTATCTAGACGCGCTATGACGCAAAAGCACCCTGATGGACTGTTTACTTGGGAAAAGAAAAGAAACGATTAATAAGAAGGCACGAACCGGTTCCTTACGGACTTGCATCTCTTTTAATTAATAGCAAGGGAAGGAAGGTGGATGGCGAACCAGCCATTGACCATCTCTTCTCAATATTTGAGCTTCATCATCGCCTTAATGATGCATGCATGTAAACCACATGTTGGTGTCGTCTTTGTTATCCTGTTGCAGGTTCGGAGTGCATAAAAATATGCGCTAAATATGCATCCTCATCATTCCCTCAAGTGAACCTCCGTCATATTTACTTTTTTTCGAGATCACGTTCATTCCAAAGTTGGCCGAAAACGGATATGCCGGCACCAATCAATTGCGTAGCGTCGTCCATCAGAAGCGGAGGAAATCACCTTCGACTCCCATGACATCACTCATGGTGTGCCTCCTTCACTCATCAACATCATCATGTCGTACGTACCTCTATTCCCGTCCACCGGAAACCGCGGTTATCGCAAGACTCGAGAACCGGACCCGGAATTGGATGAATGGAAATCGCGGCTTTTGGGTGCCTTCAAGGAAATCCAGTCTGTAGGGGGGGACATCGTCGCTTACAATCACTATGCATCATTCACCAATCCCGGCCTGAGCATTAAAGAAAATGCCATCATCCCTTTGCCTCTCAATGAACAGGCGGCTCAAGATATCAAGAGCCACTGTCACCGAGCCCTGGCCGATAATGCATGGAAGTTGGACCACACACAGTTCCAGTTGACTAACCCAGCATGGCCTCAGTTCCTACAAACAGTTGTTGGCGATGCAGAGAAGCCTTTTGACTCTGGGAGGCTATCGCCCAAGCTCAAACATCTGACACTATACGGACCAGGGCCAATGCCGAAAGAAAGTCCTTACAAAGGGATACCACGCAGTCTTCACGGCGCACTCACCATCATCCTTCCATCAGAGCACCAAGGCGCAGATGTCAACTTGTCTGTTTATACCAAGTCACATCGCTTTGCGCCAGCGCCTACATCTGTATTCGGTGTCACGGCCATGTCCTGGCTCCGGGGTGTCAAATGCGAAACCGAGGACCTGATTTCTGGATATCGACTAGCTCTCACCTACGACCTTGAGAAGGTCGACCGATACTATCCAGGACCCCATTACGCCGAGATACTCGAGTCTGCCATGTCTTGCGTTGAGAGTATTTTGGAGGATTGGTCATCATCAGATTTTCCACCCGGAATCGAAAAGGTTCTCTTTCCATTAGCCGATGAGAGCAACCAATTCCCCAGATCACTTGTGGAAACGAAAGGTCGCGATCGAGCAGTCTGTCAGTTCCTAAACGATATCTGCCCAAAAGTGGGCTGTTACTATTTGTTCGCACAAGTCACCCACGAAATAACAGAGAACTATGGTAGGGTAACAGAGGCAGTTCATACCATTGACTGGGTCACTACACCACTTGGCTTGGACTTACCCATTGATGGTGATTTCGACGCCGAGAAGGAGATCTTGGGCTTTTCTCAAGATAAACTACAGCACCGCGATACTAACGGCGATGATGATGACGACGACGACGACGACGACTCACTTTCTTCCTGGGAAAGCGAAGGAAGGTCACGCACCCACCCATATCGCTACATGGCTGTTATAATTGTTCCTTGGGAAGGCGTCATGAGCTTGATCGAGGGCCATGTCCAGATTTATGCTTCTGGATCTCGCACATCTGGCCATGACCCCGGCAGCTGTGAGTTTTATGGCCACCTTGTCGAAAATCTCGTCGGAATGGTCACCACCGAGATGGAAAGGTCTCCTAATGATAAAAAGGCGAGAGAGATCATGTTGGACGTCATGGCTAGACTTTCCCGAACCGGTGCAGTTCTGGCGGCCTCGGCCGTAGAAAGAATCATCGAATTGAGTCTGGCGTCTGGTGACAAGGAATTATACGACAATATTATTGCCGTTACCTCATTTTCAACAAGCTCTGACGCAACGAATACGGTCAAGCTGCTTGAAAAGCACCTTACTAAGGAGTATCTTGACAAGGGAGACGTCGTTTACTGGGATGATTGGTAGGTGTAATCCATGTGCTAACCGCCGTGTGGCTACCTATTCAGCTGACTGACTGACCATACTCAGGCTGGGCCTCCTCCAAGGACGGCCCTTCAAAGACTTCCGACGGAACTACACCAATATCAAGCTTAATTTTGAGAATGAGACTCTATCTAAGTCCTTTGATGCCTGGGCGATGGCCGAGTTGGACTGGAGGATAGAGGCGGAACAGGAATGGGACTCTCTCGACTGTAACATGGCCCTCGATTGGATCAAGGAACGACCTGAGAAGCAGGACTGGATTTTGAACCGGTCAGTTGGATCTTGATTGTGTTCAGATCAGAGTATGGAGACTAACCCTGGATAGATTTCTTCCTAGCATTACTGAAAAAGCTGGTAGAAAGTTCTTATTTGATCTTCTGCATGCTTTGCAGAAAGAAAACGGTAAGCCCGGGTTCCTTAACGCAACCGCCATGCGACGAAGCATCATGCAACGCGGTTTTGGGAAGCTCATAATCCAAATCCAGGACTTTGGTAAAAGGTCTGATCCCATCATCACCCACTTTTTGTCGTGCATCCAAGATTGTCACCTTGGCGGATTGCCCGAGGAGGCCAGGGGACTCATGGCAGCTGCCTCTGTAGGCCTGGCCAAGTCGAGACATTCATCGCCTCCCGAGATGGACTGGTCACGCGCCATCATGAAGTCTTTCGCCAACCCCCTGGCCGAGATGTTTGGAAGAGGAGTAGCCGAGCCAGTGCCAGAGTTTGGAGAACTCGTTGAGGTCTTGATACGGGACTTTATCAGTACCAATTTGACTCCTATCCCCGTCAAGCCAGATGGTTGGACTTATGATGCACGTGGCTGTTCGTCGTGTCATGAATGCCAACAGCTGGACACGTTTCTCGCATCTCCTACTAACCAGTCCTGGGATTGCATTGCCCCCAAGAAGCGTCGAAAGCACATCAAGGAGATACTATCGAGTGACACCACCCTCAGGCTTCAGACCACCCCCAGGGGCGTCTTGATCGTTACCAAGACGGGAGGGGAGTACCAGCTCAAGGTCGAAAAGTGGCAGGCCGCGTGTCGGGAGCTCAAGAATCTCGTGAATTCGTTTAGGAACGGGGCCATGCGGGGGTGTCTGGGTGACGAAAAGTATCGCGAGTTGGTTCTGTTGGAGGGTTATGCTAAACACTCTGCAGAGCTGGGTGTGGCGGGGACGAGGAGGCGGGCTACATCTCCAGGGTATGAGCCGGAGAGTCAGCGACGTAGAGTAATGTGAGGAGATGTTCTTGAGGACTGATAAGGCGTCAGATGGGAGATGGTGCTGTTGGGTGTGCTTTTGTTTTGTGTAATATCCTTTGGGTGGGTTGGCGTTGGATTTGATTCGAAGAATATTATCCCTGTCTTGAGAATGAGGGCACAACGTCCCATGTCATGATCCGTTGAGCAAGTCGATGAGCCTGACGCCAAGTGTGCTCGAACATCTTGAACAGGCAAATATCAATGCTAAGGCTGTTTGCCAAAAAAAAAAAAAAACAGGACTTCAATTCTATCAAACTCCAGCAATGCTACCGTACGCTATGCCCAAACTCCGCATTATAATCATCAGACGAACAACAGTTTCATGCCTGCAATGCTTCAAGACCAACCGTGAAATCCTCCACCTCCAAACCCCTGAATCCCTCCTCAACAGCCCAAGCACGACCCTTTTCAGGCGTGAACAGGGCCTCACAGGCTCTTCCGACTACCAACAGACCCGGTGGCCGACTTCCCTCGGACTCAATAGCCTCAGCGACGTGCGCGAGCGTCGTCCGGATGACTCGCTGGTCTGGACAGCTGGCTCGCTCAATGACAGCGCAGGGGGTGTTGCGCGGCCATAAAGTACGCTTGCTCTCGCCTGTCACTGGGGATACTTGAGATGGCTCTGGGGGAGGAGGAGGTTGGGCTGAGACGGCTTCTTCATTTGCGGGGGCCAGAGGTTCGAGCTCAATGTGAGTGGTGAGTTCACGGATGAGACCGTTGATGCGGTGCAGAGCCATTAGGAAGACGACGGTACGGCTGGCCACATACTCTGGTGGCGCAGGGGGCTTGCCCTTCTTTCCGGTACCAGTGCAGATGAGGACCTGGTCGGCAACGTCGCGCTGTGTAGGAGGGATAGCAGCAAAGAGCGGTGCACTCAGGGCACTGGTGACACCAGGAAGGACAGAGACGCGATCACCAAGACCATGCTGACGGAAGTAGGCCACTTCCTCACCGCCACGGCCGTAGACGTAGGGGTCGCCCTGCTTGAGGCGGAGAACAGTCTTGCCCTCGCGCACGCCGGCGAGGGCCATCTCGAGGAGCTCCTCCTGAGCACGGTCGGCATTGCCGGGGAACTTGCGGGCAATCTGGACGGGGGTGCGACGGGGGATGAGATCCAGGACACCAGAGGGCACGAGCTTGTCGGCAAGGATGAGGTCGGCTGACTTTATGGCCTTGTGGGTGGCCTGAGTGAGGAGGTCTGGGTGGCCGGGTCCGCTGCCAGCCAGGATAATAGTGCCGATGCGCTTCTCCGGAGTACCGGGGTCACGCTTGATATCAGGGCCGTTTCCGGGGTATGACTTGAGTATAGTCTCAACATCATCGTCTGTGATGGCAGCCAGTCGCTTAAGAGGCCAGTATTCACAGACCTGACTCAACCATCGCACTCTCCTATTCTTAGCATCCTCATCTGTAACAAGCTTATTGAACTGAGCCGTCTGATCGAAAGAGTCGTCGAGGGAAGAAGGATCGTCTTGAGCGCCGAGGGAATCCTCCTGGTGAATGCGCCGGCGCACATCACCCAGACGTGAGCAAGCTGCGCCGAGGTCGGCGGGAAGAGAAGCAGCAATGTCACGACGGATGCGCGAGGCTAGCTTACAGCCGCGACCATTTGTTGTGACGCCGATTTGCAGGGGACCGTCTGAGTGTGTTGAGAGGAGGGAGAATGTGCAGAGTTGGGGGGCGTCGACAACGTTTACGGGGATTCGGTTTCGTTTGCAGAGGGTGGCGATGTGAAGGCCTGGGTTGTTAGCTTCAATTGGTGGTTATTTAACGCAAAGAACGTACTGGAGGGATCTCGAGGACCCGAAGTAACAAAGACAGCATCAACAACACCATCAACCTCCTCGCGACCAAGTCGCAGCAAATCGGCATCCTCAAACGCCTTCTTGTGCCACTGAACAAGACCCTCATCTATCCTCTTTTGCAGAGCATAGTGAAGCTCTGCGCCTTCAGGAGCAATGAGGATAGGTCGCGCCCCAGAATTGATTGACTGGCCGCATCGAGTGGCTGCGAGAGGGTTTGTTCCAATCACGAGGTGAATGTTGTCTCTGCAGTTGAGAGCGGCGAGGAGTGAAGTTGGTGAAGCTGTCGCCATTTTGATGACGGGGTCCCTTGATGGGAATTATTGAATCAACCAACTGAAATGAATCAGTCAAAGATGAGAGTCAAAAAGAGTCACTCCCTCCAAAAAACCATTCAACGCCGTAATTGCGAGACTTGTCCGGCTTATAAACAAGCGGCTTATAAACAAGCTCCCCATACGCACCCCACGACAAGCGACCGCAATAAAAAAAAGAAGACCCTTGCCCATTGAAAGTGCCCCTCTACCCCTCCAAGAAGGTCACCTCCAACCCAAATCAGCCTCTTCTGATTGGCACAAACTGACGCCATTCAATCTCCGCGGCTCGTGGCGTTATCGGCCTGTCGGGCGGCCGCAAAAGTTTTTGGGCCGCAAAAAGACGCAATCGCCGACTTCCGCGGCCCGCAATCGGAGATGCATGAACCATGATAACGTGATAATGGGCGGCTGAAGATAGGAGATGTCAAAATTGGAGAGTGTGTGACCTTGGAGAGGTAGCATTGGGATGATGAGCTGTCGGTCACAGGGGGGATACAGAATGATGGAATGACAGGGAACAAAAATATGATGGATCACGTGATATCACAACTTCACATCACGTGGGCACCTTCACATCACACAACAGCAAAAAGAGAAAGCCTCGCAATTTGCTCGCAATCGAATTTATAGGAACAGCCCGATGCGGGGGTCGAACCCGCAACCTTGAGATCGCGTACTCGATACCCTTTAAATGGTATTTTCTAAGAGTCTCACGCTCTACCGATTGAGCTAACCGGGCGTGGCTCGAATTGTGGTGGGAGGAGGGATCACAACCCGCTCAAGATGACATCCCGGACCCGGAAGGAAAATTTTGATAGTGTCCGGAGTGGACCCACAATGTCTAGACGAGAATACTTGAGATGGGATGAAAACAATGTCCAAATATGTCGTTACGTTGTGTTGTTCTTGTGTTGAGATCTATCATGATATCCAACGCCTCATGTCATACCCCGACCTGATGCCTCATTTTTGTACATTATACTTTTACATTTGGTGATACAATTTTTCAACTCCTCTTCCTCTTGTCCTCATCCAGCTCAGCCTCCACCTCCTCGTCCATCTGCTTGGCAATCATCTTCTCTTCTTCCTCCTCCGCCTCCAGAATCTCTTGGAGGAGCCGGCCCTTCTTGTCCTGCTTGTTCTTCCCACGTCGCTCTCGAGGTGCGTTCTTCTCGCTCGCGCTGATACCTCCGGGACCCATGACGATTTCGACCTTTCTGGGCTTCTTGCCCTCTCCTGCTCGCTTGCCACCGTCATCATGTCCCTTACCTGCCCGGACCTGTCTGTGGACTCGCGTCTTGGCTCCGAGGGCCCAGAGATCTCCCCATCGTGCCTTTCGAGCATCATGGTATGCCACCTTGCCGAAACTCTTGGGCACCGTCCATCTTTCGAGCTGGCCTTCAGGGGTACACAAATCCAGAGTGACATGACCCTTGCGCTTTAGGGGAGGTAGGATTGTTCGAGGTAGTGTCTGCATATCAGGCTTTGTCTCTGAGTGCTCATATCCCTTGAAAGCCTCCTCCGTCGCCTGCTTGCCGGTCCAGGAGCTCTCCTTGGCTACACCACGTCTGAGAGCGACGTAGCTGAACTCGACATCACCCTGGTTGTCCAGGCTGTTTCCGAGCATGCGAGTGTAAAAGGTAGGCCGCACGAATCGCTGGTTAAAGTGACAGAAATCCTTTCGGCCAGTGCTCTTGCCAGTAGCCTGGTACATTGGACACACTCCTTGGTTGGTGCAAGGCGCAATGACGTGTCCAGGCTCCTTCTCGCGCTGATAAGCCGGGTTGAAGTCCTCAGGTAGAACCTCAGATTGTCCTGACTGAGGGAGAAGGAACTGCTTCAGGACTGTATCACGAACATGTGCCACAGCCTCAAAACCACGAGGGTGAGCCTTTTCCAGAACAATAAGGACACCTCCGTCCTTGTTCAGTAGATTCCAGAGGTTGTTGAGGATGGCCTGTCGATAGTGATCCTGCTGCTCCTTCAGGAAGAGGTGAGACGCAATGATGACATCGTAACTCTTTCGAGCCTGCGGTTTGTCTCCTGCATCCAGATGCTGGCCACGCATCTCTCCTGAATGTTCATAATCAGGCAGTCGAGGAAGAAATGTGGTGTTGTGTAGGAAGGTCTTGGCTCGGTGTCGTAGACGATCTGATCCAACGATAACCGTTCGCTTGCCAGGAGGGTCAGGTCCCTTGACTTGACCATTCTCCTTCAGTAAATCCCACTCTGCTCTCACAATCTCGTCCCAAGCAATCAAGCCAGCACCACCAGATCCCGCGTCGAGAACACTGAGGCCGGTACCGTCCTTGAGCTTGGACTGAAGCCACTCACTTCCAACTCGCTTCCGGACCTCTCGTAGTGTAGCCATAACAGAGGCATACGCAGGCGGCAAGAAACCCGCAATGAAAGCATCTGCCTCGATCTCGGTCATGTGTCGGGAATCTGCATGAATGCCAGCAGGTCTCTGCCCGCCATTCCTCTTGCCTTCTGGAGTCGCAGGAGATAAAGGAAGACCAGCGCCGCCAAATGCACTTTCTGCTGCGCGTTTGACATGGTCAATGTGTGTTCGCTGTAAAAGGTCTCGGATAGGCATGATCAGCTCGTCCCGCGGCAGAGAAATCTCAACGGGACTGCCATGGAATCGGCCCTCAAGGGAAAGAGGGTGAAATCGCAGAGTCTCGCCAGATAATCTCTCCCTCCACTGTTCCTCTGGCCATTGAGGCGTCTCCTCGGCTTCTGCCAGACGCTCTGCGAGATCCTCCTCCTCTGCCGCCTCTCTATCCCCGACTTTTCGCTGTTGTCGCTGGGTCTCTTCGAAATCCTTGGCCAATTTTTGCATCGCATCGTACTCTCGTTGATTCCTTGCCACTAGCTCGACATATCCCGGAGGTTGATGTATTGCCTCCTCCATGGCCAAGTCTGCTAGCTCGGATTGCGGTAGCACTTCGTCAGACTCTTCCATGATCTCATCTTCCGCTGTCTCCTCACGGGGAATCTGGTAGACGATCTCCTCGAATTCGCCTCCCTCAACCTCCCGTAGTATGGTGCCCTCATTATCCGGTCGTGGGGGCTCGGGCCCCATGTCGGCGTGCTCTGGGATACCAACATCTTCAGGCCTAGTCTCTCGCAAGGGTGCACCGTATAATCGTTCGTAAAGGGCATATTCTTCGTCATTGAGATATCCCTTTGGCAAGGTATCTCTGAATCTCTGCTTAGCATCTCGGACAACCTGCTCAATTTCCTCCGGCGATGCGCGCGGGGTCACAGCTTCTTGTCGTAAACATCTCGAAGTCGAAAAAGCCTGTGTAATTGCTGGACTCTTATTGGACTGGGGTGCTTGGAGGGGAGAAATTCGTCGTAATCGTAAGGAAGGAGCGGAATGGGTGTAGAAACGAGTCGAAACTATTGAAGAAGAAACATTACACCTCGGACAGGCATTCCGGATGCCCCTTGCTGACAACATTTTCCTATATTGTACAAGTTTTGGGGTTGGTGGTTGAGGTTGGAAGCTCGTCTGGAACTTTTTCGCCGCTACGCGTGGTCACGTGATATAAGTGGCAATCATGATGGCCGCACTCATGAGCAGCTCAGATGGAGGAAGCCAGGACAGGGATATGGAAGCTCCGGAATGATGATCTATGAATCAGTGTTGATCTAATGCCTTCAGCTATCGATATAATTATTACGCCCGTAAAAGAGATCCATTCCAACGCCTTGCTCATCGCTTAATCACTACCAATATCCGCCAACGTCTTGAACGTAGACCTTGGAGGACCAGGTCTTGCCGCTCCACCCACTGTCCCTCCGCTCGAAGTCCCGACTGTGGGTTGACGGTAAATGTTGAATACGCTCTTCTCGGCCGCCTTGTATGAGTCGAACTAGAAGCCTGTTAGCAACTCACTCTCGCCCTGTCGCTCATTCTAGTGACGTACCGAGAACAGAGACACAAAGTACAGTCCGAAGAATGTCACAAACATATCGAAAAGCGCCTTGAGACTCCACCGTCTGGCCAGTGAGGCCGACTTTGTATCTCCGCCCAGGGTTCGGCCAGGTGTCTTGAATGCGTCACCGGGCTTAGTCGCACCGCCCAGCTTGACAGCGTTGTTGATGGCCGCTGTCAGCGCGGGGGGGTTGGCACCTCGGATGGTCTCGATGCAGTTGCCGTTGTGGAAGATCTTGAAGGTAGGCATGGCGGATACGGCGTTGGCTCGCGCGATGCCCGCCTGGCTGTCGACGTTGACCTTGGCGAAGGCCACCTTTCGGGGGGACGAGTGTTCCTTGGCGAGGTTCTCAAAGGTCGGCGCGATCATCTTGCAGGGGCCGCACCAGTCGGCATAGACTTGCGCGTGTTAGTGACAGATGCGCGGCATCGGAGGGGGTTGACATACAATCCGCGATGACAACATTTGTGCCAGCGAGGAGGCTACTCCACTCCGATTCAGAACCGATACTAATAGGACCGCTCATGGTTGCGATGGTTGTTGTTTGAATGAGTCTCAAGATGAAGGCCAGATCATCCGTGTCACTCCGTTGGTCGTGATGCTTGCTGACCAAGCCGCAGGCAGGCATGTGCTTTCTGAAACCGGATCGGGCAGGCGGTGGATGACCCCAGACAAAATTCTGCCGGATCAATTCACAACTTTTTGAGCTTCACTGAGCATGGGACAAAGCTCCACAGCTTGGATCCCCCATCATCAAAAATGTCTTTTCACGAGCGCAAGTCCAAGGTGAGTCAATGATCAAAGAAACTGTTGTCGCTGTATATCTGACATTAAGTAGAAGCGGAAAACCGGCCACAATGGCCAGGATACAACATCCTTCAAGCCATCCGCAACCTTCAACCCAACCCATGGCGGCCGACCATGGACAGTGTCTGTCGCAATTCCTAGTAGCATCCTTACAAAGTATGATCTCAATTCTTTTTATTACTTTCTTTGCTAACCAGTTAGTCTTGCTACTGCCGATCAGCGGATGACCCAGCCAGGTCGAATTGCTCGTGCCCTCGCCGTCTTCTCCGTCGATGAAGTCGTCGTCTTTGACGATTCTCCCCTCTCTGCCCGACCTCGTCACACCGACCCGAACGGTTACACTGGAGATACAGACCCATGCCACTTCCTTACCCATATCCTGTCTTTCCTAGAGGCGCCGCCCTTTATGCGAAAGACCCTCTTCCCTCTTCACCCCAACCTGCGTCTCACCGCGCTGCTGCCCAGTCTCGACATGCCGCATCATCCCCATCCTAAGGAGTGGATTTCCTACCGCGAGGGTGTCACGATTGCCGGACAGACAAGCACGGGTTCTGGAACTCTTGTCGAAGTGGGGTTGGATCAGCCAGTTGAGATTCAGGAAGAGATCCCCCCAAAGACCAGGATAACGCTCAAGTTCCCCGACGATGAGACCCAATACCCTGAGCCAGTTCATCCCGCCGCTCCAAGAACCGAGGGTGGCTATTACTGGGGTTATACCGTCCGAAAGGCCAACTCTCTGTCTGGCGTCTTCACCGAGAGTCCGTATGAGAATGGCTATGACATCAGCATCGGTACCTCAGAACGTGGAGTCCCAGCTTCCAAGGCGTTCCCTCCTTCCAAGCGAGTCAACTTCAACCATCTGCTCATTGTTTTTGGTGGCCCGCGTGGTCTCGAGTTTGCATCGATGAATGACGAGGAGCTGAGCAGCATGGACATTCAAGGCTCCAAGACAAAGGAGCTTTTTGATCACTGGATCAACGTTTTGCCCAACCAAGGCAGCAGGACCATCAGAACAGATGAGGCTGTCTTCATTGCATTGACTGCTTTACGGGGAATTTGGGATTCTAGTTAAATGACTGGTATAGCACTTGATACCCTATGTACACCTTATGTGTGCGCTTCCTACCTGGCCGGGGGACATTATAGTTAAATGCTCATGACTGATACAGAGCCAACGTGTCGGCAAATGTGCTGTTGTTCTGTATCGCTTCAACCCAATCTACACCATCACGCTCCAACATGATCCTGGTACCCACCGTGCTCAGTCCAAGGACTCTCGATCCCTCATTGTACCCCGTGAAACTCAGGATCCTCTCCTGGCAAAATTCCGGAGACTTGTTACTCGCACACGAGTCGTTGTAGTTGTTGAAGAATGAGTAGAGCCCTGCTCCGTATATGACGACATTGCTGGAATTGATGACTCTCATGCCCCATCCCATGTTGCATCCCGCAGGAACAGGATCATTCCGGCAGTCCACCCCAAAGTCAGGGTCATTGAGGATGGGCACAAGAGGGAAAGGGTATTGGGCCACGGGGCGGGGCTGGAAATATGCCTCTTCGGTTTGGACATGACCCATGTACACGTCCTTTGTGTTGACGAGTTGATACTGGTACAAAACGTGATGCTCAGATCCAGTTGCGCTGAGCCAAATACGACCTCTCCGGGCTTCGACGAGTACGCCCCGTCCTGCGAAGATGGTAACTCGTTGGTACTTTTGGTCTTCGAGATCATGATCAGCAACCCAGTACCAGCAGTTTTCCGTGAACAAGCCTCCAGCATACGCTGTGATATGTATGCTCATATATGCTGCCACACACTTTGGCTGAACCGTGTCTGTAGCTTTGATGGCGGGGCATTCAGAAACCTGGAGGTATGTTCCCGCAAACCCGCCAATACGGGTGTGTACATCCCACATGCCGGATGGCACACCGGGACTGTAAAGATTGTACTGAATGAGAATGGCGCCTGCTGTGGCACCGCGGGTCGAGACAATGGTATCGGACCATTCAATTTGACCAACGTCCCCTGGACGACCGACTTGAACGACTGGTCGAGGGTTTTCCAAGTCTTGAAAGTTTGGTCCAGTACCCATGATAATTGACGCAAGGGCCTCTCCCACGATTTTGGCATTCGGGGGGATATATATGGTATCAGTGACCATGTAGTATCCGGCATCGAGGTAAGCGATGAGTCCGCTGGCTGCTGTGTAATTGAATAGCGTGTTGAGAGTTTGAGTATCATCGTGAGAGGCATCTCCGTAAGCTCCGTTGGCTTTGGCTGAAACGAAGAAGATGCTTGGAACCTGCTCATATTGGGGCTATTGCTGTTAGCAGCGCCTTGAAACAGATACTCAACCCACCTTTGATCTCTCGAGATAGATGTTGCGGTCGAGAAGGCTAACAGCCCGAGGCGATGGTAGAGCGCAGTAGCCTGTTGCACCAAACATGCCTCTCGAGTCGGCATAGTGTCCCTGAAGCCGTCAGATTACTCCAAGTTCTTCCGTCGACGGCACTTACCATCACAAACACAGATTCAGCTGCTGGTCTCATCATCGAACCCATCATATCGGTGCCTCCGGGGCCAACGAGGACTTTGTTGACATTTTTAAAGTTGACATTCTCTATCGCCAGAGATGCTGCGCTTCCTCTGACGCCTGAGTCGCTACGTGTTGTTGAGATGGCGGTATCGATGTTCTCAAACCAGCTATCAAGGAGGGTAATGGAACCAACACCCTTGGACACATTGTCCATCATGATACCGACTCGGCAGTTCTGAAATACGGTGCTCTTGAAGGTCCATCCCCAGTTCCAGGTCATCCAAACGGCAACATCGGCATTAGAAAACCAAAGGTTGCGTGCTGTGAACTGCTGGTTGCCGAGAACAGTCGCATTACCGCCACCGTAAAAGTATAGATCGTTCAACAAGCCACCGGATCCCTCCTCAATGAACAGACCAGTGTGAGCGTTGCCGGGAGCAGTAGACAACCTAAACACACAATTGGTGATGGATGTTGCTTGGGAAGATGGCCAATGAATGCCAACAGCTGGGAACTCGGGAGGGAGCGCCGTGGTGTCCAAGATCAAGTTACGGATCTGTCGAAAGAAGACATTTGTAGAGTTCCAGGATAGAGCGCCATTCCACAGGTATGGGTTCGCATCGATCAGGCCAAAGCTTTCCTTGGAAAAGGCGGGAGATGCCTTGATGATCGGACGGTCGTTAGGGTCACCGACAATCTGGGTATAGTATAGGTCGATGATGGAGCTACTGATCAGGTAGGTTCTGTCCAAGTCAGTGGCATGCTAGAATCCCTCCTCGAGCAACTTACCCAGAAGGAATGTAGACGAGCGCTGGCGAGATCGTGCTTCCTTTGCAAACTCCCGAGATACATCGAACGCCTGCGCTGATGGCAGCATTTATCGCGGCCGTGTCATCGGCAACTAGATACGCTGTAAGCCAGGAACTGAAGAGCATCAGGCACACATACCTCCATCGCCAACAGCGCCATAGTCCTTCACGTTGCGAAAGACTGGATATAGCTTGTCCGGGTAGTAAGGAGCAGTTCCGAGGTGTGGAATGTCTTCAAGCCAGTATCTTGCGCGTGCCGCACCCGCAAGGGCAAGGGCGAGTGCCCCCTTGAACTTCATAACGAAGGACGAAGATGGGAGGAAGTAGAAAGAGGGGTAAATCGAAAGGAGGAAAAGTCAGCTCGGAGAATGAGGTTGGAAAATATTATACGAAATGTGCAGATGCCAGGTGCTTTCGAGTTGAGTTGATGCTTGAGGCAAGTGCGAGTTGATGCTCCTTCCTAGAATGTATTCGGGGCAGCGACCTGCACCTTCCTCCAGCGACAGCATTGAAATGCTCTGGAAATCCCCTCAATCACGGCAATATGAACCTCTCCTCTGTATTCATCTTGTATTTCTTACTGTCAGATGGAAGAGTCACATGCAGTGGCACAGTTTCTCAACCTATTCGAGCAACGGTTTTGTGCACCTCCACCAGATCACCGTCGATCTGCGAACCCCTCAAACCATGATCGTGTAAGTGTACCTTGAGAAACTCCTGCACAGTGATGACGTGTATCTTGCAGAAGCTCACTGAGAATGAAGGAATCGAGATGATGTTGATGAACCCATTATGGGCAAGTGATTGTGTTGAGTATGTGACACCCAGCCTTGTTGAAGGCCGTGCTTTTCTAGTTGAAGACACCCCCCCCTACCTATCCAATGAACGCCATCCGATGCGGCCACCGCGTGGTCATAACCCGTGATTATGTAGTGTAATTTTTTATAATGAAAGCAGCCCTAGATGGACGATCGAGTCTCCGAGTCCAGTGCAACAGCCTTGGCGAGGGTTCCCCTGGCCATGGCCTTCTCGCCCGAGCGCTTGCGGAGGACGTTCTCGATAAAGGCTTCCCCGGCCTTGTAAGAGGAGCGCACCAGAGGTCCACTGGCGCAGTACAGGAAGCCCATGTCCAGCGCCCTCTTGTTCCACATCTCAAATTCGTCAGGGGTGACGTACTTTTCGACCTTGAGGTGACGCTTGGTTGGTCGCATGTACTGGCCAAATGTGACGACATCAACATCCGCCTTGCGAAGTTCTGGGGCTGTTAGCTGAGTTCATTCCAAAGGGACTGGCTTCTTACCCTCAAGTGCGGCCATAACCTCGCGCTCTTGCTCACCGAGACCGAGCATTAGACTGGTCTTGGTGATGATACCCTCCTTTCCCTTGACGTCCTTGACGTGCTTCAGAACGCTCAAGCTCTGTCGGAAAGTGGCCCTGCGATCTCGCACGTATGGGGTGAGGTCCTCGACGGTCTCAACGTTGTGGGCGTAGACATCGAGTCCACTCTCCGCCACAACCTTTACCATATCCAGATCACCACGGAAATCGCCAGTCAGAGCCTCGACAAGCAGAGATGGCTTCTTCTGCTTGATCCTCCGGATCGTCTCGGCGAAGTGGTGTGCTCCGCCGTCTGCCAGATCATCTCGGTCCACACTGGTCAAGACAACGTATCCAAGACCCCACCTAGCTAGAGCCTCCGCGGTGTTCTCGGGTTCGTGAGGATCCAATGCGGCGGGCTTTCGATTCGTCTTGACACTGCAGAAGCGGCATCCTCTGGTGCACGTGTCACCCATGAGCATGATAGTCGCAGTGGCGGCATTCTTATCGGAACCACCCCAACACTCGGAAATGTTGGGACATCGAGCTTCCTCACAGACGGTGTGAAGTCCCAATCCTCGCAGATCCTTCTTAATACTCTTGAAGTTGTCGTTTCCAGCTGGAATGGGTGTCTTGAGCCACTCTGGCAGTCTAGTAATCGTCCGTTTCTTGCCCTCGGGTCCGACTTCGGCGGTTCGAAGGGTAAATGCCTCTGCGGGCGACAGCGGCTGCGCAGGCGACGAGGTGGCCAAGAAGTCTGAGAATTCGGCAACCGTGGTATCCTTGAAGTAGCTCTTTCGCTTGGGCTTGGCGGTCTCGCTCGATGTCGGAGGTACAGTGGCGAAGGCTCGAATGGTGGAAGTCGAGGTGAGGGCTTTCCGGATAGGGGCATGCACCCGCTTGAGGGAGGGAGCTATCGACGCCATGATATCGAGACAAGGCAACCGACCTCTTGTCTATAGAAGGAAAGGGAGGAATAAAAAAGACCGTTGAGGCGTTCGTGGGGATGTTGAGCAAAAGCTGGTTCAGTGGCTGCAGAAGCCCATGCAGAAATTCGGGGGAAAAGGCCGATGCGACCCGCACAAGCCCGGGTGGCATCCGAAAGACTGGCCAATCAGGGATCAGCGCAATATCCTTAATCAGCTCCCTCGCAGCTGACAGTCGATCCATCGCAACACCAAAACGCCTTTGCAGGGTCGATTTGCGTCTTTTCACGACGGACAAATTAGTCATCGGACCATGAGTTCCATGGTAGCCGAGGATCAAGTCGCCGATAGAAGGCGAACATTCGATACGCCGACAAGTAGACGATGTATCGGCCAACAATCACCGAGTGGACCGAGCCAAACAATCACAGATGCAGATATTGACTCCAAGACGTTGAGTTGACAATGTCTATTGCTCCTATCTACTGGGAAGTGCCAAATGGCCCTTCATCGGTTCCTTTCCAGAACCTAATCACCAATCCTCCTTTTCATTTAAATCATATTCCACCCCTCCGAATCAAACAAAACCATACTCCAAACCGCAATCCTTCATCCAGGGGTCGTGAAGCATCACCAGTGTGAGAGGCTTCCGCCCGGATCACCAACCATCCTAAAGGGGGTATCGCCAAAGAGAAGTATAGAAAAAAAACCAGTTCATCCAAGAATCAGAGGTATTGAAGAGAATATGATTGTTTCCCGCGTCGCCGACGTCGTCCCCGTCTCCTTGGTCCCGTCTCTCTTTGTGGCAGCAGAGTCGGGGAGGAGATGTTGACCGAATAACAATTCAAAGGGATCTCCAGCCAGCAACACGCACCGGCCGCTGTCCATGTGAGAAGGGGATTGATCTCAAAACCGTCGAGTGTTGACCAAGCCTGGAAGAGACATCCTTGAGGAGTCTGGAAAAGATGGGTAAAGGGGGTGAAGAAGATAAAACAGGCTTGGTCGAGGTCAACGGTTACCCTTACACGTGGGCAGCAGCTCATAAACATTGCACAAGACACAGACTGGAGCTGTGTATGGCGCAGTCAATGCGCGCGAGTGCGTGTCGCCGGGGATGAATGAAACATTAAGAGTTGAAAACCCGCGAGGTGTGTCCAAGGAGCGGGTGTGCTCGATGAAGCGCATGGAAGCAAAGTCGGGCTATCCATGAAAAAAGGGCAGAGTCTCAAGACTCATCAAAGTGAAGCAGAGTGTGTGTGCCAAAACGGCGAGTGTCGTTCTGCAGTCGATATCGTGGCGTTGTTAACGTCGTTTCATCGTAAAGAAATAGGCCGCGCTAATGGCCAAGGGTAAAAAGCAAAAGAGTCACAAAGAAGATCTAAGTGACAGGATGATGATCGCATCGAAGAGTTCGGAAGTCGACAGTGGAAGTTCACTGTCCTCAGGGTCACCCCCTAGTTACGTACTAGGACGCGACTATAGGAGGGCGACGGCAACCATACCAGCGACACCAGCCAGGGCCATCTTGCCAACTTGAGCAACGGAAGCAGCGTTCTCGGGGACCTCAGTAGGCTTGCCAGAACCACCAGTGGTTCCAGAGCCGGTGCTGGCGATGGTGCTCTTGGGGGTAGCCTCGTGGGAGGTGGCGTTGACAACAGAGACAAAGCTGGTGCTCTCGATGACAGGAGTAGAAGTGGTCTCGGCGATAGTCTCAACCTCGGAGGTAGTCTCAGCCTGAGTGGTCTCGGGTTGAGCCTCGGTGCTGTAGCCAGTCGCGGTGACGGTGTGAATCTGCGAGAGGAAATAGGTCTTGGTGAGGACCGCAGTGGAGGTCTGAGTGGTGGTATCCTCGGCGAGGGCGAGGGCTGGCAGGACAGCCAGGATAAGCTTAGAGAAATGCATTTTTGTTGTTGAGTTGATGGACCGTGTAAGTGAGTGCTTTCAAAGCGTGTAGGCAGCGGTGTATCGCGCGCAAAAAGTTGTTTGTGTGTAAAGGTAGAGGCGGTCGTGTAAGTGAGCGAGTGGAAATACTCTGTAATCCAAACAGCGAAAGGCCAGGCTATGTGAGCAAGTTTATAGAGGAAGCGATAGACTCTGCCAACGAAGTCTTGTGGGGAAGAGATGTTTCGAAAGGTTTGAAGGGCTAGAAGGATCCTAGAAGAGAGAGTCCAGGATGTGCGTCGGGGGGAAGGGATCCATGAAGTACTCCGGGGCACTGTCTATGCGACGAACAGCAAACAATGGCGCCGCGGGACCTTACAGGCGGGAGAAGAGGACCCCCCTCCATCAGAGAGAGACCTGACCAGGGTATGGCTACGGCTCAAGTGCAGCAAAGTGCCGCCAGGCCAGATGTTGACCATGATGGTGGGATGGGAGGGGCGGACTAGGCCGGAGCCCATTAAACAGGGTAGCGGTGACACGGAATTAAGCCCTCGTTAGGCCGTGTCTCAGGTACTAGTGACCTGGTCAACGGGGGGTCCTCTGTGGCCTGGGCCTCCCCCTTCGAGGGAAATTAATTACAGCGCATGTCGACAGCTCAGGCACGCGAGCTCGGGCGACCAGGCCCTGGGACGTGGCCCTGTCGTAAGGCCCGGCCCCATGTCGTTTCTTTTTGGCGTCATTGTACAATGTCCCCTGGAAGCGCCAGCGTCCAAGGAGCCTTTGACCGTTCGGCCTTTGTCTCTACTCTTGTCTTTGTGAGACGAACTTGAGATGTCTTGGAGCAGGCAAGGTTTCACCGGTAGTGGTCCATCCCTGGTTCTTTGGTGACGGACTGTTGGGATGGCGAATGCAACTATGGAAAAACTCTGCACTTTAGCAACAGAACCAGAACCGACAAGTCTTGCCGAGTGGCAATGAAAAGCAGGCTGTGAGATGAGGGAATTACCTGACGGCGGCGAGGCTCTCTCTCAGAGTCAGAGTCAAGAGTGTGCCCAACGTGAACCCGTCCAACGCCATCTCGGCGGCGGCCCCAGAAAGTGGCTCAACGTCCTTGCCAACTTTGGTCTTGGCCTCTAAACGACCTCGATGAGCTCTTTTTTTTTTGCCCTGTCCAATCTGATCTTGGTAATGACCCTCTTCACAAAAAAGGCACAAGAGCCGTTCAAGTAAAATTTGCACAATTTCCTTTCCCCCTCGGGATTGGCCAGGTTTACCAGGCACACCCGCCCCGGTTCCTGCGTCGCCCTGTGAAATTGTGCCTGGCGCTTTGCCTTATTCAGGTACTCGTGGCCCCGGTGCGTGCGACAGTGCTGGGGGAAGCTTGACTGTCACTCTCTGTTACTACGTAAAAAAAGCGCCAAGAAGGAAGTCGTCGATCATCACTGCGAAAAGAGGTCATTCGCTCCGGACATGTGCGCTACTGTAATATGAAAAGTTTGATGAGGGCATCTCGTTTGTAATTGCGACCCTCTTTGAGCTTTGCTTTGCTCTTTGCAATGCGTGATGGCGACATGCTGACTGCTTTACCAACCTACATGAAACGAACAAAGAGCGAGCAAACAATGACAGACAGAGCTCAGTCTTTTGCACTTTGAAACTGCCTTGTGGCATTTTTAGGGCTTATTGCTTTTCCACAAGGCTCAAAGCCAGTTTTTCTCTCGCTCCGTCGAGCTGAAACTCTGCCACCGAAAGAACATCCTGGTCAGGTTTGTGGGAGAAACTCAACGGTTTCCATTGTTGACCCGTGCCATGCCGGTCAAGGAACGAACTGATGGAACACGGAGGAATTCTGACAACTTTGGGGAGGGGAGGGGAGAGAGAGTAAGCACTGATCGGAGGACATGATCGGCTACCTACCCGCGCCCCGGATTTGCTTCGCGTCGGGTTGACTCGTGCCTTACGCGTGCTAGTCACTGTACGCACTCTACGGTGCATTCATTACCTCGTGTTGAGTCATGTTGTGCAACTTGATTTGTGATGAGCTCTTTTAATCTCTCACACACCGCCCGTTCTCTTGATCATGACTTGTGTGTGTGTCGGTCCAATCACTCCAGTCGGGGAAAGAAAAGGTCTTTGACGTGGCCATGCTGTGTGAAGCCAGCGCATGAGACCAGCGGGCCTCGCGTTCTCTTCCACCTTATTTTAGCTGCTCGCTTCTCCATTGGTGAGACGCGCTTGAAAATAATGGGGAACCGCGGCAGCTTTCCGTAGTCCAATTGTAAGGAGCCGACCCCCTGGACCTGTCCTGTCTCTCTGCTCAGCCCTGCTCCAGCGGGGACACATGCAGTTCGACAATCTGTGACAACAGAGGTTGACGTCAAGCTCTTTTACCGTGGCAACCGGGAGAACCAACGGTCAAATTCAACCTTGCGCGCAACTAGAGGTGAGTGGGTTAAGAACCGAAATTTTGCTTTGCGGAAACACATCCGAGATTTTTCAGCTCATGCAGAGAGAAGATCAATGCCTTTCCTTTCGCCTATTTCTATGAGTTGTCAACAAACCTTAGCAAGACACGGAGCGTTCGTTGCTAGGCGAGATGCGCAGGAATGCGGGACTCTGCCGTGTCGGTCAAGCAGACCGCGCTTTGGGGACGTGACGTAGTAGTTGTCGCAATGCACCAGTCTTCCATGGCATGTTTGTTGTTGTTGTATGCAGGATCCAAACCTGACCACTCTCCGATGGGCTACCTACAGTAGCTGCCTACCTCCAAGAACAAGTTCAAAGAGCCCATGTGATGATGCAGGCTGTGTCGCTGAGTACCTCAGGCGCCGTGGCGTTGAGCGGCCTCTTGTGGCGGGAAGAGAGGCCGCGGCCATAGCTTAAGCCCATCAGAGGCCACCAGTGCCATTTTATGAAACAGATAAAAACAAAGATGCAAACACGAGAAAGACGTTCTCTTTGAGTGTCGCGACTTTAACCAGAAACACGTGAAGCCAACCAACCGTTGACCTGTTAGGTACGGACGCCTGAACAAGGTTTTGTGGGTGTTCTCCAGCTTAGTCATCACAATATCTCAACTCCAAACCTTCAAACTCTCACAGCCCATCATCAACCAAGTCAAACATCAAAAGCCATGACTGACTCACCACCACCGCAGCCTCGCGCTCGCTCGAAATCCCCCGCCCCGCGCGAAGAGCCATCCCGCGACAACAGCGACTTGCCTCCCCGGAGGCCCAGGGACCGATCGCGATCGCCCGCGCGCAGACCTAGAGGGTCGGGCGGCTTCAGATGGAAGGGTGATCGGAGGGATAACGACAGGCGGGACTTTCGCCGACGGTCGCCGCATAGACAAGGGGATCGGGACCGTGATCGCGATCGTGGGCATGGCAGAGATCGAGGTCGTGACCGAGGATATGGTAGAGACCATGATCGAGACCGAGATCGCGATTATCGCAGAGACAACCGGAATCGCGACCGTGGTGACCGAAGAGATCGCGACCGCGATAGGGAGCAGCCAAAGGAGAAGAAGGAAAAGCCCAAGGCGCCCGTAGCCCAAGCAGGCGAGGAGATGATCATCGTCAACGTCAACGACCGACTCGGCACAAAAGCAGCAGTACCCTGCCTAGAATCCGACACGGTTGGACAGCTCAAGATGATGGTGGCAGCGCGAATCGGCCGAGACCCAGGCCAGATCATTCTCAAGCGACAGAGCGAGAGACCCTTCAAGGACCACATTACACTTGGAGATTACGGCATTTCGAACGGCGTGCAGCTCGACCTAGAAATTGACACACGGGATTAATATCGTCGAGAAAGGTTATTACAGGAGTTCAAGGACAACGGATGGATTCAAACATACGACCATGGTTACCGAAGCACTTGGTTAAGAACTTGCTTGATTGAAAGGGAATTGATTTTGACATCATAGCGCCGGCTAAGCTAAAGTATGAACATGTTGCAACGCCAAACAAGGGGGCTACCCAGTATCCCAAAAGTCATTCATTTCGTAAGCATCTCGTGCGTGAGCATGATAACAAGACAATATACACAAAGAGATATATGCCCATCATCCAAGTATAAAAATGACAAAAGAAAGAAATAGAGACATGTCTTTTATCCCAGTAATCCGCCCCTCAACCAACGCCGTGAACGCTCAAAGGAACTCTTGACTCGTAAATGATATTCCTTCACAAGCACCCTCAAAGTCAAAGTACCGTGTAAGATCTTGACCCTCTATCTCCATCCGGTCCTGCTCCATTGACTCATACGCCGAGTCTCGCTCAATCTTGACCTGTTGACTGAATGATATCGGGCCATTAGGCGATGAGTCCTGAGGACGTAGTGTCTGCTGACGGATAGGAGTATTTTGTTGGCCAATAGATTCCTGGAGTGCAGGATTAGACCCGATGTGCTGGAAGAAACCAACCGGCTCATCGTCATCGTCCAGATCAGGCAACCAGTCAGGCTCGTTCATATCCGGCGAGGGTATGGGTAAAGGCTCTCCCATAGTAGACGGAACCTGGGAAGCAGTGGCCTGCGAGGGGGAGTGTTGGGAGTACGGTGTCAAATTGAAGTTGTCGATTGGACTTGTCGCCTGGATCCGAGGCATACTGGAGTCTTGAAAGTTTCCAGTGTATATAAAATTGCCAAAGAATTGCTGGTTGGTCGGGTCTTGATAGCCCAGCTGTGCTAATGAGTTTAGCCCTCGTTGATTAGGGAGAGCCTCGATGGATTGTAGGAGTTGCTGAAGAGCCTCGTCGTCGAATTGTTGAGAGACTTCGTGTATCGGTGATTGATGTGCTGATTGCGCAGGCTGACGCAAAGAATTCTGTGAATCGCTTAAAGATTGTTGCATATTTGTAGGTTGAAACGATTGACCATGCGAACTTGACTGTCTCATGGGAATTGAGGAAAGTGCCAAGTTGTTATTGTTAACCTCTTGAGACATCGATTGTCTCACCTGGCGATAGATATCCCGAGGAAGAGGAGGTTGAGGCTGAAAACCTCGGGTGGCTGCCTGCCCCCATGAAGTGTTGAGGGAGAGGGACTGTGAAGGGGGCCTCTGGCCTGGTTTTGAGAGTCGTGGAGGATTCTGCGCAGGTACCTCCAGGTGTGATGATGCCGGTCTTCGTGAAGTTGCCGGCTTGTTTGCCTTGCCCGTCGGCTGCAAGGACCGAAATTGGCTCCCATTAGGCGAATCTTGTGAAGGTTGTTGATCAGTCCGTTGATTGCGCCTTTGTTGTTTCGACTGCGGATCTCTCGTGGCCGATCGATTTCGTCCCTTTGTTGGTTTTCGACCGTGGCTTGGTGTCTCAAATTTGGGAGGCGCGCTTGGAGGGTCATCCTTGGAGCAGAAGGTAGTGTACAGAATATACACCTTCATCGACTTCGGTTGCTCTGCCATGTACGAGCATAATGGTCCAGCGAGATGTTCCTTCATGTCTCTCTTGGTGAAGCCGCACCAGCAGCGCAAACAGAGTGTCATGCCATGATGTCCTTGGTCATCAAAGTCTGCGTCCCTCCATTCATGGAGAGATTTGCACTTGCCACAGTTTCCTGTTGCTTTGGTCTCTGGGTCGTGTCTCCGGCAGCTCATCAGGTACCCGCGATTAACATATCTTGGGTCTCTAGCCCGGATGAGCCCGTGGTGATCGACGGCATGTGTGACGATGTGAGAAATCTCTATCTTGCGTCCTTGACAAGCTGTCCTGCCGGGAGTTGAGTATTTTGCGTTGTTGTGCAACCAAAAGAAGCAGGTTTCTTCGGAGCCGATAAAGTTCTTTTCTGAAAACTGACAGTCTGAGCTACACTCAGCTCGGTCGTCTTGAAAACTTGATGCGTTCGAGGGACCAGAGCCAGGTTGAGACTGTGTTTGTTGTCGAGACCTCCCAGCATGTCGAGACGAGCTGTTTGGGTCCGGAACTGCTGGGCTTCTCGGCAAGCGACCTTTGAGCCCTGTTCTGTGTCGCTTTTGCCGTCGCCTGGTGCCCTGTTCGTCGTCCGTCAAGCGGCTATTCTGACGCTTTGGCTGCTTCCTTGTAATAGAACAAGTATCCGTCTCCGATGGGTTGGTCGAAGCCCAGTGAACCTCGCGTAGGCTAGGGCGTGGGGAATACTCCTCCTTAACCCCGCGTGTTGGAGGGGTTGTCTGAAGGGACAAGCTTGGGTGCCAGCTACGCGTGTCTGGCGGCCTGCCCTCGTCATGATGTCCTGTATCATGGTATTTCGAGTTGCGGTCGGCGAAAGATGGTGTAGGCTCGGAAGCCTGAAACGAAGCATTGAAGCCCAGCAGGCGATCTTGGAAGGTGTTTCCATCGACAGATGCCGGCTGGCTCAAATTGCGGCGGGCTGCAAAGGCAAAAGGAGTAGTGGTCTGGATGGGCGAAGGATTGTGTTTATTGGTGTCGGAGGGGGAGGCTTGGTGTAGAATATTGGTGACTAGGCCTACGATCTTATCGTTTTGGCGCATTCGCTCGTCCAGAGATAGAGAGTTGATGATGACGCCCGGATCTGGCCGGGAACTGTCTTGTCCGTTGACCCATTGTGAGGCCTTCGCGCGTGACTTTCTCTCATATTCCGACAGTTGCTCCTGTATTCTCCAATCACTTGGAGGTGGAACGGTATATTGGCTTGCGTCGAGGTCGATGCTGGCGACGCTCTGAGTGGTGATGCCAACGTTGGCGTTTCTGGTTGGCTCTGGGTCCATCGTTTCTACCGGTCGGCGCAGGGTCCGAGGTCTCTCCGATGACGTTGCAGCCTGCTAGACCAGGCCTTGCGAGTTACCCGGCACCAGGCACAGACGAGACGAGGATGGCGGCGGTTTGTAAAACAAACTTGGGAGCAAATGAGGATGGCGGGTGATGGGCTCAAGGATAAAGAATGAGAGGAGGATTTGGAAATGGGAAATTGAGGCGCAGACTGTGTGGAATTCTCCTGGTACACACATGAATGGGCATCGCAGAGGTTTGGATTGTCTTGTACAACCAGGCTCTGGGTTCTGGCGTCATGATTGGTGGTGTGTGGCTGTAGGCGTTTTTTTCAACCTCCGAACCCCTGCTTTTCAACCCCCCTGATACCGTGTGCGTACACAGCTGTGGACGAGGATCCATATCGGGCGTAAATGCATTTTTGCGGTGCGATTCAGATTTTGAGGCGAGTGTTGAGCCTCAAATTGGGTCATGATGGAGCGAATTTGGATGTTGAAAGGGTTGAGTTTCAGAAGTTACGAGGATTAATCGTAGATTCGCCTCATTGGAAAGTGAAGCCCGTTTTGGCAGTCGCCGACTGGTTGTGTGAGATTATGTCATCAGGGATCTCCCCCGTTCCGCGAACATCCGGCATCGGAGACTTGCGGGGCTTGATTGGTGAGAGCAGAGCCTCAATCGACATGGCTGCGGTTGCTGTTGAGCCTCAGCTCGAATAAGAGGTGAGAAGAGCAAGAGATCAGTGTAGAATACTGTAAGACTGGAAGTCAAACGTGACAAGGTCAAATCATCCCCACTTCGGTTGGTAGTCTCGGGTAGATGCTAGCTCTTCTCCACGGGAAAGATCGCGGAAATGGGTTCCCCAGATTATTTCTTTGCCGAGCAGTCCAGGATCTCATCTCTTGGTCGGGTCGGGTATGCAAGTTATCATGTCTATAAACTTTGCTGTTCCCGGCGAGAGATGTGCTAGATACCCGGATTACTGTCGTCAGATTGGCTCATCTCATGTTTCGACACGGATGGCCCTTAACCTAGACATCTCGATTTGCAATTCAGAACCGAAAACCTCATTTGAGACATGTTTTCGCCTAAGTATAGGGTACGAGATCGGGCATGAGATGAGGCCTATAATCAGCAGAGTTGCTATTGTTTTAAATCTTAACGTTTTTGAACGGCATTAGATCTCGCAAACAAAGATGCAACTCTGGCTGCGAATGGGATAATCCCTGGCTAGCTATGCAAGAGATCTTTCTACAAGGCATAGAAATCTCGGATATTTTTTGTGGGTGGGATTTCTTTGCATCAGAGAGTTCAAATATGCCCGTAGCAAAAAGGGGAGCCCCAGAATATCATCTCATCTCATCACGGGTTCAGTCCCACGATTGCTTACGGCCCAAGGCAGGTTTAGCCACCAAAATTCTACCTGGGATTCGGCGATTCGCACTCAGAGCACAATTTGAGTCCGGGTGATGTTGGCTGACTCGCCATAAGTACGGATATTGGCCATGGCATCGAGAAAGAGTCCAACCACTTTACGCAAACTACGCCGGCCAAGTTCACGCTGATTCGGTCGGGACAAAGGAACCTGGAAGCTAGAGGAACTCTGACTAGAGTTCCTAACACGCCTGATCCTATCCGTGAATACCGTATTAGGGTTCGTGTCTAGTCGTTCCAGCCCTCGACTTCGCACCATTACTTGAATCTCCGAATTTGAATGTTGCCGACGGCGGAATTTCGTTAGGGATACGTGGGGAGGATGATTCTCGGCGTTCGGTATTCTTTCGCGCCCAGGAGGTCCATCGCGAATATCGTTTTAGATCGTAAAGGGGTCGTGGATCAGAAATCCATCGTGCGTGTCATGGTCTGCCAGGATTGATGAATGGGTTTCTGTTGGAGCCCAAGTCGTCAAGGTTGGGCTATGGTTGCCCCAGTTGGGGGCACATCAAGACCGAAGTCGTATCCATCTCCTGATGCCAAGCGAGTAAGCGGCCGATGAACTCGTTGTTTGTTGACGCGGTGGGTATGTCGGTGGTTTTGGTAGTGCCCGAAACGTCGTGCCAGATCTGGTCGTGGAGTCCGCGGCGGGCATTTCCTTTCTCGCCAGGATAAGAAATGTCCAAGCTTCGACAGGGAGTGTTGACGCTGAGGTGGTGATTCTGAGAGGCTGCCATCCAACCCCGAATTTGGAGTTTAAATCCTTGATATATAACGCATCGCTGTTCGAGTCGTTACGGAATCGTCTGACCGGGGATCGAGAGTCATCGAAATGTCGTGTGGTTCGGGCCAAGTTTTGGGTTGCGTTTGCAGGTTGACCTTGATAGTATCCCAGCCCATGTTGTGTCTCAACAACGCAACATCCGAGAGGAGGAAAAGAGGGCATCGGAATTCAATTGCGAAGACTGCTCCTTTTGTTGACGACTCTTATCAGCTGACACGGCAAGAATTGCGTGTTTGGTGGCGGAGGCTGCCGGTCGTCAGACGCCGCATCGTGAGTCTGGCCCAGGTCGGAAAAATTGACCGAGAATTGGGGCATCGTGAGGTCCGGAATATATTTCCGTAGAGGGAACTGGGACTTGGGATCCGAAATAACCAGTCTCATGTACTATATGAAAGCAAGTGGCTGAAAGCAGGGACAGAATAGATTGAAAGCAAAGTCGCGTCGACCTGAACTGTTCACTACTGGTCGTAGAAGCACTGAATCCAACTAAAGCCTTAGATGGGCTCTTCAAGAGCATTCACAAGTGTAGCGTTCCGGTTGCTCGAAACCACTCGCCTGCGCTACCACAGTTGCGTGAGTGTCCGAGGTGAGTACAACCCATATCTCAACCTTGTCCAATCCTTGAAGCCAAGGCTGCCGGAATGAGACTGCTGGATGGGGCTGGCTGTTATGCTGGCTCTATAGCATGTTGAAACATGTTGATATCTCAGAGTTCAATCCCAAAGAAGTCCCAGCCTGAACAAGGCGTCGTATCGGCTCCCAGTACTTCCACCGAGGCACCAGACGAGTCGAGTCGATCAAAACAGCTCTCCAACAATCGTGGCAGTGCCATCGAACCTTCTCCAAAACCGAGCCTTGAAAACATCGGAACCGCTCGACTTCTTGGCACCGATCAAAATGCCGCATGCACCACCGCAAGGGCAAGGCATCGTGAACGAGTGGTGAGAGGGCGTGTGATGCGGTCCTTGGACTCATCTACACTAAGCCCTTCGTCTTGGGTTGTCTCGGGGAGAATTGCGATGTTTGGACATGAACAGATCAGGGTACGGAGTGGGATTTCCGTGGGTCCCCACGCCCGACCAAAGCGACCGGGATACTCCCGAGCATGACGGTCATGACTCGGTCAAAACTCGACAGCCGCTTCGTTTGTTTGCCCTAAGATGAACGTTATGCTGCGCTACGGAGCGCCAAGTTTCAATGAAGGATAGCAACGGCTTGCTGATTCCTGGTGGTGCTTGTTGCGGCTCTTCGTTCCCAAGCCGACAAACAGAACCGCATCAAGATTATCGACAGATTGCGATCGTGGTAGTACCACAATGCCGACGCAAGGGCCATGAACAGAGAATCCCTGGTGCGGAAGACATGGTCAAGCTTGCTGTCGCAACCAGCTTCTCCTCAGACGAATATTGTCAGGCGAAGCTCCGACCAGGTTACTCCGCATGAGGAGAAGGTGGGCGAGTCGCAATGGGTCGACTGGTACCGTTTTCCGCCCGAGCTGTGTCTGAATGCCACTCCAGTTGCAATGATGTCATGAGATATTGCTGAAAGAATTGAGGCGAGCCAAAACTTGGCTGCGAGGCTTTAGACATGATCACGAGTCGTCGAGCATTGGGCTTCGCATCCAGGGCGATGGCTTTTGCCCCTTCATTAGAGCAGAGGTGGGCGAAGGCCAAGAGACGGTCCGTTCCCCTCCCTGGTCGCGCCGAAGAAGAAGTCGTCGTCCGTAAAGGGAAATAGGCGGCGCGACTTTCGCTTTCGAGACGGGCGACATCCAGGGAATCGGCAAATCACCGATGTTGCACGTTTTTCGCAAGACAGGGGGGCGGCGATGACCATCTTCGACTCAATTGGGCAAGTTGCGGCGGACCGGGGTGCACGGGCTAGTGGGGCTGCGGAGTGGGCGACATTGCCTTTCTTGGCCGTGGAAGAATGCCATGATCGTCGAACCGTCTAGACTTTCGATGCCGTGTTGTTGTTTCGTTGATGGTTTGCAATTCGTGGTTTGTGGGTTGCGTGTTTTGGTTGAGGCAAGCAGCAGACGGGAAGTTGAGGCGGGCAGTCGCAAATTGGAAGGTGCCCGTTGCTCACGTGCCCTGAGTAGGTACGTACCATTTGAACTTCTGTGCCATTCTGCCTAGGTATTGATCCAGGATGTTTGCCCTACACTCATCAACATCCCATAATGGATATTTACTACGCGGTACGTATAGCCAGTTTAATGCTCACCGCTCTCCATCACGATCAAGCTTCCCCTACGCCCGCATCAAGTCAGTCCTGAAGCACCGCCTCAAGCCAAATCAGCTGACTCCCGCTCTTGCCAATTCAAAAGACGCTACCCCAACCAAGAATTTTAGCGTGTGCGGGGGATGGAGACGGCCCCACTCACTCCTTGGTGTCACCCACCACCCTTGCCCACTTGTTCATGCTCAAAACCAACCATGAGTGAGCCTCGAAGATGGAGCAGGAGAACGATTTGTGATGTTCCCTCATCCCTGCTTTGATAACCTTGATGTGATATCCCAAACATGTCCTTGTAGAAGTCCGGAACTCTCTCCGGACTCTGGTCGCACAGCTCACCGAGTTCCACCCTCAGAGGCTTGGACAACCCCCATGTTGTATGGGATGGCCAATCGATGTGAATACAATGTGATTTGGGCTTCACAGAGACGACCCCCTGAGCTGACGATGCCTGATCCTCTCAGAAGCTTCACCGTCTCCACACGCTCACGTTGCTTACCGCGTGCCGCCATCCGGCCGGCCGGTTGCCGTTGATCCTAGAAACCTTGAGGTTATCGATGTGCTTCAGACCCATGTCGACATGGTCCACTCCCATTTCTTTTGCAGAGTTACCGAACCTGAACTAGACACCCTGTCTTCCCCAAGAAAAGACTCACGTCATCTGGGGTTGTTTTATGCCCCGGGAATCCGGGGATGTTGCGGTGGATCCAGTTAGCATCCTCTCTGAACGTCTGTTCATCAGTATTTCAGTTACACATCAGACGACAACTGAACACAACCTGTCGTACGAAGCATGACTATGAGGAATCAATACATGTAGATAGGACAGATACAGGGGGGAAGCTAGTGGCAGGCAAGTCATCGGAGTGTTTTCTTGAATCCCGCCGCTTGTGGGGACCTGAATATCCAATACTGAGACAGGTCTAGTGGCGTTGTTGGATACTACGGTGTGGAGGTTTGACAGCTCTTGATGATATTTTGTGACTTAGCAAGTGTGATATCAAGAGGCCATTTCGGTAGCGGACAGACTATGAGGTGTTAGCAAGTGCCTGTCTTTAGGTTTGAATTTTATGAAAGAAACATGACACTGCGCTGGAAGCACTCGGAGTGACCAAGAAGAGAAGGATTCTTCGGCATGGCTCAACACACTGGTCACTTGCTGTGCCCAGTGGTTTGACCTGCTGCCAAAGCTCTTGAGGTCTGTTGATGAGCGCAAGAATCAGACTCGAGTTGCAACCTCCATGACGGAGGCATGTCGATCCTTACTCAACCAATAACCTTCTAGAAAGCTGCCATGCTTCGATCGCGCCAAGATGAACGCCACGCGACGGAGTGGCCGCGGCACCTGGACGGTGGCGGCTACTAGGAAGAACGTTGTTTGGATGGGATCAACAAGGCTTTTGGAGAAGTTGCCGCAGTTGGAGTAACTATCGGAAGCTCTGCTCCTGGAGGATGGTTTTCAGACTTGAGTTTCTCAAGTCAAAAGAAATGTCCTGAAGGCTGAGATGTTGAACCATCGTGACATCTAGCTGCTCTCTGAAGAGGCAGGTAGTCCTTGGGCTCGTCTGGCAAAGACCCATCCTGAATCTTGGACGTCGATCGCCGAGCGCTGAAGGGTTAGCGCCGCCGGAGGTACTTGGGGTAAGTCTTGACTTGGCGGTTGGGGGACAAAAGCTACAGACACGAGTTGTGCTTGGGCCATGTCCGCGACAGGCAACCACCCGCGAATCGGTGTGGGTGAGACGCGGCGTTGCATTTGGTGAAGCGAGCCGTCTAGATCTGGACGCCCCTGCGATACCTCCGGTTGATTCCCGCGGTTGGGCTGTTACGAAAAAGTCACCCGACACGAGGGAATAACATCTCGGAACCGACTTGGGTGAACTGGGGTGGACATGAGAGACTGAGTCAAGTGAAGGTGCAAGGCGTTGAAGATTACAATGGCTGTGTCCATGAATGGGCGAACCGACATGCTGGATGAGGCGAGATAGCTCATGTATGGCACACAAACACATGGAGGCTAAGAACAGGAGGGATACCCCAAAAGCTACGTACATCAATTCCGAGGGGAGAATTTCCACTTGTGTCAAACTTGGAGATGGAAGGTCCCTGGAGAAGCATCATGATTCCTGAGGTTACAGGCCAATCTTGAAGGACCTGAAGGACCATCCCCGGACCCCGGACCCCAGACTCTCTGCGCCCTTTCGTGGTCGGTCGTCATGAGCCCTGATCCATGAGCCATGGCACCTCAAATTTCAGGCGACGACAGGACGTTTCCCAATCGGCGTCCAGTGATTACCTGCCGGGAATCCCTGAAAGGCCGGGGCCCCGTGGCCTAAACCCGACTCGTCAAAATCCCCGCATCATGCCCCCAGGCCTCATCCGTCATCATTGCCAAAACTCCACACTCCCCCCCTGGCAGAAAGTCTTCTCCCCCGCGCCATTTCTCCAGCTTTTTTTTTAATTCCCTCTCCGGACTCTGGGACCGCGGAGAGATTCCCCACATACTTTAACTGTGGCCGTTGAAGGTAACTGAACAGCGCACTCAGGGGTAAGGGGGGAGATGAGACTGATGCCTGATGAATGATGAAGACTTGCATTGTAGTTAATCGTTGCAGGATAATCTTTTATCATGTTACTCAACTGTCACTGTCCGTGACATTCACTGACAAACCCATTGCCGCTTGTTACCCCCCTGTTCGGCTGGTCCTTGCGAAAAAGGCCCACCCGTAGTCCTGCCCAAGTTAGTTTGGCCGCGGCAAATTGGTATCCTCTGACTGGCTGTGACAAAGTTTCTTGATTCACTGGCGTTGTTCTAGTGGCGCCATGCGGGAGGCCAATCGTCATTCTTCTGGGGCAGGGGAGGGGGGAACGCAGACGCCCCCCCGGTCGTTAAGTTTTGTCAAGACATGGCACCCTAAAGTTTGGAGCCAAGGAAGACGGTTCAACGCCGTGTCTGTTAGGAGTTGAGGGGAATTGGAGAGACTGGGGTCCCTTTTGTTTTACTATATAAGATGCCCGAGTCCTCCCCAGATTCAAGCTTGCCACTACTCTCCATCGCAATCCAGCCTCATCGGCTTTACTCGACCTCTTCCTCACTTGATCTCAAGTGGCTTCTTCTTCATTTGGCCGATAGTGGTCTCCTCTTCACTTAGATCTAAAGTGGTTTCTTCACTGGATCTATAGTGGCCCGTCTTCACTTGATCCACGATTACACCTCCCTCTACTTGATTGAGCGATTGCCTCTTTCACTTTTTCCCTTCCATATTGGACAAGCCTTCCAATATGTCTAGCCTTAAAGACGAGAAGGTCTTTCACGACGAGGGGGACGGCACTGTCGAGGATGTTGATATCGTCCCCTCCGACCTACCCGTCCACCTTGGAGAAGATGTTGCCTACGGCCCAGGCGGAATTGCTGGTGTCATCCAGTCCCCTTTCGTCTTTGCTGCTGCCCTAATTGCCTCTATGGGCGGTTTCTCCTTTGGTTACGACCAAGGTGTGATTTCTATCATCAACGTCATGGACCAGTTCCACGACGTCTTCCCATACGCAACCAACGGTTTTGGCAAAGGATTTATGACCGCTATGCTTGAATTCGGGGCGTTCATTGGCTGCTTCTTTATGCCTTGGCTTGCAGACAAAATCTCGCGAAAGAAGGCCATTTTTGTAGTCACGATTTTCTTCAATGTGGGCGCTGTGCTTCAGACTGCGGCCGTCAACTACGAGATGCTCGTCTTGGGAAGGACCATTGGCGGAATAGGAGTTGGTACTCTAGCTATGGTAAGTGTTTTCAGCTGCGTTCTTTGTTATTGTGGCCGGTAATCCCTTTGGAGCCCATTTGGAGCTGCTATGATATTCAACGAACAAAGGACTCCAATACTTGGCAAAACAAGCTTAATCTAACGTGACTTAGGGCGCCCCACTCTATATTTCTGAAATCTCGCCCCCTAACCTCCGTGGTACACTCCTCGTCCTCGAGTCGATTTCGATCTGTCTTGGCGTCGTCGTCTCGTTTTATATCACCTATGGAACTCGTCATATGGATGGAGAGATTGCTTTCCGTCTCCCTCTCGGCCTCCAAATGGTCTCCGCTACTATCGTCGGTTTCGGTATCTTCTTTTTCCCCTACTCGCCACGCTGGCTCGCCCTTGTTGGACGCAACGAAGACGCCCTTGCCAACCTATGTCGAATGCGCCGTCTTCCTTCAGATGATGAACGGGTTCAGACTGAATACAAGGGAATCGTTGCTGAGGCCCAGTTTCAGAAGACCGTCCTCGAGCGCCGCCACCCCGGTAAACACGGTCTCAGACTCGAAATTCTCACCTGGCTGGATCTACTTAGCCCTAACACTTGGAGACGAACTGTTGTTGGAGTTGGGGTCGCTTTTTTCCAACAATTTTCTGGAATTAATGCCTTCATTTACTACGCTCCAACGCTCTTCCAGTCCCTAGGACAGAGTGAACAGATGGCTTTGGACATGTCTGGAGTTTTTAACATCCTTCAGTTCGTTGCCGTCTGTGTTTGCTTCTTTATAATCGACCGGGTGGGTCGACGACCCCTCGCTATCTTCGGCGGCCTTGGCGGCCTCGTTTCCTGGGGAATTATGGCTATTCTTGTTGGCCTTTTCTCCGATAACTGGAAGGCACACTCTGCTGCAGGCTGGGGAGCTGTTGCAATGGCTTTTATGTTTATCCTGACTTATGGAGTCTCTTACTCGCCCCTCGGCTGGGCTCTACCCTCCGAAGTCTTTCCTACCGCCATACGATCGAAGGGCGTCGCCTTGTCCACAGCTACGGTATGGCTCTGTAACTTTATTATCGGCCTTATTACTCCGCCTATGATAGAGAATATCGGCTTCGGAACGTATGTATTCTTCGCGGTATGGTGTGGGCTTGCTGCTGTTTGGGCGTTTTTCCTTGTGCCCGAAACAAAGGGCAAGACACTTGAACAGATGGATGAGGTTTTCGGAGACAACAGTGGGCAAGAGGAGAGGGAGATTATGCAGGCTACGGCGGCCCAGGTGATGCGTGCTGGCGTTCCTACCCACCAGGTTTAAACTACCCGTTTATCGCAGCCACACCTGATCCTAGACTAGGAGAGCAATAGTATTTCATTAGCGAGAAATAAACTACTATATTACTTCTGAATTTCGAAAAGATTTATTTAATTAGTGTAGAAACGTGAGTGTTTAGGGGCAGTGTGTTGCCCCTATTTAGACTTGACCTTAAGACTTACTGTCGCGGAGTTCTAGCTAGCCTTCTGACCTACTTGTGTAGCGAAGGTTAGGTTTTGAAAGATATTTCTGAAATGAAGAATATCGGGGAGTGTGAATTACCTGATATTATAGAGTATGTTGAGATTTGAGAATTAAGAAAGGGGCAAGGGGCAAGGGAATTATGAATTTCATCTAGCTAAAACCCGCGAATCAACTCAGTATAAGATAAAGCCAATACCCAATTGTTTACTTCATTAAATTTAAGAAGATTATTATTGATGGTATAGTGTGATGCTCGGTGAAAGGTAGTAACTAAACGCAGATGCTCTCCCTTAAGCCTTAAATTAATATTTCTAATTACTTAATATTATTAGTTTACCTCTACTTGGATTTCCTACTAAGAAAGCGTCTATATACGGCCCTGAGAAATAATATATTAGTTTCTAGTGCCTTTATTATCCTCGGGGGATAGGTTATTATTATATCTATTACTATATACCTCCCCTAGGCGGCTCAGTTATACCTACCTCGTAGGTAAATTAGAGCAGGCTAAAGAGATAATATATATTGATTTAGCAATAAAGGTATAATTCTATTTTAACCTTAAATCTTAAAAACCTTATTTTAATATAGTATATATTAGATCAAGTTTAAACAGGAACGGGGGCTGATTTTGTTTAAGTAAATATCAACGAAAGATTAATAGGGGACACCCTTCTAGAAACACCAGCGTCTACTATGCCTACGCCAGACAACCCAATATCGTGCTAAACTTCCGCGCCGTTAGAGTCTAGCTAAACGCCCACCTAATAGAATGGCAAACTAGCGACCAGGACCTGCATGGCTATTTATTAAACCAGGCGTGGCCATTAAAATAGTGCTAATAGCGGTATAATCTCCGTGCCTAAATACGGCAACCCCAAGTGCCTACAGCTATCATAATACTCCGTGAACTAGTCTAACTAGCTAGATTTTATTAGAGTCGCTCCTAGATTATATATACTAAAGGGTCCTATGTCTAAAAGGCTACGTCATAGATGCTATATCGACGTCCACTAACGGTTTTATCGGGGGTGCGCTCTAGCGAGAAAATATTAATACTACCTAGCTATAAGAAAGCCAAATGTCCCCCTTTTAGAGATGGGCAGCCCGAGAATGTGAGAGAGCCATGTAAATGCGATGGGTTCACCGACCTGCTTCCACAGCGCATCACTGGGAAGAAGAGGTGTTGTGTGACCATCGCAACACAGCATGCTGCTGCGGCATCGACCCCGGTCAACACGCGGGCGATGCTCGTAGGATTTGGAAGCTCGCCAGTCTTGAATCCGTTCGTATCCCTTCATCATTTGTCAGTTGCGTGGAGGGGCGTCAAGGACAGTCTTTGACTTGTCGACCTTAGTAGTGAGCCCTTCGAGGCATGTACGCAAGACGCGGTACTTGGCCAATTTGACCTTCTTCTAGCTGCATCGATGGGTCCGTCGGCTCTTGTGATGTATCGAGATGCACTACTGTTATCGCTCAGGTTGACTTTCTGTCGGTATCCTTCGGAGACCAACAAATATCCCTCGCCAATCTTAGTTCGGATCTCGTATTTGCTTACTTGCGCCATCTGCAGCAGGGTGAATGCATAACGTTCCACCATGTTATGCTTCAGGTGGATCTTGATCAAGATTGCCCCAGCCTCGAATTTGAAGATGACTGAGGATATCGTCAATGATAACCTCCTACTACAGCTCGTCAGAGGTTTCGTCTACAGTGACGTATACGGGGATTGGGCTTTTTTCACAGTCAGGCAAGTATCCCAGTCTAAAGAAGGCTATGATAGTCACATAGGATCGGGTTACTTCGAAAGAATCCAAGCGGTGACGAACTAAGAACCTGGACGAGATCGAAGAGTCCCGATGTCGTCTTGCCGAAAGCGTATGGGGGTTAATTATTCCTGGTCGACTCGGGTGATTATCAGCAATAACTCAATTTCTGGCCCCTGATCCCCATGCGGAACGAAAAAAGTGAAAGGGAAACGCAAAGGAAACAGCCTAGCCCAGCTACTAAAAACCTCGTCCTAACCTGCAATGACAATGAACTTCGGCGAAAGAACGAAGGAAATTTTCCGTGAGCCAGTGACAGAGAAGAGAAATTTGCAATCGTTGGATCACTGACTAGAGTTGAGAGTGGCAATGACGATGACGCTTCCGGCGTGCCATTGGAATCCGTGGGTAAATGAGACGAGATTGGTTGGAGGGGAGGGCGGCCGTGGGAAGAAGGATGCCGCGAACTCGGAAAAGGTGAAGTCGGCCCCCGAGAAGTGAAGAAGTCGGCGCTGTGGGGCTTTCGGCGGTCGATGAAGTCGGCCCCCGGGATAGGACGGCGGGCTCGGCGGCCGCAGGTTCCGGTTCGCGAAGGCATGATTCGGAACCCACCACAACAAAAATTCCAATCCAATTGGTCCTTCTAGAGTTTAATGTGGATGATCTAGACTACGGGACGGCATTGTGAAATCGTGAGGCGCAAATTACGGCCCGACTTAAACGGCTGATAGGTGTGAGGGGACGCGCTCAGCGCTGGACGCAAGCACGCAGATCGCGGCATCCGTGACAATCTGGACGGGTACGCCGAGGAATGGAATCTCGGCAGAGATTTCTCCCGCCGGTGAGTCACTTGCTGCCCGTTGTTTGGATATAGGGGTGGTTACTGAGGTAGATCCCTTGGCATATAATTATTCATCTGGTATTCCTCTTCAATAACATCTTTGTTCTAACGAATCCATCCATTTCACGTCGCTCATTGATACTCGAGTACATCTCGAATCACTTTCCCTCTACCACTTATCACCTTATAATCGAAACCCATCTATCCCCGATCATTCGCTCCGACAAGACGCTGCAATCTCATTCAGTGTTGGAATCCAGGGGCCGAAGCCCTACCAACAGGATGGGAAAGGAGGAGACGACAGAGAGCGCGAGCAACAGCACTGAGCGCGTCGAGAGCTCTGATCCCGAGGAGCTCTCCGCCTCTGCAGCCTACGTACGTATCTTCCGGTACGCCAAATTTTCGGAATACTCGCTGCAACTCATCGCCATCTTCGCCGCCGTCGCTTCTGGTGCCGGCATTGCCCTTCAGAACCTCATCTTTGGCGACTTCATCACCTCCGTCACAAAGTATACAACCGGTCGATTATCCCCTGCCGAGTTCCGCGATGATGCCGCTCAGTTAGCCCTCTACTTTGTCTACCTCGGCGTTGGCAGGTTCTGCTTGTCGTACATCTATAATTCACTCTTGACATATGCGGCACACTGCATTACTCGCAACATCCGTCGCGAGTACCTGTCAGCGGCTTTGAGGCAGGAGGTTGCATTTTTCGATCTTGGTACTGGCGGTTCCGTTGCAACTCAAGCTACCTCCAACGGTCGTCTGATACACGGCGGCATCAGCGAGAAGCTAGGTCTGACATTCCAAGGCCTCTCTGCCTTTGTCACGGCCTTTATCATCGCTTTCGTTGTCCAATGGAAACTCACACTCATCTGTCTCTGTATTGCCCCGGCTACCCTCCTGGTTAATGGGGCTGCAGCAGGGATAATGGCTGGCTACGAGACCGAGATCCTCAATATCCATGCCCAAGCTAATGCCTTCGCCGAGGGCATTCTATCTAGCGTGCGAACGATCCACGCCTTTGGGATGCGAGGACCTCTCGTCTCCAAGTTTGACCAATACCTTGCCGATGCTCATGCCGTTGGTAAGAAGATCTCGCCCCTTTTCGGCATGCTTCTTTCAACCGAGTACTGTATAATCTACTTGGGTTATGGACTCGCTTTCTGGCAAGGCGTCAAGATGCTTGCCAGAGGAGAGATTGACGAACCAGGAGAGATCTTTACGTGAGTAACAATTCGCCCATGTCGATGACATTGCTGACCATCCCAGGGTTCTCCTGTCCGTAATCATTGCCGCTACCAACCTAACGATGCTCGCCCCATACTCCATCGACTTTACTCGAGCTTCCACCGCCGCCGCCAAGTTATTCGTCTTGATCGATCGAAACTCCCGCATAGACCCTTTGGCGAGCACCGGAGAAGAACCTTCTGAAAGCATCATCGGAGAAGTCGAGCTCAACAACATCACCTTTTCCTACCCTACGCGTCCGGGTGTCACTGTTCTGGATGACTTCTCCCTCAAGATTCCTGCTGGAAAGGTCACCGCTCTCGTGGTAAGTTGAGAAAGTGACATCCACTTCCACACGGCCATACTAACATCTTCATAGGGACCGTCAGGCTCCGGCAAGAGTACTATTATCGGCCTTCTCGAACGATGGTATAATCCTCACTCTGGCAGCATCAAAATCGACGGCCGACCTATCAATAACCTGAATCTCCACTGGCTTCGAAAGCACGTCCGCCTGGTCCAGCAAGAACCCGTCTTATTCAACGGCACCATCTTTGAGAACATCCAACAGGGTCTTATAGGCACTCAGTGGGAGGACTTACCCAGGCAAGAACAGGAGAAACTCGTTCATGAAGCTGCAACGATGGCCTTTGCTCACGACTTTATCTCTGATCTTCCTAACGGCTACGATACCCAGATTGGGCAGCGTGGTGGGCTTCTCTCTGGTGGCCAGAAACAACGCATTGCTATCGCGCGTAGCGTCATCTCCCAGCCGAAAGTCTTGCTTTTAGATGAAGCGACTAGTGCGCTTGATCCATACGCTGAAAGCATTGTTCAACAGGCCCTCGACAAAGCGTCCAAGGGTCGCACCACGATCGTTATTGCGCATAAACTTGCTACTATCCAGAAGGCTGATAACATCGTTGTTATGACGAATGGACGCATTGTGGAACAAGGCACTCATGAATCTCTGCTTCAGACTGACGGCGTATACTCCCGACTTGTTAAGATTCAGGATCTGGCAGTCGATGACGATGAATCGGCATCTTCAACGGATGAGACCAACGTTGCCGACAACCCCAGAGAAGACACTGTCAAACTTTCGAGAACTCTGACGAACAATGATTTGGATCAGCAGAGCACGAACGCTGCCCAAGGTCGGGACAACTATGCTCTTCACAAGCAATGGGGTATCTTTCAAGTTCTGGCACGCCTTGTCCGAGACACTCCGGAACTCCTTTGGCCCTACGTTTTCACAGTGGGTGGATGTATCCTCGGTGGTAAGTATATCGTCTACGTGTTTGATCCCGCTGCTAACACAACTAGGCGCGATGTTCCCTGGACAAGCCATCCTCCTAGCCAATGTCATGGACATCTTTTCCCTTCCAGGCTCCGAGATGGAAAGGGAAGGTAATTTCTATGCCAAGATGTTCATTGTTCTTGGTGGTGGCTGTCTTCTCGCCTACTTCGCCGTTGGATACGCAAGCAACATCGTCGCCCAGCAACTAAGTCACAAATATCGCAAGCAGACTCTTGATGACATGCTCCGACAAGACCTCCAGTTCTTCGATCGAGAAGAGAATACCACGGGGGCGCTCGTTAGCCGCGTGGATTCCAACCCGCAGTCGATTCTTGAGCTCATGGGCTATAACGTTGCCCTGATCCTCGTGTGTGCCCTGAACGTTACCGCCTGTAGCATCCTCGCTATCGCTCACAGCTGGAAGCTCGGGTTGGTCGTTGTTTGTGCTGGTCTTCCTCCTCTGGTTGGTGCCGGCTACCTGAAGATTCGATGGGATGCCAAAATCAGCCATGATATCTCTGAACGCGATGGGGCTAGTGCCTCTATCGCCTCTGAAGCTATCGCAGCCATTCGAACCGTGTCTTCACTTGCCATTGAGGAAGTTGTCCTTAAAAAGTACAGCGCTGAATTGGATCATGCCGTGGCTGATTGCAGACGCCCGCTCTTCACCATGATGGTATGCTTTGCCTTTACGCAGGCCATCGAGTATTGGTTCATGGCTTTGGGCTTCTGGTATGGTTGCCGTCTGCTGTCCTTCGACAAGATCACCATCTATGAGTTTTTCGTTGCTTTCCTTGGCGTCTTCTTTGCTGGACAATCGGCTGCTCAGCTTTTCCAGTACTCAACAAGCGTCACCAAGGGCATCAATGCCGCAAACTATGTCTTTTGGCTCAAGAGACTGCAACCAACGATCCAGGAGACTGATGATAATCGAAGCAACGGACCGAGCTCTGGAGGCGCTTCAGTTGATCTTGATCAGGTCCGGTTTTCTTACCCTCTCCGGCCCAGCATCCCAGTTCTCAGGGGCATCAATCTCTCGGTAAGTAGTTTCCCATCCGCGACAGTTGTCGTTACTAACAGCGGACTGTAGATCAAGAAGGGTCAGTTCGTGGCTTTTGTTGGCGCGTCCGGCTGCGGAAAGTCTACCATGATTGCCCTCCTCGAACGCTTCTATGATCCTTCAACTGGCTCCATCAACATCGACAAGTCGCCCCTCGTGTCTCTTAGCCCACGCCTTTATCGACAGTTAATCGGTCTCGTCCAGCAAGAACCAGTCCTCTTTCAAGGGTCAATCCGCGAGAATATTGCCCTCGGCATTGATGATCCCGTAGTCGACACTTCGCCCTCCACTGCCGCATCTCACGTCTCTGACGAGAGGATCGAATCCGCTCTCCGTGCCGCCAACGCCTGGGAATTCGTCTGTTCCCTTCCTGAGGGTCTTTCCACGTCAGCTGGTTCCGGCGGCACACAGCTTTCTGGTGGCCAGCGACAGCGTATCGCCATTGCAAGAGCCTTGATTCGCAACCCCAAGATTCTGCTCCTTGACGAAGCGACGAGCGCTCTTGACACCAAGAGTGAAAAGGTTGTTCAGGCCGCGCTGGCTGAAGCTGCCAAGGACGGCGATAGAATCACTATTGCTGTTGCGCATCGTCTCAGCACCGTCAAAGACGCGGATGCTATCTGCGTTTTCCACAAGGGGAAGATTGAGGAGATGGGAACTCATGAGGAACTGATTGCGGCTGGTGGCCTCTATCGCAAGATGTGCGAGGCCCAGGCCTTGGATTAGAGTCTTGATCGTTGTTTGTTACTCTTGCATCTCGTGCACTAATATTCTGTATACTTGTCTTTATTGTATTTTTCGTCTTCTTCAACAATTAGACAGGCCACATCTAAACTAGAAGTAACTTATAGAACGAAAATAGCACTGATTCAGCCTAACCGCCCCCTCCGCCTTATTTCTGGGTCATGAGTGGCCAGCCTAGATATCGCTCAGTCTTTGGCGGGCGTTTAGAGCTGAACAATGTGAACCAATCTGGGAGCCTCGAATAAGACATAGGCGCTATGCGCTCAAATTAGAGGCGGCAACTAACTCAGCAACATAGATCTTAATTCAGTGGCTACAGGTGGGCAAATACTTTATATCACATAACTACTCTTAATGTCGCGTCTCATCAACGTTCTGTCTAGCTATACCTTTGATTCTAGATACCATGAGTTTGCCGTCCACTCCAACTTGACGATCAAGACCAGATGATGGGAAGCAAGAAACCAGCCTGCATGCTCAAGTCTTGGTCACAATGGGGGACCCGCCAACCGAGCAGCTGGATATCGACCTCGAGATGGCCCCTACGAAGGTTGAAGACCGCTCGTTCCGTCGGGCAGTGTTGGCAACAGACACTACCGAACAACATAACAATGTCTCTGCCAACGCTGATGGACATTAAAACGTTTGAGAACTATGGAAAACAGGATTTGTCGAATTTATTATTCGTCGCCAACGTCAAGCTTGGAAGCGATGACCACGCCAAAGTGGAAAACCACCTCCGAGCTCTCAGAATGCACTGGCCCATAACCATACTCGATGCTCTGTTTCGACACAATCTCCTCTTTTCACGGGCCAAACTGTATCAGTTGTTCCTCGAGCTCCGTCCCGTGGTCCATAAACCCACGATCCAGCCTGGGGCGAAACCCACCTCAGAGAACACAAGTTTTCAAAGGATCGACGATATCAAGCAAGCACTCGATAATTACTGTGAGTATTTCCGGGGGTCTCGCTATCGTATCGCATGTTGGCTGACACGTCATCGTAGCAAGTGCTATGGAAGCATACAGAACCTTTCACAAGGAGCCTGGAGAGATTGATAGTGATGACTACATGATGACCCTTGCTGGTAAGCTCTCCGAGCTTGACAACAAGAGATCTCAGCTCAAAGCGGCCCAAGGGTCTGGTACCGAGACGGCAGATGGTGACGCGGGACATGCGGTTCCCTCTGCAGCAGAAATATCCTCCTTTGAAGGTAAGATTGCTCATCTTCTCGTTAGCGGAGCCGAGTTTAGCCCCGCTGGTGTGCGTACCGAGGAAGAGTCAAAGGCCAGACTGAGCTTCCTTGGCCGGTTGACAATGGCCATATTCGGAGGCGCAGCGCTCGTCGTGCCCAAGCTCATCATGTCTCTCCGTCCTTCCAAGCTCACCGGCCTTCTGACGACGTCACTTTTTGTGGTTGGAGTTGCCGTCGCCCTGGCATGGTTTATGAAGGATGCTGGACCTAGGGATATCCTAGCTGCTACAGCTGCTTATGCAGCCGTGTTAGTGGTCTTTGTTGGAACCGATGGGGAGTAAGAGACATTATAAAAGAGTTGCAGTGACTATGGTGATAACCGCAAGTTCGACAGCGTTGGGTATTAGCTATTGGTGATCTTCCCGTGCTGAAAAGGCATATTCACAAGCTTCCATTATCTGCAGTCAAACAACGGACTAGCTGGCGCAGTTTGAACACAACAGTCACTGCTCGGAGAAAGTTGAGGCGGCAAAGCAATTATGTCTTTGTTCTTTCTCAACCAACAGGTTCAGTTGAATCAGACCAAGTTCCAAGTTACGCGCTATTGAGATACGCGTCTCTTCTCTTATACTCTTAGTTCTAACCTCGTACGCTGAGAAAATGCGGTTCAAGGGGGATGTTATGAGGCCTGATTGGCCGTCCGATTTGCAAAGTCGATGATCCCTTCTCGGATAAACATGCGCCATGGCTTATTTGATGCTCAGAATGGGTTGGAAAGGACCACAGTCAAGCCTGATTGGCGACGTTCTTGCGATGTAGAGAACATGCCCTACCTATGAGAAGTCGCCACCTAGAATACTAGGACAATACCATCGCACTGGCCGTCAGTGGAGAGGATGAGCACTTGTTCGTCTGATTAGGTACTCCCTCAGGTCTATACACGTCACGGCTTACTTGGTTCTTCGCAGAATAAATGGATCTGGCGTTGTCGTTGAGTTCCACCTAGGTATCCAACATCGCCGGCACGAGGTCACTCGTAAGAATAAGGGACTCATCCGGTCAATCCGGTCTTTAGTCGACAATAGGCACACCTTTCGTGCCTCTCTGGGCTAACTTAACGACCCGGAGTCGAGCAGCCGCGAGAACGAGAGCCTGGTTATGCGACTGGGCATGATTGATCTCGTTGTTGTTATAATTTCTGATACGGTCCAAGTATGCTTTCGTCATTCTGTCATACTTGGTGAGACGGATGGCGACTAGGTTAACCCAGTTGCCCTTGTTATACCTCCAATACCATGTGATCGAGTATCGCTCAGAGTTGAGCGAAAGCGACAAGAAGGCGGGTTGAGGGAGGAGGCCTGGGGAAGGTGATGAGAATCTTAGGCCGGGAACTTCCTAAAATACTCTCAAAGGTATCCTAAAAATTAGACCTTTTTAGAGTACTTTGTTTAATATCTCTAAACCTCTTATGATGATTTACTCGCTACCCTTAGAGGAGGGCGAAGGAGACCATATCCTTGAAATCATCGATCTTCTAGCTCAGTTATCTCGGCTTCAACTATAACAAAAAACACCATTCCAATATATCATAGCATCATATCTCAATGCTAACACAGTGACCTGTTTTTAACCTTCCTGCTGCCTGCAGTCGAAGACTTATACTTATCTGCGTGATGAAAGGTTAAGCCTTAAGGGGTATTTTACTGCTCTAACCTCCGTACGCAAGAGAGAATCGCCCTCCACATTCTCAACCCTCGACTAAGACTTTCTCCCGATTTCGACCCCCCCCCCAAAGCTATAATGAGTCTGAATCCGGCTGATGACTTCCAAGAGCCCGGTCCTTTGTTGCCCCTCCGCGAGGCCGAGATTCGGCGCGACTTTGCCATCCAGCTAGAGGCTGCAATCAGGGCCAACCCGATATACTCAGACTTCAGACTCAACGCTGTGCAAGTCGCTACAATCTTATACGTACCTCTGTGCACCTTTCGGCTAGGTGGTTACCTTTCACTTCAAGACTCTGGCGGACAACCGAACAATAAGGGCACTTTACGAGTACGGCTGGTAACAATGTTGGATCTTGTCGATCACTGTAAGGCTTTCCCATCCGCGTGGTATCCAAACTAATGATCTTTGTCATAGTCTTGGGGCCAGGCCCAGAGGAGAACGAAGCCGCTGACGACGGATTCCCTGAGCCGAAGAGACGAAACGAAACCCAGCCAAAGAACTTCCTTGTCAGAGACAAAGCAGCATGTGTTTTAATGGGTACAAATAGTCCCCATGTATGCCACATCATTCCTTTCTCATGGAACAACAGCTTCGAGAACCTTGAGGAGACGAGGGATGTCTTTGCGCACGCAGAGGCCTTCCTTGGCAGTGAGTGGATGACACGATTCGGGGGATCGATCCAGAACCCCCGTGTCCTAGCAAGCTCCGACAAAACCTGGAACATGATTTGTCTGAACATGCAGATGCATGCTTGCTAGCGTGAAGCCCAGTTTGGGTTGAAATGTTTAGGATATCGCCCTGGTGCCGAGGGCGAGTCTATTATCACTCTCCAGTTCAACTGGATGCCTCGCTCCGCCATGAAACCCACAGACGAGATGACTTTGCAAGGGAAGGACAGTGATTTTGATAGGATGGTCAACAGTGTCGAGTCTTTCTGGCAAGGTGGAAGCATTCCCACATCTGCAGAGCTTGGTCAGATCAAGTCCGGTGTCCCGCTCATATCTGGACACTTGATCGAAATCGAGATGCCGAGTTCCGACTCCCCTCTTTTCAAGGCCATGATCGACTTCCAGTGGGCCATGATCGTTGTGGCTGCCCTCAGTGGTGCTGCTGCTGATGATAATTCTTTCGACACTTACCTCAGGGCTATGGAATGGGTTGAAGAGCAGAAATCTCGCAACGCCGCGAGACATCGAGGTGTCAGGGAGCAACCCCCCCGAGGCATATGAGCAATGGACCTCTTCTTCAGCCTTTGGCGCCTTGACCTTTCTCGGCTTAGCTGCCAGATTGCGCCAGTTTAGACGATGCTCATGAGTATTCTCACCTAGAATCATCCTTAACTATTGATGAGTTTAGTGATGAGGTTTACTCAAGGTAATAAAACTTTTATCGGGATTCTTCCTAATTATATCTAATACTTATATGATAATAGGCCTAATACCTTATCGTTCTTCTCGGACTCCGTCACACCGCACAAGGGGCTGCAACTTGGCCTGGCTGCGTGCAGGCAACCAACTCGCCTCTCTGCCATTCATCGAAGAGGATGAACTGCGGGCTTCTGGGAGAATGGTGGCTTATGGCCGTGGTCTTGGCCCTGTAGTTCGGAATTCGGGTCTCTTCGGCGTGGTTATAGGTGCATTAGGTGTGGTTTCGGTTGTTTGCGTGGTTGTTTGCGGTGTTGTGTTGGGGAAACCAATAGCCCTCGCACCTGCCTCAGAAATGCGATAAGGGGGCAATTCTTCGGGCAACAACATCTCCACCAAAGCCCCGACCCGATTCTCCGGTGCAAGCGTCCAAACTTCTCCCCGACAAATCCCAAGTCGCCAAAAACCCAAGCACCAGCCAGTGGCTCTAGGCACCAGAGAGCATGATTCGTCCCCTCGTTCTCACCTTGCTTCTTTTCCACCACTCCCGCCTGATCACGAGCCTGCACAACTCCGCCTCTTCAGATATCTCTCGCCTTCAAGGCCGGGGATTACTTTGCCCATTCCCGCCTCCTCTATCTTTCCCACTTCCCAGCCCGAGCCGGCTTGGTGACTGAAGGCGCGACCGAGAATCCAAATCCTTCAACGCCGTGCCCGACCCTTCACTCTCTAGGTATGCCCGCTGCATTTATCGCACGGAGTTCCCACTTAACATACATTCCTACCTTATAGCAACCAAGATGGAAGCCCAAGACAATCCACGGGAGTTGAGCAACCAGTCGCCTGCAATGGCGGACTATTTTGCAAGAGCTGGGTCTCACACCCGCGGTGTCTCGCGCAACTGAAACCATCATCGTCAAAGCTTAGGACCTCACCGGCTTTGCGATTTGGCTACTCCTCGATCTCAACACGGAGTGGGCGAAGATTGAAGAAGGCACCGGAGAGCAACAGTTGCCGACAACGGAGACATTTGCCAGCTTCTTCAAGGCAGTCTTGAGCAAGTGGGACAGCAGCTGAGTGGCAGTTTCCCTCGACAACAAGAAGCCAACCCTCACCAAGCGAGAGAAAGGCTTGATTGTCGGGACATGGGCAAAGGATCTTGCAGAGTCGCGCACTTCCATCGCAAAGCGCAAGAAAGAGGAGAAGGACGAGTCAGGGGTGACGCCCTCGAAGTTTCGCAAGCCCGGCAAAGATGCGTAGGTCGCTCTCTCCGTCAAAAAGTCCGGGATGCTCAAGTTCGACCTTCTCAACGGCAAAATGCAAGTGGCCACGAGCGGGGAGATCGACTATCTTCTAGGCATGACACGGGGAAAGGCGGAGGCCCAAAGCGCCCATATCTACGACCAGGCCGAAATCATGCGACTTGATACCCACAACAAGACCATTCTCCTCGCCCTGGCTCGCCAACGAATTGTGCGCTTTTCAGAGAACGGGGTTGGCAAGAATACCCCCCCTCCCCCCAGCGTCCACCATGATGACCTGACGGATGATCGGCTCATCCCAAGAAAGTATGTCAAGCAGCGTGTCATCAATGACACGAGGCGACACATTGAACTCTTGCTCGGGTCATTGAGGATGACTAGGAAGAGTCGCTCCTTGCCGTGTTCTTTGGAGATACCTGGAAAGCGTGACTCTCTGCCAAGATCTCTGGGGATAGCTCCAAAGAGTTGCCCTGTGAAAAGGCCGCTTCCTCTTGATCCAGCGATCATCAACAACAACAAAGAATTCCTCTAACGAGCTACTTCGACCATTCTATCATCATCAATAACAACAGAGACTTTTATCTCGTGGGACACTTTCTCCCCCTTTTCCGGCGTCTTCAACAACATCAACCACAAAGAATTGCTCTAGCTGGCTCTTTTATCTCCTCGGCATTTTCAACGTGACTCCAAGAACAGGGTCACTAGACTGACGAAACGGCGGAGGACTGGATCAAATACCGCAACGCCCACTATCCAGTCCCTGCCAACGATCCTGACCCACGACGCTTCCAGGCCGGCATCAAAAGCCTCATCGAGAAACTGATCGCCTGGTCCCATTCCAGTGACGAGATGGCTATATCTCACTGGATGAAGCTCCCCAGAACGGAACGTGCCATGACCCGTGGCTTCAGGAACGTCCTCATGCAAAGCGATGCAGCACAACTGGCGCCATTCTCAACAAGATCCCAAAGAAGTCTCAGCAGATCCTTGGTCGACGGGAAGTGAAGCCAATTGATCTCTTGGATTTGCCTCGGGTGCCCAAGAAGTTCCCCCACCGCCTCACATATGTCGATATCGCGGCCGACGTTGGCCCCTCAAATGTACGCATGATGCCGACGCTATTGCATCCAAGCAGGCCTGTCAAGGCTGTCAACCCCGGGGTCCAGATCCAGCCCACCATGGATACAAGGCTTTACATTGGCTCAAGTTTGGCCGGCAGAGGCGGGTATACCCGCCTCCAAGTTCACGAAAAGGAATCCACTCGCGGCACTCCTGGGACAGGTGGCATGTATTACGGTTTCACTCGTCAAGCCGGGGTAGTCCCAAACTACCAAGTTGTCGGAGTCTGGACCAACCCCAACAGACTCCGATCGGATCACTAAGTAGTCCAAGACCTTGAAAGATGGCTGCCGGTGTTCTTTGAAGGTCTACTCATAGTCTACCTCGGCACGTATCATGCCACCTACAAGCGACCCAAGACCAACAGACCAACCTCTTCTCGGAATCGTCATACGAGTTGGTAAACCAATTGAGGCCGGACCTGGACTTCCCCGACTTGCATCCAGCCCCCCTGAACCGAGCGTGGCCGTTGATGCAAGCCGCCGATGCGCCAATCCCGATTGTCAGCGGCCAGCATGGAAATGCTCTTTTAACCCGTCATTCCCAGACTTCATCGGAACCTGTCGACTTCTTCCCCTAGCGGGGCCTCTCTTAGAACGGTTTTGCGTCGCATTTTGCAAGTACGCCAGGAAACACGGCACCATGCGGACTCATAAAGGCTTGGCCAATCGCATTTGGTTAGAAGAATCGGGGACCAAGCGCAACGACATCAACCAAGCTTGGTTCAAACGCGGGAACCCATCGAAATGCACGAGCTCAACGTGTGGGGTTGAAATTCCAAAGGGTGCCAAGTTGTATGGGTTCATGAATGGTATTCACTACAAGACATGCCATAAGTTGGCGTGTGAGATAGATGCCATCGACCAACCTCAATGGTTCATCACTGGGATGTAGAGATGCTGTGAGACAGAGGCAACACTGTACGTTGCTATGGATTTGGCACCAATAGACTCATGTAGGATACAAACTTCGAGACTGTCCTCGCATGTGCCAACCCAGCATGTTGTTCTACCGGAGCCATGGCCAAGACTGACCATAGCTTACAGCTTGACCAACGTCTTTACCTGTTCCGAGCCCTGACATCATCCAAAGATTACTTAGATTTTTAATAAACTAATCATCAATTCATAATAATTTCATCATAGTGTATTAGCTAACCTTAGGGAATGGTAATCTAATGGCAGTCCGGTGTCTCGTTTCCTCCTTGACCTGTTTCTCGTCCTCCTCTACACGAACATGACCAAATGAACTTTTTGGACCCATAAAAGAAGTTGGAAATCACTAGATTGAAACGGAAACCTCAAGATTACCATGACTATGTCATGAAAAAAAGTTGAGAGCCCAAGTAACGAAATTGAGCGCCGAGTGGTGAAAATGGGGGCCATCCCGAACCGAAAACTTGACCCAATGTCGTAATATCACGCCTCAAAGAGTAAGGTGATGAAGAAGCTCGCTAAGGCAGTTTCAAGTAAAAAGAAACGCTGAGCGCCGAGAACCCAAGGTTGAACTAAAAGACACAGAGATGAAAAGGAACAAGAAGCCCGTTGAAGAAATTCTCCGTGGCTGTTGCTGAAGGGGAACTTGAGGACCCAATGGCAAGTCCAAGACGTCAATGGGGCTTGAGATTCTAGCGACCTAGTATCTGCTGCGATCTCTGAGGAATGCTTTACGTGATGTCGTTGACTGGTTCGTCGACATTCCTCTCCCTGAGCATGGTTCGAAAGCCCAGAGTCATGGCTTGCTGAGACCGTGGGAACGTCACCCAGTGGGCTACCGGCATATCTTCTTCGGAGCGGGACCACTGGTTGTCAATCAGGGAACTTATGCATCCCTTGTAACGCATATGGTCAGGGTCATCAGCGGCAACGGGGTAGTGGGTGTCGTGATATTCGACCAGTTCCACGCGGTTTCATCCGTCTCGTTATCCTTGACCCTGGCTCTCTTCTTGGGTCGGGCTGGCTGACTGGTTGCAACATCACCTTTCTCTTTTTTCTCGTAGATGTTCCGTAGGGCAACAAACGCTTTGTTTTCTTAGGCACCGGAGTCTACGGATAAGACTTCTCGGAAAGGGGGGCGGTCCTAGGTTTAAGTTATGTAAGCGTAGAAGGAGGTTTGCGAAGAAGCAAACACTTGCTCGTCAGCGGGTGATGATTACCAAGGAGCTACTTATCGCTTCTTTACAAATGGAAAGGTTGCACACAAATATCTTTGAACTCTTAAGAAACCCAGAATGGCAAAGAACACTTTTCATACTAAGACTTGGACTTGTAATGATAAATCAATAATTTGATCAATATTGGAATTCACCCTCTATATAAATCCCATCCCTATTCTCAGCTTTTCATTGAGATTTTCTTTTACTCATGCAAAAAAAAAACATTACCTTGAACCGAAAAACACCTACATGATATCAATTTTCTAACCAACCCACTTACGAGCGTTCAGGAACAGCTGGAACCAGGGACCAAACTGTCCCCATTCCGGCAGCTGGTTGTCGGGCTTCCAAGAGCCCACATCCGCCATGATGGTGCGCTCGGGGTGGGGCATCATGGCAACCACACGGCCGTCCTTGCTCTTCACACCGGCGATACCCTGGGGGCTGCCATTGGGGTTGAAGGGATACCTCTCTGTGACGGAACCGTAGTTGTCGACGTAGCGGATAGGGATGAGGCCGTGGTCATTGACGGATCCAATGTCGTTGGCCGACGAGAACTGGGCTCGGCCTTCGCCGTGGGAGACGACGATGGGGAATGACGAGCCGTTCATACCGTTGAAGAAGACAGAGTTCTCCGACTTGTCGTTGATGGTGACCATAGAGAAACGGCCCTCGAATTGAGAGCTGGCGTTCTCAACAAAAGTAGGCCAGTGCTCAGCTCCAGGGATCAACTCCTTGACTACACAGTGTTAGCATAATTCTGGACAGAGGGAGCATACGCACGTCGAGTAAGCATCTGGCAACCGTTGCAGACACCGAAGGAGAAGGTGTCGGGTCGCTTGAAGAAGGCCTCGAAGGTCTTACGGGCACCATCGTGCATGAGGATGGACTGGGCCCATCCGTTACCGGCGCCAAGAACGTCACTATCCAAGTTAGTACATCAAACCCAAATGAAGAATGCTGGTCACAGCCCTCGGCCAAGGATCACTTACCCGTACGAGAAGCCACCACAAGCAGCAAGACCACGGAATCCATCCAGGGAGAAACCATCCAGGATATCAGACATGTGAACATCGACAGCATCGAAGCCAGCGGCACGGAAGGCGAAGGCCATCTCGGCGTGACCGTTGACACCCTGCTCTCGAAGGATGGCGACTCTAGGCTTGAAGACCAAGCTCTTAAGGTTGGTGAAAGTAGGGAGGCTGATATCGGCAGGGTCGAACTTGAGCCTGTAGTGCAGACCAGGGTCCCTGGAGTCCTGGATAGCATCAAACTCAGACTGTGCGCAGTCAGGGTTGTCACGCAGCTTCTGCATCTCGTACGAGGTGCTGGTCCACCACTGCTGGATCTTGGCACGCTCCAGGTCGACAATGGTCTTGGACCTGTACTTGACAAGGAGAGACTGCTTGGAAGTTGGTCGGACGTAACCGATGGTCTTGATCAAACCATGAGGGGGGCCACATGTAGCAAAGCACCTCTTGAACTTGGTCTCGTCACCGCGGCGAATCTGGAAGACGGCACCCAGCTCCTCGTTGAACAGAGTGTCGAGAATCTTATCCTCAGACTCGGCAAGGTCATCAAGAGAGATGTCAGCACCGCATCGACCGGCAAACATCATTTCAGCGACGGTAGTGAGCAGACCACCATCGGATCGGTCGTGATAGGCAAGAACAATATCCTCCTACACAAAGTTAGTAGCTGACGGATGACAGCATCGATTGCGACTTACCTGATGAAGCTGCCACAAGGCGTCAAAGAAGTCACGGATGATCTGGACATCACGGACATCAGGAGCCTCATTACCAATCTGGCCAAGAGTCTGGGCGAGAGCAGAGCCACCCATAGCACGGAAGCCCTGGGCAAGGTCCACAAACACAAGGACGGACTCGCCGACCTCCTCGACCCGGCGAAGCTGAGGAGTCCACGTGCTGCGGACATCCTCAACAAGACTGAAAGCAGAGATGACCAGAGACACAGGAGCGGTCACGGTCTTGGACTCAGAAGTCTCCTTGTCCTTCCAGGAAGCCTTCATGGACAGAGAGTCCTTGCCAACAGGAATGGAGACACCAAGCTCGGGGCAAAGCTCCATACCGATGGCCTGGACGGCTTCGTAGAGAGCGGCACCCTCACCAGGGTGACCAACAGCGGCCATCCAGTTGGCAGAAAGCTTAACACGCTTGAGGTCACCGTTGACAGGGCCAGGCTTAATGTCGGCGGCACCTAGGTTCATCAAACTCTCAACAACAGCCATGCGAGCCGAGGCAGCGGCCGAGATGAGAGCAAGAGTAGGTTTCTCACCCATTGCCATGGCCTCTCCGCGTCGCTTCTTCTCGTCGATACTGAAGCTGGTAAGAGTCACGGCGACATCGGCCACGGGAGTTTGCCAGGGGCCAACAAGTTGGTCGCGGACGGACAGACCACCAACGGTTCGGTCACCGATGGTGATGAGGAAGCTCTTGGAGCCAACAGAGGGAAGGTTGAAGACCAGCTCAGTAGCCTTGGTGACCATCTCAGTCAGGTCAGAACTTCCGCACTGCTCAGTGAGACTCTTGACGGCATCGAACGATCGGAGGTTCTTCTGGACTCGCTGAACATCCTTGGAGATTCTTCGTCCAGGGGGGAACAGAACGTCCATGGGAAGATTGATGGGATCGATGGGAGGCTGGACCGTAGGCTCACGGTCGGTCAGGATAAGCTTGGACACACCATTCTCATCCTTGGTAACGGCCGATCCGACGACGGAGAAGCCACATCGCTCTCGTCGGCAGATGCTCGTGAAGCGATTGAGGCCTTCCCGGTTGACGAGAAGAACGTATCGCTCCTGAGACTCGTTGCACCATATCTGAAGAGGGGACATGGAGTTGTCGGCACTCTCGACTTGTCGAAGCTCGAACTTGCCTCCGAATCCGGCATCCTTAACAAGCTCAGGGAGAGCGTTGGAGAGACCACCAGCACCAACGTCATGGATGAAAGCGATGGGGCTCTCTGGGCCAAGAGCAACACAAGTGTTGATGACCATCTGGGCGCGTCGCTCCATCTCGGGGTTTCCACGTTGCACACTGTCAAAGTCGAGGTCGGCGGTAGCCTCAGAGCCAGTGTTGGACGAGGCAGCGCCACCTCCAAGGCCGATCAGCATGGCAGGGCCACCAAGAACGATGACGTGCGCACCCTCTTCGACGTGCGCCTCCTCCTTGAGAGCGTGCTGGGGTCGGACACTGCCGATACCACCAGCAATCATGATGGGCTTGTGGTAGCCCCTGTACTCAGGGGCCTCAGACTCGGCCTCGTTGGTGAGCAGAGTCCTGAAAGTTCCGGTCAGGGCAGGACGTCCGAATTCGTTGTTGAACCGAGCGGAGCCAATGGGGGCTTCCAGCATAATGTCGAGACTGGAGGCGTAGTGGGAAGGCCGTCCAATATCAACCTCCCAAGGCTTCTTGCTACCAGGAATCAAGAGGTCGGACACCCAGAAACCGCAGAGACCAGCCTTGGGGGAAGAACCCCGTCCAACAGCGCCCTCGTCACGAATCTCACCACCACTGCCAGTTGCGGCACCGGGGAAAGGAGAGATGGCAGTAGGGTGGTTGTGAGTTTCAACCTTGATCAGAGGCTGAACAACCTCACGGGTGAGCTTCCAGCTTCCAGTAGAGTAATCAGGAGCCCAGTAGTTACCCTCGTCACCAGCCAAGCTAAACTGAGTTAGCAATGTGCAAATCAAACGTGTCACCTAGAATTCGTGACTTTCAGACGTGACTCACACAGCGGCGTTGTCAGAATAAGCGCTGATGACATATTCAGGGTTCGACTTGTGGGTGTTCTTGATCATGCCAAACAAACTGTTCGCCTGGCTGACACCATCAATAGTCCATGAAGCATTGAAAACGTGGTGTCTGCAGTGCTCAGAGTTGACTTGGGCAAACATGAAGAGTTCGACGTCATTCTACTAAAATCAGCATTGATTTTCACATCTGGGCTTTGAGTCATACGGGAGAGCGGCCAAGAGCAGCGTACTGCTTGACTAAGTACTCCATGTTGGGTTCGTCAAGTCCAAGTCCAGCCTTCTTGTTATGCTCCTGGAGAGCAGCCAATGGGCCTCGCTCATCGGAAAAGATGTCAACAACCTCAAGGGGATGTCGGATGCCGTGAGCGAACATGGTGTCAAGGACCGGGGGAGAAAGACTGAAGAACTCGGTCATACGGTCATGGACAACATCTCGGAACACTAAATCCTTCTCTCCATTGTATGTGTCCTCGAATTCGATACGAATGACGCGACCTCGCTCGATACGGTTGACAGTCTTAAGGTCGCAGACGAGAGCGATGCTGGTAGCCTTGGAGCTCCATGGCGAAACGTTTCGAGGAGTAACGTAGATCTCGACGGACTTTCCATTGTCCTCGGTCGTGGGGGCATCGGAAGGCTTCTCAATGGCTTCGAGGATCTTGGTGATGCTGGCGAGGACGGCGGGATCCTCGGTCTCGAGATCGACGTAGTACTGCCACGAGCCCGTGAGCTTGGCGACCTTGACGGGGCTCTGATCGTTGATGCGCTGCACGAGCTTCTGAACCTCAGAAGCCGTGTAGCACGACTCGCCGACCAGCACGTGGTACATGGTGAATGATGTCTGTTTGCAAAGCAGGATGCGCTTTGACGATGAACGCCGACGACCTGTAGCGGGGAGGAAAAAAAATGCGGCGGGGCAGAGATCAAGAGAAGGTGGGATGTGCGGATCCGGGAAAAAGTTGCTCCGCGCCACGAAATGCAGCTTTGAGCTTGAGCAGCCGTAATTTCCCGTCAGTCTGCATCTCACGATATGTCCCCAGTTAATTGAAGATTGTTATTCCTTTGATGCATAAGAATCTTTGTTGACCTTGTGATGTGATGTTTGGCACTCTCTTATCTTATCTGAGATCACGCACGTGCCATGGCGGGGCATGGCGGGGTTCGGTAGTTGACTCAGATGTTAGCCTGACAGGGCACGCTCGTGGTCAAAGAAAAAGACGGCACACTTCGCCAGCACTCTCATTCTATCCGCAAAGGTATAGCATATAGGTCAAGCTTATGATAATATAATGAAGCATTTATGTAGAATTTAGAACATAATTTATTCATTTTACTCTAAATTATTCCTCTATGGCCCGATAAAGCTATCGCCTGTGTACCCATTGTCTATCATTTTTTCCTTGGCTCGGGTGGGAGGCTTACTGAAGCCTCAACACCAGGAGATCCATCCTGAGACGCACCTTCAAAGAGTGAGTGGCCATAAACTAGCCCTCGACCGTAATTTGAATGGAAATTTCCCATGTATTTTACAACTTCCTTTGTTCATGTTGTTAAATGATAGTCTTTTCGCTCAATGCACCCCTGCCTATTTACAACCCTAGACTGGCTGGGCACTCACCGACCCCTGCGCGGATCTCAAACTCTCGTTCGCAATGGATATGCATGTAAGCCTTGAACGGTTGGTAATATGGTAGGCTCAATCAAGTCATTATACCAAATTAAATCTTCTCATCTCGCACATAAATGTTCTTTGTTCAACACACTGGCCGACATATCGATAGCCTGTAGCTACCCTAGATCGGGCAAGGTGAATTTTGGCAATCGCTTTGTCTCCTAACTCTAAGCCCGGGTAGCTATCTGATATAGCCTGAATTTAGAGGAAGGGCATATAGGCTTTATCATGGCATTTATCTTGGTTGGGTAGTTTTGGGAGTTACAAATGTTGAGAGTCCTTTTCCTTCCACAGCGCTGATCTTGTCTCAACACCATTTTACCCTACTCACCATCGTCCACCATGGAAGCCATCCGTTGGGACCCAAAGACTCTACTTCAGATAGACGTGAGATTAGATGGCCAACAATTTCGGATTCACTGTGTCGGCAGCCTTGCAGGAGACCTCAGTCAACGATGCGGCCACACTATCCCAGAGTCGCAATGCACACAAGCATTGCAGTTGATTGACAAATTGTCGAAGAAGCGATTGAAAGACATCAATACAAGCCACTTGGACTCACTTGTCTCCCAATGCCTTTGCCTCATTTGTCAACCACATCAGCATGAGCGGGTTTCGTACGCCTGGACCAGTGCCATTGAAGCGTCCATGAGACACCAAGACTATCTAATGACAGCCTTTGAAGAGATTCACAACGCTGAGTGTTCTAGTCTTGCGGCTAAGTTGGATACAGAAAGGGAGTTGGTTTGGAAATTCAAAGAGCAAAACTTTACCAACCAAGAGTCTTTCGCGCTATACCAAGATGCTCTTGAAATCAGCAAGAAAGAGGCAAAGAGACAAGAGGAAAAGATCAATTTTCTTGAAATGGAGAATATTTCTCTTAAAGAAAGGGTGGAAGAGGAGTTGGCTGCTCAATATGAAGATTGCTTCATTAACAAATTCCTCAGGGGCAAGGCCAAGGATGACCACCATCCTCACTTGCTTACGCAGGCAGAAATCAACGACATGCGCCGCAAGACCGCTTTTCTCGCCACCAGAATTGAGAGGCTCTCTAAGCAAAATTACGCTCTGGAAAAAGATCTCGAGATGGCACGCGGCGAGAGTGAAACGCTCCGAGACTCTGAGGCGGCTCTGGTGCAAAGGCTCAAATGTCAACACCATGCTTTGCAAAAAGTCCAGTGGCAACTGAAGTATAGGACTGACTTTGAGCAAGTGCTTAAGAAACTGGAAGCAATTCTCAACGTTCTCGAGAAAGAAATAGTCGAGCTAGTCGCCGAGGGGGAATTGGGACCAGCTGCAGAACAGGAGCTAGAGGGGCAAGCAAATATGGAACGCGAAGAACATCATGCTGAAGAACTCAAGTATCGAAGGAAACTCAGAAAAGAGAGGGCTGGGAATCTGGCCCTCATCGAACGAGTGAAGACTCTGGAGCTGCTTCAGGTTCAGATGAAGGAAGAGATGGAGGGTAATTGGTTGTACTGGATCTGGAAGGGCATTCGAGACCCTGGGGCTTGGTTCAGACGTGGCGGATGACTGAAAGAGATAGAGAGAGAAACGTGGGTAACTGGAGATGGTTGGGCAGAACAAGGGGTGGAATTTTGGATGGGACAGCTACATTGATATTGGTACGTAAAATTGATGACACGCCAAAATCTGGGGACATCATGGACTTGACCTTGGTCCACAGGCGGCTGGGTCTTCAAGGTCGAGACCTCTCCCGTGCCCAGGCACGCGGGCCATGCGAGAAACGAGACACCAGGGCAGAGATCCATATTAGCTCCTCGTACTTCCCCAACGATGGTGTCTATGGTAAGAGAAGAATGAGATAAGAATAAGCAAAAAAGATCAAAAATCTTGATTAGATTGTGGTATTATCTTAATATATTTCTATCAGTTTCCTCCCAGGCTTTATGAAGAGTTAGGGTTTCCTTTCCGTTTTGGTGTTCTTTACCTACATGTCCGGTGGTGAATCAAAGCTGAATTTTTGGCGTCAGGGGCAAGGCTTGCAGGAGCCTATGGGCAATAGTACAGACCATGGAGGCAGGGTCCTGGAAGATGCTAGTATTCTGCTCCACTGAGGGTGATCTTGGGCTGAACGTCATTGCATGAAATACGAGCCAAGCTTCATAATTTGGAATTTTAAACACCAAAGACGTGAATCTCAAGATGTCCAATGATTAAATATATATATCGACCACCAGGTATCACAGAGAATGTAGAGAATATCACATGTTATCCTTACTGCCAGTCAAACTCCGTGTGACGATCAGAACCAGGATAGGGGATGTGTGATGCCGGGACAGTCCCGAGTCCCCGGGACCAGGGTGTAGACGCAACCCAACGTAAACACCAGAGACAATGATTCAGTGCATAGACCACGCAGCATTCAGGAACAGAAGCTAGACTGCAAACTCTGCGTCGACGTGATGGTTGCAGGGAATGTTGACATTGCAGCGCATCTCAGGGGGAAGTCGTTTGAAGCCGCTGTTAGCCGATGGTGTGGTGAAGCGGGAGTGGCTGAGACGGCGCGAATCTAGGTTAAAGCGACGTCCTCAGCACTTGCAAAATTCTCTTCGTATTAGGACCGCATGATGTTGGGAACTTCTGCGTTGAACATCATCAAGTTGGTTGGACGAGCTGAAGAAAAGCCAAGTCGCTTAGCACAAGACAACATTGAAGAAACCTCGTTGTCGTGGCTAAATATGTGCTCAAGACAAAGATTGGCCCGTGAGCCTGATCATGGTCAAGGTTGATAATATGAATCTGGTCTACTATGGGGTTCTTTTGAGATTATTCCGGTGACGGGGGCTGAGCAAGGACCTCAGGGTGACCACGTTTTGCCCTTAGAACAAGGAGCTTTGTTGAGTACGGATCGTGAAAGATGTCGAGCTCGAGACGTCGAAATTGCAGAAAGACAGAAAGGAGAAAAGTGACAGTAACAGGCCATGCCCAACTTTCCATGGATGTTAACCGTGGCGACTGAGTCCCGGATGCCGCGGTCATGGTCATCATGTGCCGCCAAGAACACCTTGTGAGCCTGACGTGTATTGACCTGACCAGCTGAGCCACAATACAGACCGTGCACATGGAATGGGCAGATGTCTAGTCGGCAAGTGAGGCAAAAGCACGTGGATACGGTCGCGGCCAAGCTCCGAAGCGTCGATGTTCGACCTGGGGAAAAAACGCTGGAGACTGAAAAAGAGGCAAAACCGGGCCAGGTTCAGGCTTCAACACATGAGGCCCGGGTCAAGGGAAGGCTATTCAGCGGAGCTGGATGGATTCATGTTATGTAACAGATTCATTCCCCAGATAGGGAGCGAGATCAAGCAACGTGATCCCCCAGAGTCGTAATATGGGGCGGTGGGTTTATGAGGCCACTCTGGTTATCTGAGATCCACGAGCGGAGTTTTCTTTGATGGATCGTGAACATGTGTAATATTTGAGCTTGTTCAAGTAAATGTCGAAAATGGTAAAGACATGAAAACGAAAAGGGCGCAGTTTATCTTAGTCGCCGATCATCGCATCGTCTAAAGATGCCGCGCCCTGGCGTTGCTCGGCTACTGGGTTAAATCCGCCGATGCCGTCTTAGCATGCAAGTGTCCTGATAGCCAAGAAAAAGCTTGCATGAACCTTCCAAGACGGGCAAAAGAAGTAACTCAGCTGTCTGTGCAAACCAGGTCCAGCCCAGGGCGCGCGATGCTACGCAGGGCGTAAACAACAAGCAGAAGTCGGTAGGGCGCGTCCAGAACGCCGAGCAAATTTGGAGCTGAGGAATCACTCCTTGAGCAACCACGGGAGTTCCCAGGAATATTTTAATGTTATTGGCTCTAGCATGCAAGGTTCTTGGACCTGAATCAATCACCGTCTTGGCATCATCGGTCACAACGGAGGGAAAAGGCCGTTGGTATGGTGAGCTAATGCAAGAGTTGCTGGAACCTTGCTAAGCCGAGAGACTTAGCGCGCCACGTTAGAAAGATGGAAGCAAGAATGGAAAACGGCTGAAGGAAACAAGAGATTGAGGCTCAATAGGTACGGCGTGAATGCCGTGCCGAACGGCCCCTGTTGGCGGCCCGGCAGTAAGCGGCTGTGGCTTATCGCAGATTTTTTCTTGGTGGTGGTGGCTGCTCGTGTGTGACGCAAAGGCGTTTGCTTTGCCACGTTCCATTTGCTTACCAAACTGTCAAACCGTAAACGCTCCCACATGGACCGAGCGGTGAGATTTGACAGTTTTGTAAATCTTGATGGATCCCAAGATTTCACATGGTCCAGACCTCGACTGATGGAGCTTGCTCGGGACCCCAGCTTGGAGGCCTGGCAGTAACACACTGTGACAGATTGGATTCTGTCATGGCAATCAACTCTAGCAAACTACCGTAGTTCTTTGAAGCCCGCGATCCACCTCTCTTACGTACGAGAAGAGTCCTTGTGTGTGCGGTTTGCCATATGGTTGGTTGGGGAAAACCTACAGTAACAGGGGGATATCTCTCCAAACTGTCCCGTCAATAAATTCCCTGTCAAAAGCTAAAATTGGGGCAAATGGCGTGAGAGAGATTCTGGGATTGTCTCTGATGGGCTTGTCTACAAAGGGCGCAGACGACGAGGCCAGCCATATCCAACACAAGGTGGCACTGCGTAATTTTGAAACGCTTTCCCCGACATGGGATCTCGGCTTCTTACCTGAAGGAGTAAATGAGTGACAGACGACATGATTGAGTTTGACCTTCCTAATCTTTTAACTTGAAGAAAACTTACTACGTCGTACGGATGCGGCTCCTTAGAAGCCCGTCATCAATCTCTTCATCGCAATCCCCTTCTCGAACGCTGCCCCTTGCGGACTAGCCCTCACCACCATCTCGGCGTTCCCTGCACATACTTTACTCCATCAAGTTAGCCATCGCTTGCACCACAGGTTCCCTTTTCTCCACCGCGCTACGAGGTGGGGATCGCCCCCATCCGCTGTAAGCCGTGTCATCGCGGCGCTTTTGCCCTGTCGGACCGCGTTGGAGTCGTGCTTAACCTGGCCCGAGACTCCCTCGTCGAACGGCTTTTGTCGGCCTTTCTTAGGTGACCCCTGGTCTCTTTGTCTTACCCTTGAACGTGGGAGACGACGCTACTCCAAAAACTCCAACGTTTTAGCGGCTTTTCCGATTGATACAGCTGAGATTGGAGAACGTGCTTAACGTGAGGACTTGGAGCATTGACTTTGCAGCTGACCACCTCAGCCTTTGGCCACCACCAGCGTCGGACGGTCCGGTCACGACTCTGCCTTCAATCTCGCATGTTCAAGATCTTGGCAATAGTAACTTCGTCACAAGTTGACAAGGCCATCGTATTATGGAGAGTGTCATTGATGCCCAGGTCCCCGTCCCAGTCCCCGCACTCCGGGTCATCCCCGAACACACTCGCCTCGGGGGCAACCACATGGGATGGATTGTTGCCCACCGTTATCAGCGACGCTAGTCCTTGCCCCAATCCTGGTGTGACTACATCTCCCATGTCATATCTTGTATCTTGATATGGAGGAATGGAGTGGTAGTACCTGTCCCTCCTATCTGTAGTACTGCAGCTCCAACAGGTCTCTCTTCATCGAGCTCTCTATCGATAAGAAGAGTAGAGTGTGAATAGTATAAACATTCCCCTCGCAGAGCCTGCTCCATCTCTCCAATTTCTCCTCACTCATCTCTCCTCGTTCTTACCAGTGTGATCCATTCATCTCGTAGAGTCGAGACCCAGACTTGCCCCAGGTTGCCAATACCTTTCCCCCGCCTTTACCCCAAATCCCCAAGAAAAGAAGGCTGTGGGGCCCTCCATCGGTGACTCCACCTGCCGTGTAGAGTTGACTGACACCCTCCCAGACCCCGAACCTGGGGATAAATATCACCCTCCTTTCCCCCCTCTTGTAAACCTTTTTTTCTTGTTGCTCAGACACCATCAAACCTCTTCTCTACTCGTTACTCCTGAAAAACTTCACCAATATGGCTGAGAAGGAGCAGATTGACGCCGGAAATGGCTTCGACCTCGACCGTGAGGCGAGCCGACAAGGCGAGAACGAGAATATTGAGTACAACCTCGCCAACTCTCATGATCAACTTGAGCGAGGTCTCAAGAGTCGACACATTCAGTTCCTGGCCCTTGGTAAGTCTCTGAATCCTTCTCGTGTCTAAGTCAAAGTCACTAACCACTAACGCCCTCAGGTGGTGCTATTGGAACTGGTCTCTTTATCGGCTCGGGTAGCATCCTCACCCGCACCGGACCCGCCCCCCTCTTCATGGGTTACCTTTCCATGATGGCTCTTGTCTGGATCATCATGAACGTTCTTGCTGAGATGGTGGTGTACCTTCCCATGCGAGGTATCACTGTTCCCTACTTCGTCGGCCGCTTCGTCGACCCCAGTCTCGCCTTCGCCGCTGGATGGAACTACTGGTACGCATATGCTATGCTTATTGGAGCCGAGGCTGTCGCTGCTGGTATCATCATCGAATACTGGGAGCCTCCGGTGTCTATTGCTCTGTGGATCGCTATTGTTCTCGTCGTCATGCTCCTCCTCAACATCATCGCCGTCAGCTTCTTCGGTGAGGCCGAGTTCTGGTTCGCCAGTATCAAGCTCATCACCATCTGCGGTCTCATCATTCTTGGTATCGTCATCTTCTTTGGAGGTGGACCAGACCAAGATAGTGTCCGTGGTTTCTCATACTGGAAAAACCCAGGCGCGTTCAAAGAGTTTGGTGCTAAGGGCTCGACTGGTCACTTCCTCGCTTACTGGAGCGCCTTTATCAGCGCTGGATTTGCTTTCATTACATCTCCTGAGCTGATTGCCATCGCTGCTGGTGAAACTGTTGCTCCTAGGCGCAACATCCCCAAGGCTGCTCGCCGTTTCATCTGGCGTCTGGCCATCTTCTATGGTGTTTCTTCCCTCCTTATTGGCGTCCTCGTCCCCTACAACGACCCCAAGCTCCTTGGCGCTACCTCTTCTAACGCCAGCGCTTCTCCCTTCGTGATTGGTATCCAGAACGTCGGAATTCCTGTCCTCAACCACATCATCAACGCCGCTGTCCTGACCTCTGCTTGGTCCGCTGGTAACTCGTTCCTCTACTCTGGCAGCCGTGTCCTCTACTCCATGGCTCTGAACAACCAGGCCCCCAAGTGGTTCCGCATCACCAACAAGCACGGCGTGCCGTGGGTTGCTGTCCTCTTCACCTGGTCCTTTGGTCTCCTGGCCTTCCTCAACGTTTCCAACTCTGGCGCCACCGTCTTCAACTGGTTCGTCAACATCTCGACCATCTCTGGCTTTATCGCCTGGATTGTCGTCATGATTACCTACCTCCGCTTCCGCAAGGCCCTCATCTTCAACAACCTGCTCGATGCCCTCCCCTACAGGACCCCTCTCCAGCCATACGCCACCTGGTTCGTCCTGCTCGTCATCTCCCTCCTCACCCTCACCAATGGCTTTGCCATTTTCCTCAAGGGCAACTGGGATGTCAAGAGCTTCATCGCCGCCTACATTACCATTCCCCTCTTCCTCGTCCTTTACCTCGGCCACAAAATCTGGTTCCGTACTCCTATTTGCATTCGCCTGCAGAACATCGATGTCATTACTGGAAAGAGGGAGATGGATGAGCTCGCTGCGCAGGATGTGCCCCCTGTTCCCAAGAACGCGCTCGAGAAGTTTTGGTTCTGGCTTGCTTAAGTGTGTGTTGAATGTTAGATAGATATGAAGAGCCTTGACGTTGTAGAGCGCCGATTTGATACCCTCAGATGTATATAATGAAACGAAGAGTTATCTGACCCTGCCTTTTTCCTCATCGTCCACTACCTAGTGAAGACCTTGGAGAGTGCTTAATGAACACCTACCTCGTAAGTAGTAAGAAGAGAATTAGCTAAATCCTCACATAAGGATTAGATGGAGTTAGAAGTGAGTCTATAGTACTTTTATTCTGCTTTAGATCTTTTTATAATGACTATTAGAGGATAAATAAGAAATCTTTACTAATAGCGCTGCTAAAACGCTAAAAGCAATTAAGTAATATTAGTTTTATAATAATATAATTTAATTCTTAAAGTATTTAAATAATTACCTTATATAAATCTTATTATTATTTTTATATAGCTTTAAAATCTCTCTTTTTGCCGCTTTCTTAGTGGGGTTATTTATGCGAGTAATAGGGCGCTAGATTGCCCTGATTCATGATCGGCATCAGGGCCTAAAATCAAGTCAAACCTCTTCCTCTCAATCAACCCTCCTCCAACTCCCTGCCCTTCCTCGTCGGCTCTCAACTCACTCTCGACATGTCTCCCGTCCACATCACTGCCCTGGACATGATGTCCGATACCGACACTACTAAAGAGCGAGCGCCTAGAAGCACCATCTCCAAGCCTGCCGATCTCTCCGCTGAAGAGAAGTACCTGGGCACCGACATTCTCCAAGCATGGTGCAAGGATCACAGAGGCTTTTCCGAGCCCCTGGTCATGACTGTCAACATGTATCACGCATTCTGGCACGCTGTTTTCCGAGGTTAGGACTCTGGGAGAACCGTGGCCCGCGAACCAACCCTGCCCAAGCAAACGGACGACGACATCTTCATCGAAGTCGGCACCTACTCCAAGGTCCTCTCCGGCGAAGAGACCGTCGCCGAACAGAGCACCGGGCGCGCCTACCTTGGTTTGACCATCAACCCTAGCGATCGCTCGATCACTTGGTCCTTCAAGGGCGAGAAGGGGCCCATCGACCCCTCTTTGGTTCACTACGACCTCTATGAGGACAAGGCTAGCGCCTATCGTGCCTGTATCGCCAACTATGACAACAGTGAGATCAGGCGCGTCGAGACCTACAACCGCGAATACCTCCTGACTCTGGCACGGCGCCGCGTCGCTCATTTCTCTACGACTGGTACTCAGCCCATTCCCCATATTCGCCCTGAGGATACGCCCACCAAGGTGGAGAAGATTGTCCTCGCCAGCGTGATCGTGAACGAAAACAACATGTTCATGAGCACCGTTGCTGCGGGTGGTTGGGCTATTCGCCGCATTGAAGATGATTTTTGATCAAAGTAAGCAATGCTCTCTCGCATATGGGCGACTATATACTGACCACTTAGTTTCCAGGACCAGATTCTTCTTGTTGGTGCATTCTGCCGTTCACTAGGGGGCTCAAGAATGAGGTCGTTTACTGGTGAGTCCCCATCCTATCTCCATTTCTCGGAGTAACAATCTGACGATGGATCCTAGCAACGTCGAAAACAAATCCGCACCTCGATTTGTCGCTCTCTACTTCTTGGTCCAGTCACAAACACCCCCATCTCAACACCACCCCCCATTTCCAGTAATCGCTTTATCTTCCCTCAGTTTACCTTGCGGCATTCTGTCTTTGAGGAACCCCCCGTTCCCGGGCCGCCTTTAGGACTGGCACCATCCAGCCTTTGACGGTCGGTAGAGGAATTTTGCGTGTCTAGCGATGTTTGGAATCCTGCCCTCCTTTCTTTCTTTCTTTTCTTTTCTTTTCTTTTCTTTTTCTTTTTTTTGCACCCATGCCGATGATGCAAAGGCTCTTTGATTAAGCCTTTGCAGAGGCACCAGAGCGACGGTCGGCACCTTCACGTGGTGTTCTGGGTCAGTAACCAGGAGCCTCAAGGTATCTTGGCGAAGCTAAGACCGACCAACTTGGAGTAAACTTCAATTTCACCATTGTTAAGCAAGCAATACCAGCCGGGGGCATTTGGTCGGCCTTCCTTTAGATAGCTTATATAAATCATTGGTATTCTCTGAATTAGATCGTAAAACTTCCCACTCAGAGGGCTATGATAGTCACACAGGATCGGGTTGCTTCGAAAGAAGCATCGCGGGGTCGGGGGCCCTGAGGAGAAGACGGATATAATAAGACGAGGAGGCGGTAAATAACGTACCGGCTTTCGTGCTTTTTTCTTTTCTTTTCGCAGCGGCCGATATGACGAGCGATGCGAGAATGTTTGTGAGAGAAGTTGAGTAGGCGGGGTGGAAAAGAAAATAAGATCTCTTGTGGCGGCGGGGTGGCCAGCCGGGTACCTGCCTTAGTGGCACGGCACACAGGGCAGGGAACAAAGCAGACACTAGAAACTCTCCTAAAGCTGCAGCATAGTAATCCAATATTGAGAATAAAATTATGCAAATATTAGATTATACTAAATAGTTATTCTATATATTTATATTAATTTAGTCTAATTTTATTGCTTTTTTAGAAGATTATTGTCTCAATGTGTTTTGTACTGCGGGCCTGTTCGGATCTCGGGTGTGCGTGGGGCTCGCGGTCAGCCCTGCAGGGCTGGACCTCGTCTGAACATGTGCTGGTTGAGCTAGTTGCGGATCGTCATGACTTGCGCTGTCACCCGTCCGTTGATGAAGGACCTGTGGCACCAGGACTCGATGTCTTCGGGGGTCGTTCTTCTCACAATGTATTCCCTGTTGTACGCATCAAGAGCGGCAAGCTTGTGACTGTCGTAGTTGGCGATGCAAGCACCGTGGGCCATGGCCCGATCTCCGCCAAAGGCACTCCAGTCGATGTAGTTGGGGTTGATGTACTTGCTCTTGGTCGTTCTGTACTCCCAACTGATCGTGCGCTCCTAATTTTCCAGGGTCAGGCCGAGGTAGGCGGGCTGACCCTCGTTGGGATGGAGCCCTCGGTCGACGCTTTCACCTTGCTGGCTCCTGCGCTCATTGAAGACACGAGTTGAGACGGTGCCGACCTGGATGTGCGTTCTTGCGAGAGATCGGTTGGTGTTTGGGTCGACTGGGTCGCCGCCGACGTATTTCGAGGTATCCTATCCTCGAAATACGGCGTCCCAGAACGCCTTGTACATCCGTACAGTCAAGGTGAGTGGCTGAACGCCACCTGCCTGGCGGTTGCACCACTTTTGGAGAATGTCCATTGCTGTCGCCTTTTCCTCTGCCGATAGGTCGGAAGGCCGGGCGATAAGCATTCCAGGTTGTCGGTTTTGCGTCGTATCGTGGTCGCGCAGGATCTCAGCCAGGCCCAATGGGGTGGGCTCATACACCGGTGGTGGCACAGACTGATCGCGTGGGTCCTGAGAAGCCATGTTGGTCGAGTCTCGTTTCGGCTACACCACTTTTGTGGAAGGTCCATCGCCGTCGCCTTTTCCTCGGTCGATAGGTCACAAGGCCTCGCGATAAGTGCTCTAGGCTGTAGCTTCTGCGACGTTGGTTGAGACGATACATTGCTGGAGTTTTGACTTGCTCACTCCCTGACTCTGGGCCTCGGATTGGAGGGCAGAGTAAAGGGGTAAAACCCGGAGACTTGGCACCCTGCGACGGATCATCGCACATGCTTCTTCGATCTCCCGAGTCCTGGTCAAGAACAAAAGGATATCTCCCTTGGGATTATTCTTGACTATCATCTCTACCACGCGGTAGGCGCATGACAAGTAATCCGCCGTTGCTTCCTTCATGTACTGAATCTTCACGGAGCAAGCCTGCCTTTAGAGTATCTCCTCCTAATCTAAGATTGCTATTATCTAATCCTTTTGAAGAGATGCTGATGAGTTCTGATGAGGGTAAACCTAATGATCCACGGATTGTCGTTCGTTGCCTGTATCTGAGGTCAGCAAAGGATAGGGGCTTTCCCCTGGCATGACATACCGATCATGAATGTGATGCCACTAATGGTCAAACTGGCCTCGGCGACATTTGTCGAGACACTGCACTTTCGACCGGTGTTGGTATCCCTGACACCCTCCATCTGGGCCCTTGAGAGCGACGAGTAAAGAGGCATGACCTGGAGACCAGGCACCTTCTTCCTGATCAGCCCGCTCGTCTCCTCGATCTGCTGGATAGAGGCCATGAAGGCCAAGCTGCTTCCCTTGGGCTTGGTCTGCGCGACGCCGGCCACCGCTTTGATCATCGCCTTTCGGAAATCAGGTGTCGCCTCCCGCGGGCTAGATCTGGACGGGGTAGGCTTGTCCCTGGGCGTTGAACACGTGGGACCCAGGAAAGTACCTGGTGAAAATGATCGAGTCGACCGTTGCCGACATGACCACGACCTTTGGGCCTGGCTGCATTCCCATCGCCTGCTTCAGTAGTGCCAAGAGAAGATCGGTGTTCTTGGTTCTTTCATGAGTCTCGTCCACCATCTCGTCACCTAGGTCCACGTTGAGCTCCTAGGCCACGCGCCGGGCCAAGTTAGTGGCAGCAATCATCCTGGGTTGAGTGCAGGCGACAAGCAAGCCACCCTCCCACTTGTCGAACAGGGTGAACTTGAAGACCTGGATGGTCTTTCCGCAGCTGGTTCCGCCGACAAAGATGGTGACCTGAGACTGTTAGTCTAGCTGTCTGGATGAGTGTGAAGAAGCAAATACTTACTTGACTAGCGTGGCATGTGTCAAGAAATTCTTGACGCGCCTCCTCTTGGCAGATTGGGAGCCAGCTACGGCTCTGGGTAAGGCCCTAGAGGCAAGCCTGGGAGTGAGACTTGCTGATGGCGAACGGGTTGACGTGTCCGTCCTCGAGGCGCATGGCCCCTCGGGCAGTGGTCTGGTTGCGCCTGAGGCTGTCGGCAGGGACAGGCTGGTTCTGTTGGGCTTGAGCGGACTCCATGGTCGTAGTGTTGCCTAGCTATGATGATTGTGTGCAGGTATAGAAAGTAATGATGGTGTGTTGTTCTCGCACCTCCCCCGCTGAGTGCTCCGCCGAGTGGCAGTGGGGGCGAAGATCATGATTTGTATATACCTAGGTAGGTAGGTGGAAAGAAGATGTGCCTTATTCACCAGGGCTATGTTATTTCTTGAACAGAGTCAAAGCTGCACGCCACGTGAAACAGACCCGGTTGATTGCGAGGTCCGCTGTTTGCCCGGAGTAGGGCGGTGATGAACATCAAGTTGGTGATGACAAACGACCGCTTGCAAACCAACAATCTCAGCCAGCCCAATGGCCACTGGAATTTATGGATGCCAAACGATGCCAATAAAACTTGAAATGTTGTCTACCATAACAAGCATGACTACCTAGGTAACCGCCTCGGATCTGGAGGCATATCAAATACAAGTCCCTACGCGAACGCAAATGCTAGCACATTTGGACACAGATCAGGGCTGCTTTGTGCATCAAGGCCGCTAAACGCGGATAACAATCGCCACAGAAGCATGGCTATCAGGCGGTATCTCAAATATAATGAAATTCGGCACGCGTTCAAGCTAAGTCCTCTAAGCCTTTGAGGCCGATATACATTTCCCCAAACACAAGTACCTACTTGATTTCACCTTGCCAGAAGACAGAGCACCAAAACACAAGCAGAGTTTTCTATTCCTACAACAGACTTCTAGTTGAACCAGGCTTAGCGAAAACTGCGGGCGCTAAATCTCGAACTGGTGTGGTCTCAGCCGACCTACAATCCGGGATATTCTGAATTATTGATGCAAGCGAGAGAGCCTGATTCCTCCTGCCTCAAAAGCCTTCGGCCTTGAAATCTCACCTCTGTATCTCGAACATGCATGGCTGATTGATGGTGGTGGTGTCAAGGGCTAACTTCTATTGGTGGTTCGCAGTCTGCCTAACACCCAAGACGGTTGTCGGCGAATCGCGAGGCTCTTCGTAGCAGCATTCAACATTGCGCCACGTTATGAGTGTCAGAGGTAGGCTCTGGCAGACTTCAAAGCTCTCAAGGAATACCCATCGCTCCATTCTCGCAGTCGATTACGACACCCGCCTTTATAAGCCAAAACTGACGCCCGAGATTCTAACTCAGGCATTCAAGTTATCAACTGGCCTCTGCTAGCTTTCCTCCTACTCAGACATATCGCTACATCTTGACTATCTATTTCTCTGCATTTTATTTCTCATTATGGTCAACTTTGAATACCTTGAGGAAGATCTCGCCCAAGATTCCATTCGTCTTTTGCAAATTCGGAAAGGATGCTGGGCCGAAGATCTATCATGCTCGCTTGTGGAATCACTCCCAGATCCGGAAAAAGGAATACCATATAAAGCTCTCTCCTACACCTGGGGAGGCGTCAAACACACGGCAGGTGGCCCTGAGAAACTGCCAAGGGTGTGGGTGAATGGCCACGAGTTCAACAAGAGCCAACTGACGGACAATCTATTTTCGGCGCTACGGCACATACGACAGGTCGACCAAGACGTTCTTCTGTGGGCTGATGCAATATGTATCAATCAGTCCAATGAAGTAGAGAAGGGCCACCAAGTTAAGCAGATGGGAGCCATTTACGCTGCCGCTGAGGAAGTGCTTGTTTGGCTGGGTCCTGGCAATGATGATACCAAAGCTCTCATGCATTCTATCACCCTGATTGATGCCGAAGCCAGCAAAACCATCGGATCTCAAGGTGGCATAAGTGGTGAAGATTGGACCGGCCTTTGCCGCCGCTTCATGATCAAGCTATTGGGGAGTCTCGGGTCCCAACCCCATCTAAGGCACGGCCAAGCCATGGCAGGGCTTCTCAGCAGCAAGTGGTTCGAGAGAATATGGATTCTTCAGGAAGTTGCCATGGCCAAAACAGCAAGGATCATCTGCGGGCTTTCCTCATGCCCAGCACGGACATTTGGCTTGATGCCTATGCTCATGGGAATTGATGTCGATGAGCGCACGCAAGCAATCCTCGACATAATGCCACGGGTCCGCAAAAACACCTGGTGGTCTTCAAAGCGTTATCTTCACCATCTTCTCGTCAAGTTTTCCGCCAGTCAAGCTTCGGTTGATAGAGATAAGATATACGCCTTACTATCCATGTCGGAAGATGCCCACGACCCAACGCGTTTCTTTCCCTGTTACGAGAAGAGTGAAGACCAAGTTTTCCGGGATACAGCCTGTTTCTTGATATTGGGTGAAATTCTCGACTTAAACCATTCCTTTCCCAACTTCAAGGTTTCAGAATTAAGTCTTCCCATCATTCATCTGGCCGAGAAGGCACTCTCCTGGGCACTGACACGGGGCGGGAGGCTTCAAGATTCAGCTCGGAGGACGGCTGTGATTCTTGTAAACCGACTGAAGGAAGGTCAACTCAAGACGCAAGATTTGCTGTTGTCTCTTGCTAAAGAGCATGGCCAGCTTCGGGAGATGCAGAGACTACTGCCACATGGAAATGTCGATTTAGACCTCATTCTTGGAGACGAGCAAAATATTCTGAGGATTTCATCTCATGGGCGAACCAAAGAGATGGTTGATCTGGTATTTCCAAGTGACCATTCTTCTCGGGGAAAGTCGACTGACATGAAACCACCTCCACCATTCCGTTTCACAGAGGAAGAGAACATGGTAGACACAATCAAAAGACTCATGGAAAGTGGCTCGCCGAAGGAAGAGCTCTTGTGGGCAAATTCGTGGGCAGGCAACGTGGAACCCATTCAAAAACTGCTCAAGGAAGGTGTTGATGTGGACAGCCCAGATGATCAAGGCCATACCAGTCTTCACTATGCCACACAGCAAGGCCATGTGGATGTCGTCAGCTTACTTCTCGAAAAAGGTGCAGATGTGAATTGGACTGATAAGAAAGGAAACACGGCGCTTAACCTGGCGGTAACTCGCGCTCTGCGGTGACCATGGATGTTAGTCTTGGCCATGGGCGGTAGGTGTGTTGCTCGAATTTCGTTTCATTGGATGTCATATTACTAACCTAGCCAATGTTTCAGTGAGAAGGGGTTTGATCCTGGCTGGTTCAATCATTATAGCAAAGAAATATAACGTTTTTGTTCATTATGGCGTCGTTAGTCCCTCTGTTTGGCTGCATAAAGTACCAACTTGGCAGTGCCTCGCAGTGTCAACATAGAATCATGGAATATCTGCCAAAAGAAGTGAATTGGAATTTTCCACCCTTCTATCTAATTCCAAGAGAATCTAGAGAACAATCTTCCCCGCTTTCAAAACAAAGTCGGCAAAATCATCACATTTGTACACCATCACCATCATCATCACATCAACCTCAGCTATTACAACAAGCAGTAAGCCTCTTCCAGTAGTCCTATTACACTATTTGTGAATACCGACAGGAGACAGAAATGTTTCGTCGTCAGAACCACCAAGCTCCCGATCTCCCCCGGATCGGCAACGTAAGTGTCACTCATGACCCAAAGAGACATCAAGCCTAACACTCTCAAAGACTGCTCCGCAGGAGTCTCAGCCTGGCTTCCCGAGCACCCGAGCCCGTTTCCGCCGCTGTGATCCTCATCCTCCGGCTTAT